>QLTV01003469.1:435134-449920 GCA_003457575.1 Thermophis baileyi
AGCAGCCCTGTCTGCACAGGCCGCTGCCTCACCACCAACTGAATTGCGCAGGTCTAGTAGGGCTCCAAAACGCCCCGCCTACCTGCGTGATTACGTATGCTGGACAGCTCCATCCAGGAGGGGAGGGGTGTTATGTTCTAACTGTTTCAACTGTGTTGCATGGTTCCAACCAGGTCCAGCGTTTGAGCGGGAAAAAGCTCAAACGCGATTGGCGGGTCTGTGCTGCCTCACCACCATCTGTATTGCGCAGGTCTAGTAGTGCTCCAAAACGCCCCGCCTACCTGCGTGATTACGTATGCTGGACAGCTCCATCCAGGAGGGGAGGGGTGTTATGTTCTAACTGTTTCAACTGTGTTGCATGGTTCCAACCAGGTCCAGCGTTTGAGCGGGAAAAAGCTCAAACGCTATTGGCTGGTCTGTCTGACAGCTCCCTATAAAAGGGCAAGCTGTCAGACTGCTCTTTGCTGGTTGCTTACACAAGAGCTGAAATAAAGAGCTGCTTTGGAAGTCTGTCTCCTGTCATCTCTACCCACTATCTAACACCACTGATAAATGTATTAGGCTCCTTTGTTCTTTCAGTGATACACTGAGCAAGGAAAAGCTGCCCATCCGCGTGTAAAATTATGTACATCATGCATACTGTTAGACAGTTGTGGTCAGCTGCAGCCAAGCTACTTGTATATTCTTGGGGTCTTGTGTTCCTTCCTTGTATTTTCTCGGAAGTAAATCCAGCTGAGTTTAGGCTTTTTTTCAAAGTAAGAATGCCAGGTAAAGTTAGGTTTGTGGAATTGCTTCTCTGATATCCAAAAGGCAAGTGGGTTTTCTTTGTTTTTCCTTGGAGACGTTTCGCTTCTGATCCAAGAAGCTTCTTCAGGTCTGATTGAATGGTGGAGGATAAAAGGATTCAGTCAGTCGTTCTTCAGTCAGAACTAAAGAAGCTTCTTGTCTGAGAAGTGAAACGTTTTCAAAGGAAAACAAAGAAAGTCCAGTTGCCTTTTGAAAAAGCACCTTTGGGACAACCTTGACCTGGATGACTGAGAATCTCTACAGACACTTCTCTGATAGTTAAGTAGAAGTTACAAAAGAGACATTTGCCACCGCACAGTGGCATACACACAGCCCCCCTCCTCAAAATATTAAAGCAGCTGCATTGTTTAGAAACTCATGCAGCTGCTTTGAACTGTCCCCATCTGCCTTCACATGCATGTACATCCAGCGATGCCTTACTTTGCTAGCATTCCCAGCAGAAGAGAAGATTGGTCCTAACTGAGAACAGCTTTTCTAGCAGCCAAACCTGTAATGCTTTCAAGAAAGGTGCGTTTCCTCACACCAAGACACTTTGTGAAGCCTCTCTTTAAGATGCTTTGCATGGCTCTACTGCAGTCTGTGACAAAGAGTATACAGGTAGTCCTCGACTTACAACAGTTCATTTAGTGACCGTTCAAAGTTACTACAAACGGCACTGAAAAAAGAGGGTTATGGCCATTTTCACACTTACAACCATTGCAGCATCCCCATATGGTCATGTGATCCAAATTCAGATGCTTGACAACTGGTTCATATTTATGACGGTTGCAGCATCCCGGGGTCATATGATCCTCTTTTATGACCTTCTAACAAACAAATTCAATGGGGAAGCCAGATTCACTTAACAACCGTGTGGCTAACTTAACAACTGCAGTGATTCACTTAGCAACTGTGGCAAGTAAAATGGGGCAAAACTCACTTAACACCTATCAATGTTGCATTGTCTTACTTAACAACAGAAATGTTGGGCTCAGTTGGGGTCGTAAGTCGAGGACTACCTGTACTTTTATATATATTATATATCGTATATCCATTCTGATCCAATGCAGAATTTTATGAACTGAACGAACATGAACTATAACATTCAAACCTATCAATGTTGCATTGTCTTACTTAACAACAGAAATGTTGGGCTCAGTTGGGGTCGTAAGTCGAGGACTACCTGTACTTTTATATATATTATATATCGTATATCCATTCTGATCCAATGCAGAATTTTATGAACTGAACGAACATGAACTATAACATTCAAACCTATCAATGTTGCATTGTCTTACTTAACAACAGAAATGTTGGGCTCAGTTGGGGTCGTAAGTCGAGGACTACCTGTACTTTTGACAACATAATGATATCAAAGAAAATGGAGGAGAAGGAGGAGGAGGAGGAGGAGGAAAACATTTTCATAGTGAGATATACTCAAACAGTCTTTCTTAACACCATCTGGTTTAGGCTCAGCATGTAAAATCATACCAAATTATTATATATCGTGTATCCATTCTGATCCAATGCAGAATTTTATGAACTGAACAAACATGAACTATAACATTCAAACCTATCAATGTTGCATTTATCTAAGATATCCTGAATCCAACTGTGTTAACATTCATTCTGAAAATAATCATGATACGATAAACCGTGGTGTCCTTTATTATGCAATAAAATAATACCTCAGGGATAAAATATCGCACTTGTCCATTCTAATAGAAGGTGGAATTATCTACACGCTGAATTTTATGCAGAGCCAAAATCTGGCGCATTGCTTCCCCATCAATCTTATTACAGTCAGTCTGTTCTCCAGACGAGGCCTACTTCATTTCTGAAATTTTCAGAGGAATCAAATGGCGACACCCTCTATATCAGGGGTGTCAAACTTGATTTCATTGAGGGCCGCATAAGGGTTATGTTTGACCTTGGGGGGGTGGGCAGAGTGGACGTGGCCAGGGCAGGCATGGCCAGCTTGATGTCACTCGTGTCAGGGGCGCCTGTGGTGGCCCGAGTGCTCTTCCAATGAAAACGGACTCCCAAGCTTCATTTTCAGCTGCCACGGCCTCCTGCAACTCTCTGTCAGTGAAAACGGAGCTTGTGAGCTCCGTTTTCACTGGCAGAAGCATCGCGGGCCGGTCCTTCGCTGTTTCCAGGCCGGCCCCCCGGGCCAGATCTAAGTACCCCGCAGGCCAGATCCAGCCCCCGGGATCTTGAGTTTGACACCCCTGCTCTATATGTAATGTTCCAATCTTATTCTGTTCCTTTTTTCATCATATTTCATTCCCAATGAAAAAAATTATTGAGAAAGAAAAGGAAGTATCTCCATATCATTTTGACTGCTGGTGTTAGGAGCTTTCCGGTGGAATCTCATCCCGCTGGGGAATCCACAGTGGGTCACAAAAGTCAATAAGTTGGTTATGACCATGTGATCAAAGCCACTCCCTTTTTTTACATGGATTCCATAATACACAGAGAGATGGAACTTTGATTACAGGTAGTTCTCAACTTATGACCACAATTGAGCTCAACATTTCTGTTGTTAATCGAGACATTCGTTAAGTGAATTTTGCCCCGTTTTATGACCTTTCGTGCCTCCGTTGTTAAGTGAATCACTTCTATTGATAAGTTAGTAACCCCGTTGTTAAGTGAATCTGGCTTCCCCATTGACTTTGCATGTCAAAAGGTCACAAAAGGTGATCACATGACCTTGGGACACAGCTGCCAAGCATCTGAATTTTGATCACATGATCATGGGGATGCGGGAAAGGTGGTAACTGTGAAAAACAGTCATAAGTCACTTTTTTCAGTGCTGTTGTAACTTTGAACGGTCACTAAATGAACGGTTGTAAGTCAAGGACTACCTTCACTACAGTTTTGACATTTTTTGACAACCCCTCTATCCTCAAGGATGTCTGTATCCTCAAGATTTGCAAACTATTAAAAAAAATGGAGTAGAAAGTTAGAAGTACTGATTACAAAATAATATACAGGTTATCTCCGACTTACAATCATTCATTTAGTGACTACTCCAAGTTACAGTGGCACTGAAAAAAGTAACTTATGACAATTTTTCACCCTCATGACTGTTGCAGCATCTCTATAGTCCCACGCTCAAAATTTGGACACTTGGCAATTGCATATTTAAGACATACATTAATAAATTAATAAATAATGCATGCGTGTTTATGATGGTTGCTGTGTCCCGGGGTCATGTGATCACCTTTTGTGACCTTCTGGCAAGCAAAGTCAGCGGGGAAGCCAGGTTCACTTAACAACCCTGTTACTAACTTAAGAACTGCAGTGATTCACTTAACAACTGGTGGCAAAAAGGTTGTAAAATGGGACAAAATTCACTTAACAACTGTCTTGCTTAGCAACAAGTTGAGGACTACCTGTAATACATTCCAGATTCCTGAATTCAAATGGAGATCAGTATTTTGCAGCAATAGTTAACCATTAATAGCATAGTTTGAGACCTATATTCTCTTTTGAATTCCAAAAGGCTTCAATTTCTTTTCAGTTCAGTTTTGAGATTCCTCTTTTTTTTTTCCTATGTGCAAATATGATAGCATTTTATTCCCTTTTCTCAAATCCCCAAGCTCTACAGCAGCGGTTCTCAACCTGTGGATCGCGACCCCTTTGGGGGTCGAACGACCATTTCACAGGGGTCGCTGCGCGCGCTAGCCCGCCATCTTGGTGCCACCGTCACTGCAGGGGTGAAATGCTCCCGGTTCGGCCATGCCTGCGGGTCGCCGGACAGCTGGTAGCGATGGAAGTGGGAGACTTCGCCCACCCGCCCGGACGCCGCCATTTGGGTTCTTTTACCCTCTGCGCATGCGCAGAACGCTTTGCGCATGCGCAGATGGTAAAAGAACCCAAATGGCGGCATCCGGGTGGGTGGGCGGCGCCTTGTGCTACCTTGGCGACCGTGGTTCCACGCCCCCTTTGTCACCTCATCCCGTGCGGGGAGGGGGAGGGGCGGGGGTTGTGGTGGCGGAGGGGGGTCACGGGGGGGTCGCGGCATTAGAAAGGTTGAGAACCACTGCTCTACAGGCTGCTGTCTCGGCTGAATCCTTCTTTTCCTTGACCAAAGTTTGCATATGTTATTTTTGGTGCCAATATCGTAAAGAGAGGAGTTTCTGTTTCAAGCGACATCCTGTGAAAATGTTAACAGATATTTTGGGATCTGGAAAGAGATTAATATTCAATAAGCAGACAAGTTGCTAAATCTTTGCTGCCACGTTTAAAGATTTATTTTGAAGCGTCAGTTGTTTTCCTAGTTTCTTAATTAATGCAATCTCAAAGACGGTCAGTTATTTATGCTGTTTTCTTGCCTTCTCAAGCATTTTTTTTTAATCCCGTGTTTGGGAACGTGAAAAAGAAAAGTTCTGATTTTGAACTGCATTTCTGTATTCGGCCCAATATCCAGATCTGGAATATATCAACTTTGGCATTTTGACCAGCTCTTAAAAGTGTCACTTGATTCATCCTTCCTATATATTACAAGTTAAATGTAACCAAAACCATAAACAATAAACTAAAATATGCTTCTATTTATATTTATCTAAGATTCAATACACTTTTAGTAATATTATGGATTCCTAGAATAATCTTTTTTCATAATTTTTCCAGGTCATCTGTATGGAATATCATTAAGACAGATTTCTGAACAGTTCAAATTTGATATGTTTTTTTATCATAAATATACCTTAAGGCAGCGGCCCCCAATCTTTTGGATGCCATGGGCCAGTTCCGTGGAGAGCGGTTTTTCCGCAGACTGGTGGAGTTGTGGTTTGACGTGCTGCCTGCGTCCTGCCTGCATGCGGATGGGGCTTTGCTTGCTTGTGCAGCCCGGTTCCTGCCAGGGTGCAAACCATTGTCGGTCCACAGACCAGACAAAACCCTAACCCTAACCTTAAGGAATATAGAGGAGAGAATAACAGAGTTGGACAGGACTTTGGATGTCTGCTAGTCCAACTCCCTGCTTGAACAGGAGACGCTATACCATTCCAGACAAATGGCTGTCCAATCTCTTCTTAAAAACCTCCAATAGCAATAGCACTTAGACTTATATAAGAGCCGAGGTGGCGCAGTGGTTAGAGTGCAGCACTGCAGGCTACTTCAGCTGACTGCTAGCTGCAGTTCAGCGGTTCAAATCTCACCGGCTCAAGGTTGACTCAGCCTTCCATCCTTCTGAGGTGGGTAAAATGAGGACCCAGATTGTTGGGGGCAATATGCTAACTCTGTAAACCGCTTAGAGGGGGCTGTAAAGCACTATGAAGCGGTATATAAGTCTAACTGCTATTGCTATTGCTATACCGCTTCATAGTGCTTTTACAGCCCTCTCTAAGCGGTTTACAGAGTCAGCATATTGCCCCCAACAATCTGGGACAGATGATGGAGCAGAGCACCCACAACTTCTGGAGGCAGGCCCATCCACTGATTAATTGTTCTTACTGACAGGAAATTTCTCCTTAATTCTAATTTGCATCTCTCTTTGATAAGTTCCATCCTGCCTTCGTATGCTTTAGAGAATAGGTTAACCCCCTCCTCTCTGTGACAGCCCCTTAGATATTGGAACACTGCTATCATGTCACCCCAGTCCTTCTCTTTGTTAGCCTAGACCAGGGGTGTCAAACTCAGGGCCCGGGGGCCAGATCCGGCCCATGGGGTGCTTAGATCTGGCCTGCGGGGCCGACCTGGAAACAGCGAAGGACCGGGCCACTGCCAGCAAAAATGGCAGAGGGTTGCAGGAGGCCGTCGCAGCTGAAACCGGAGCTCGGGAGCCTGTTTTCGCTGGCAGAGCGCTCGGGCCACCACAGGTGCCCCCGACACGAGTGACGTCGAGCTGGCCATGCCCACCCCATCCCCCCAAGGTCAAACACAACCGTGATGCGGCCCTCAATGAAATCGAGTTTGACACCCCTGGACTAGACATACCCAGTTCCCACAAATTTTCATTGTACGTTTTAGCCCCCAGTTCCCTAATCATATTTGTTGCTCTTCTCTGCACTCTTTCTAGAGTCTCAACATCTTTTTGTATCATGGTGCTCACAACTGGATGTCTTGCCCAACTTCCCTCAATTCAGGGGTGAAATCGAGCAGGTTTTAACAGGTTCTGGAGAACCGGTAGCAGAAATTTTGAGTAGTTCAGAGAACCAGAAAATACCACCTCTAGCTGGCCCCAGAGTGGGGTGGGAATGGAGATTTTGCAGTATCCTTCTGTTAGAATATTCATGACTGGGAGAGCCATGTTAGCAAGGTTAGCCAATAAATAGGCATAGCAACAGAGTCTGCCAATGGGAACTAACCACATCTGAGTCTGTGCAGAGAATCGAAACTGAAACTTAGCTTAAGGCTGGGCGTGGTTCCAGTCTGCACTCTGCTCTCTTTCCTCTCTGTACTGCTCTGCTGAAATGAATCTCCTGCTTATGTTTACTTGAAGAAATAATCTGCTAATGGTATTGTAAATTCATCTGTTATTATGTTTATAAAGAAGTTATTGAATCCAGCTGAATCAGTCATCTGTGTGTGCTTCTGGTTTTTTATTTTTATGCAACAAACTCTGATACCCTCTCCTGGAGTGGGGGGAATGCAGATTTTGCAGTATCCTTCCCCTGCCATGCCCACCAAGCCACATCACGCCCACCAAGCCACGCCCACAGAACTGGTAGTAAAAAAAATTTGGATTTCACCACTGCCTCAATTGCAGTAGATCTTCCCTAAGTGACAATGGGGAACATTGTCAGGCACCAAAGCAGGCCCAGATAAAGCAATACGGAGAGATTTACAAGCAGGGTAGGATAACTGAGGACACAGAGGTTAAAAAAACCCAGTTCCTACAACCATTCATTGTTTGCTTTAGCCTCCAGTCCCCTAATCATCTTTTCTGCCCTTCTCTGTACTCTTTTTAGAGTCTCAATATGTTTTAGAGTATTCCACAGATTCTTCTTCATTTTTAAGTTCAGATTGAAATTGGTGCCGTGTCTTACAATCTTGTGTGTGAAAGCATTTAGAAGACTTTGCCAATCGCTTGCATTAATTTTCTATTGTTGATTTCCTCCTCCCCCCCTTTTTTGTGACTATTTCAATACTTTCCAGTTGAAAGCAGATTGTAGTATAATTTTTGCTTCTCAGTTCACTGAAGGAAAAAAAATAACATTTTACTTTACTTTACTTTTTACTTTTATTTGCATTTCTATGCCGCCCAACTCCCAAGGGACTCTGGGCGGCTTACAGCAAATATTAAAAACTTATTAAAATACAGAAAACTTATTAAAAAGATACATAATAAAAAAACATTTAAAAACAATTAAAAACCCATACACAGCTTTTCATGGCCGGATCTCGCCAAATTACAGACGCGAGATCAACGGCCCCAAGCCTGCCGGAACAGCCAGGTCTTCACCGCTTTCCGGAAGGCCAACAGGGTGGGGGTAGTCCGGCTCTCAGGAGGTAACTGGTTCCAGAGAGCTGGGGCAACCACAGAGAAGGCCCGAAGATAACCTGGCCCTGAGCCATGTAGGGCTTTAAAGGTAATAACCAACACCTTGAATTGTGGCCGGAAACCAATAGGGAGCCAGTGCAGCTCGCGGAGAATTGGTGTAATATGGGGGTACCTAGGTGCACCCATGACAGCTTGCGCAGCCGCATTCTGGACCAACCATAGTCTCCGAACATTCTTCAAGGGTAGCCCCATGTAGAGCGCGTTGCAATAATCTAACCATGAGGTGACAAGGGCATGAGTGACTGTGAATTTAAAACAATTTCCTTTTCTATTTTAATTCCTTACCTCTAATAAACAAACCTTTGCAATTTTCTCATATGGTTAAAGAAATACATTCCCAAATAATAATTACTGTATATGTCTTAGATTAATACTGTAAATTTTGTTTAAAAGGTTGGGCTTTATGATCAGATTGTTATAAAAACCTGATTATCAAGAAGACTTCAGAACCCTGTATCTACTGAGGCTATTTGCTTCTTTAAAAGTATCTGTGAAGAGATATGCCTAAGTTAATCATCTTTAGAATACAACCACCTGCCTTGAGATAAATCAATTATTTTCAGCAATTAGTCAGGTAAATCAATTTTTCTGATAAAATAAGGCAGTTAATTAGCCATAAAGATCATGTGTTGACAGCCTGTATAATAATTAATCTTTTAAAAAAATAATGAGAAAGACACATTATTTCATTTCACAGGAAAGATGCTATAAAATCTCAGTCCAGTCTTAATAAGGTTATTTTTCCTGAATAAATGAAGAGGTCGATCAGATCTGAAGGGCAACAATTTCAGCTGAGACACTAGATGGCAGCAAAGAGGCTTCTCTTTACTGACATCTTGTGGCTATTCAGATTTTTGCAAAATATGTACCAGAGACCAAATGCTTTGTACTTAGTCTGTACCACTTCACTTCACCAGGAGGTTGACTCATTGGCGCTAACAGAATACATTTATACCACTTCAAGTTGTGTTGAAAATGTGAGTCTCTACAACTTCCAATGGCAGCATCCTACATGGTCCAGTGTGAGGGATGCTGGGATCTGTAGCACTGCAATATCTATATATCCAGATCAGGTGTGGGTTCTGACTTACCTTGCTGCCGGTTCGCTTCCTCCTGCGCCATGTGGACGCACGTGCACTTCGCACCCATGTGCGCATGCGCAGTGCTGAAAATCCAGCTTCTGCGCATGCGCAGAAGCAAAAAACAAGATAGTGCCTACAGCGCCGCCGAGATAGACGGTTTGGAGGCGGGTCCAGCCAGCCATCGCTGCCGGTTCGGCGAGTGGGGGGAAATTCCCGCTACCGGTTCTAAAGAACCGGTCCAAACCGGCAGGACCTCTGATCCAGATCAATTATCTCTGGTCTCAGTACAGTTTACACTGACTCTGTCTACAATGTCTTCAGGCAAAGGTCTTTCCCAGTTCCTCTCCCTGGGACCTTTCAAACTGGAGAAGCTTGGAACTTAATAGGGGTTTTTAACACATAAAGCTAGTAGTCTTCTGTTTCTTCATGGCTCATTCAATTTCTGCCCTACTTCAAAACTTTTGTTTCTCGGTTGCTAGTAATAACAATGCCATTTTTTTCCCCTTGAGAAATGCTTCTTCAAGTTGCAATCTCCCACCCAATTTGCTTTATTCTGAAAGGGAACACACATTCCCATTGGCCAAACTGTAAGGCCAGTACTTTTGTCTTACTACATTGTAAGTGATTCCATTGTTTGTCCATAAAACCATGGCAGGGCTTTCTAGGTTTTATGGTTATGCATGTGTAATTGTTACCAAACACAGCCAGAAATACATCTTATTGAACCACGTATATGTCAGACAGTATAGAGCAGTGATGGCGAACCTTTTTTGGCTCGGGTGCCAAAAGGGTGCGCGCGCGCACAATAGCATGCGTGCGCGCACAATAGCGTGTGTGCGCGTGCCCACACCCATAATGCAGTGCCCCCGTGCATGCGCACAACCTCCGTGCTGCCCCCACGCATGCATACAACCCCCCCCCCGCGCTGCCCCCCTGCGCATGCGCACAGGCCACACTGAAGCTTCTGGACTTCCGGTAGGCCTGTTGGGCTGTTTTTCGCTTTCCCCAGGGTTCTAGAAAGCCTCCCGAAGCCTGGGGAGAGCGAAAAACGGCCAAATGGGCCAAATGGAAGTTCGGAAACAAACTTCCGGTTGGCCCGTTGGGCCGTTGTACGCCATCCCCAGGGTTCAGGAAAGCCTCCTGAAGCCTGGGGAGAGTGAAAATGGCTGAAAAGAAGGCCGAAAATCAGCTGGTCAGCACACGCATGCATGCTGGAGCTGACATAGGGCAACGCCTTGCGTGCCCTCAGATATGGCTCCGCGTGCCACCTATGGCACGCGTGCCATAGGTTCGCCATCACTGATATAGAGCGACTATATTCCCCATAAAATAAATAGTTGTAATGGGCAGAAGGAAGAGGAAACGGTAGAAAGAACTGTAATCAAGGCAATGGATAATAGATAAAAGAAATCTTGGTCTGGTCCAGAATTGTACCCTTACTTAGACAAGGCCCTCTGTATCTCTCATTAAAATAAAGGGAAGGGGAAAGCACATTCCAACTTGGGAAATTATGTTACTATAGCTTCGTAATAAAACAGTATTAGCATGCATGGTTTGGTTCTAGTCTGGTCTATCTTGAAGGGCTGAAAGTAGCAGTTAAAGTATAAGCTACAAAGAATCTGTCTTCCACATATATTAGGATGATGATGATGATGATGATGATGATGATGATGATGATGATGATGATGATGATGATGATGATGATGGATGATGATGATGATGATGATGATGATGATGATGATGATGATGANATGGTGAGGAGGGGGGGGATGAGGGGGATGAGGGGGGGGGGGGGGGGGGGGGAGGAAACGGGGGGGGAGGAGGGGGGAGAAGTGGGAGGGGGAGAAGGAGGATTGGGCAGCATTCAAAAACATATTCAGCTTTGCAATTATTGTATTTATTTTATACATCAGGACCTGAACCAGCTATTTGATGAAGGGCCAGCTATTTTTAGCATGAGCCCAAATGTGCCTAATCAAAAGTAAGAGCTCAGACAGATACGCAAGGCAGCCACTATCATGTACTAGTTAGAGTGACAACTAGAGAGACTGAAGGTCAAATTCCTTCTCTATTGTGGGAAATGGCTGGGGGACTTTCCGCTGGTTTCACAAAGTTGTCATCATGAGGATAAAAGGGAGGCAGATCCCCTCCCTTGAGATACTTGGAGGAAAGGCAGCATTATTTTCAAAATTATTTAATTAATTAATCGATCGATCGATTATGCACCACCCGTCTCGCCATCGAGAGCGACTCTTGATGGAGAGCAGATTCTGTCATCCTATGCCCACTTCCCAGTCCACCCATTCTATCAGAATTCAAGAGCCGTGGTGGCGCAGTGGTTAGAATGCAGTATTGCAGGCTAATTCTGCCGACCGCCAGTAGTTCAATCCTGACCCGGCTCAAGATTAACTCAGCTTTCCATCCTTCCAAGGTTGGTAAAGTGAGGAGCCAAATTGTTGGGGGCAATAGGCTGACTCTGTAAACCGCTTAGAGAGGAATATAAAGCACTATGAAGTGGTATAGAAGTCTCAGTGCTATTGCTATTCACCAAGCATGTAGGTTCACATCATCTGAAATAAGCTGTGATTGTCTTGACACTTGCATGGCGAATCAGATATCCCACATCTTATTCTAAAACAAATCAATACAGGGAAAGAGTTACAGATGTTCAATTCACTGTGCTCATTAGGATGATTGATAGACTAAATTGCAGCCCCTTCTTGTTGAAAATCCAGATAAGCCTTTTAAGCTATTAAATCAGAACTGGATTCTTTTGACTAGAAAATGTTTATTATTCTGGTTAAAGCAGCCAGGTTTTCTCTGCCCTTTCGTCCTTTTAATTTATTTTTAATAACATTTTTATTAAAAGTGTTAAAGGCAATAATAAAAGAAAATAACAAATTAAAGAGAAAAAGAGAAATAGGAAGAAAGAATCAAAGGTGTAAAAAAAAAGCAAAGAAGAAAGAAATAAGAGAAAGAGAAAAGGCAAGGGAAAAAAGCTGAGAAAGGGACTTCCCACCCTTTGAAAGTATAAACAATTCCAAATGTCATCCCCTTTTGGTTAACAAATATGAAACTCTTCATCCCATATCTCAACTCTTAACTAAAGGAAAATGCAACAAGCAATCCAGGTTCTCATCAAAAGTCCAGAGAGTCCTAAAATAATCACTCTCGTTAACAAAGTCATCTTTCCATATCTTAACTCTTAACTGTAAGCAAATCCAACACATGTCTTTCCTAGTTCAAATGTCAGTAAGTCTAGAAAAGAACCTCCCCCGTAACAACATATCCCATTTTAGCCCTGATCAAATAAGTCAACTTTATATTCCTTCTTTTTACATAAAAGACTTTTGTTCTTTAATTCATTCCAACAATCGTTATCCCTTGTCTTAAATTTCTTCAAAACTTTAACAAGCCTTTTGTAAGAAAGAAGAAACTATTCCAATTACTTTCTTGAACTGGCATTTTTATTTCCTTTCCTCCTCCCAGAAATATCTGAAATCAAATCAACTGAAGGGAATCACATCACTAGCTCGTTAGAAGAATAAATGAAATAAATACAAAATTTACTAATAGCTTCTGCAAGCTGAGTGTTAAAGCCTTTTAAATGTTTCCTGTGATGGTTCATCAGCTCTCCAGGCTGTCAGATCCCAACTGTCAGGTTATATCAGATTTTGAAGCAACACGTCAAATGGAATTAGATGACCAATATTAATTTTACATATTCTGTGGAACATTCAGAATCAATCAAAGGAAGCATTTCATTATATTAGGGGTTCCCAACCCCTGAGCCGCAGACCGGAACCAGTCTGAGGGCCGTTAGGAACCTGAGCACACAAGCAGCACGTGATCTCACAAAGCTTCATTTGTGCATGTGTGGGACCTAGGTTGCGTGCATGAAACCATCCCCTCTCCCCATCGCTGCTGTCATTGCTGCTGGTTCATGGAGCCAAAAAGGTTGGGGACTGCTGCTTTACATAACCCATAATTATTAAAAATAGAAATCAGTGTCATCAGCAGAGGTGGGTTTCAGCAGGTTCTGACCAGTTCTGGAGAACCGGTAGCGGAAATTTTGAATAGTTCAGAGAACCGGTAAATACCACCTCTGACTGGCCCCGCCCCCATCTATTCTCTGCCTCCCGAGTCCCAGCTGATCAGGAGGAAATGGAGATTTTACAGTATCCTTCCCCTGCCATGTCCACCAAGCCACGCCCACAGAACTGGTAGTAAAAAAAAATTGAATCCTACCACTGGTCATCAGATATAATGATGGCCACTCATTGAGAAGGTTTCGAACGAATGGGTGGGAAAGTCATGGAGGATTAAGCAATCCAAAGTTACTACTCTTGATGGCTGTCTAGTCTCTTCAGAATCTTGGCACCTATGGATTGGGGTCAAACATGGCAAGACTATAGTTGTAGCAGTGTGCTTGAAGCCCTGCCTTTTTCTCCGTAGGTATGACATCGACACTGGCACAAAAGGCGTGGGTTCAATCTAGCCATATTGCCTTTGATCTCCTCAGCAAACACCACTGACAGCGATCCCATGTTGGCAGCTCCTGGGGAAGACGAGGGGAAGAGGGCTTCCATTCTCCTTTGTGAACACCCAAAAATGCATTTGGTTGATTCACTAGGAAGATCCAAACGTTCAACTAGATGGGGCCCTGACACGATGCAGTTGTCAAGGTTCCGACTGACCAACCCAACCAAGCCAGCAAATCGAGATGATCACATCTCTTTAAGCATAACTTTATTGAGTACATCATTTCGGCACGCATGAAGCAAAGCCAACTCTTAACTAGTTCCTGCGGTTTTCGCCTAATTAAAGAATGAATTATTTCCTCTCCTCCTTCAACCAGGTCACATTGTCCAATTAGATGTTCTGTTGTCACTATGGCAACTCCTTCAGGTCCTTGCCAAACATCTGTTGAGATGACCTTGGTTCCCCCGGGATGGTTTCTTCTTGTTGTCTGGGCTGGCATTCCAAACCTCTTCCCTCCCCCCATGCCCACCCCCATAGTCTGCGGCAAACTGAGAAATGAAAAGATGGCTGTGACACCAGGGCAAGTTTTGAAGTTTGACAGCAGTAGGACTGTACGTATGGAAGGAAGATCAACCACAGATCCAATGAAATTTAACAAAGAGAAGGCCTATGAACAGCATAATTGCATTTATTTTATATTATGTTGTCAAGTCAGTCTTGACTCCTAGCAACTGCCTGGACAGCTCCAGGTTGTTCTAACAGATTCACAGATTAACAGAGTTGGAAGGGACCTTGTAGGTCTTCTAGTCAAACCCCCTGCCCAAGCAAGAGACCCTACACCAGTGATGGCTAACCTTTTTGTCGTTGCGTGCCCATAATGCAATGCATGTGCTCCCCCCATGCACCCCACCCCTGTTCATGCA
>QLTV01003469.1:457401-469062 GCA_003457575.1 Thermophis baileyi
GAAAGAAAGAAAGAAAGAAAGAAAGAAAGAGGAAGGAAGGAAGGAAGGAAGGAAGGAAGGAAGGAAGGAAGGAAGGAAGGAAGGAAGGAAGGAAGGAAGGAAGGAAGGAAGGAAAGAGAAAGAAAGAAAGAAGGAAGGAAGGAAGGAAGGAAGGAAGGAAGGAAGGAAGGAAGGAAAGAAAGAAGAAAGAAAGAAAGAAAGAAAGAAAGAAAGAAAGAAAGAAAGAAAGAAAGAAAGAAAGAAAGAAAGAAAGAGGGAGGGAAAAAGGAGAGGAAGGAAGGACTACAAACCTAGCACTAGACGCAGCTTCAGAGGATAATCCAGGGCTGGAAGGGACCTGGAGGTCATCTAGTCCAACCCTGCTCCAGCAGGACATTGTTAAAGTGAGTTTCTGTCTTTTGATCCCCCAGTCACATGACTACATAGCCACACCCACCCAGTAACATGACCCCACCAATCCACGCCCACAGAACTGGTAGGAAAAACATTTAGATTTCACCACTGCTTTTAGCAGATACTTTTGGACAGAATGAACTTGAGGAATTAACTCCAGTTTCCTTCTTTTGAAAAACGGCATTGCGAAAAGCTTTTAAGTACTAAGGGCACACCTCCAAAGCATAGAAGCCATGCTACGGTTATTGCTTAAGTGAAGAATGTTGTAATTAAAATCCCCTGCCTTCTCTGGCTGTGTTAGCTCTTCTCCTCCCTGGTACAGTTCCGTTTATTGATGTCCCTTTTAAAAAATTAAATAGCCGGGAGTGAGATCTACATGTCGCACATTAAACCGGAGAAATCTCGTAAAAAATAAATATTCTGCAGAATACCAGGGATTTGGAAGGGGGGGGAGGGACCCCAAAAGTTGATTATTCTATTAGTTCTCCTGCTGCTTATTTATTTATTTAATTTCTCTGCCAGCAGAGATCCCCCTGAGAGATTAAAACTGCGGACTAATGCACAGATGGGGGCGAAATACTTGAAAGTCATCTGGATATTAAGAATTTAAATCTTTTAGCCTCAGTGATTTGAACAGAAAGCCAATTATGGACCTGAATTAGTTTTCAAATTAAGCCCCAATTTAAAGGTTTGTGGAAATTAATCCTTTAAGGCATAGTCTTGCATTTTCTACATCACCCTACGCGAAGATGCAAGATTTCAGATTTACTGTCATGAGGAAGAAAAAGAAGGGGGGGAAGGGGGACGTTCATTTTTACCTGATTGTGCACTTAATGAAGAAAACGGTCCACGTCTCGCCACGTACAGTCCTGGTAATAAAAAGACGTGGAAGAGAACTGTTCGAGTGAGTTGTCAAAATTACAAGGGGGGGGGGGAAGGAGATGAAAATGAGAAACTTGCAGACGGCAGAATTAACAACTGCAGGGATTCACTTCACAAATGTGGCAAGAAAGGTCGTAAAATGGGGCAAACTTCACATAACAAATGTCCCACTTAGCAACAGAAATTTTGGGCTCAATTCTGGTCGTAAATCGAGGACTACGTGCTCTCTCAAATGAATTGTAACTCTAGCTCAGCCCTATTAGAGAACCTAAATTGACTTCAAGCATTCTGAGTAGAAGAACCCGAGAATGTAGTTCCCAAACTCAGAGGGGACTAGAGAAGCTGGGATTTCTGGTTGCTTGGAGGATATAGACAAGATAGATGTTTCTTACTTGCCTGAAACTCCACTTTTTATCTGTGCATCAAAGAATATGAGGTGGGCTTTTGCTAAGGCGCCAGAATAGTTGATCAGAGAGAATTGGTGGGGTTTTCAACATAGAAAAAATGCAATTTGTGGATAGAAAGAGATGATAGAACACTGCAAAACTGCAAGTGGTCTAGATAGTCCTTAACTTATAACCGGTGACTTAATATCTATGTAGATTCCCAATCATCCAGGTCATGGTTGTCCCAGAGGTGCTTTCCCAAAGGCAACTGGACTTTCTTCTTCTTCTTCTTTTTTTTTCCTTCACAACATTTCGCTTCTCATTCAAGCCTGAATTTCAACCATTTGGGGTTGAAATCCACATTTACAATCATTTGCAACGCTTTTGTCCAAAACCAGTGTTTACTTTTGATTTTCAGCAAAAGCACTCTATAACGAGCAATGGGCTCTCTTACAGTTCGCTTCACAATCATGTTTGTAAAATCAGGTGGGTCACGTGATTACCCGCTTTGTGGGGAAGGCTCCATTACGGTCGTAAATTGAGGACTACCTCCAGAGGTGGGTTCCTCCCGGTTCGGACCAGTTCACTCGAACCAGTAGCAACCCGCTGGTGATGTCATGGAGCCGGTTCTGTCGGTGCCGGTCCGGGGACGCGGCCAGCTTTTTTTTTTGAAATTTTTTTTTTTTGAAAAAAAAATAATTGGGGGGATTTTTTTTTTCTTCTGCACATGCGCAGAAGCCGAGTTTCCGACACTGCGCATGCGTCGCCATCTTGTTTTTGGCTCTTTTTTGGAATTCTTTTGGATTTTTCGGCACTGCGCATGCGCGCGCATGCTTTGTGCGCGCACGCACACGTGGCGCGGGAGGAAGCGAACCGGCAGCGAGGTAAGTTAGAACCCACCCCTGACTACCTCTATGTACATCCTACCAAACAGAAATAAAATTTAGTTATTGTTCCCAAGTATGATATTTCACATGGAAATCCTGCTGTTTTGGAGTCAGGCAGCTTTCAAATCAACAATTGATTATCCAGGATACGTGAAAGGTTTCCCCGAACGTTGTCGTCTTCAGTACAAGGTTTGTGTTTCTTTATTTTATTTTTATTTTTTTGTATAGACTTCCCTATTCGTCCTATGTCAAAAGCAGAAGGACACTGCTGGCTAGTGATAGCATAGATCATTTTGGACCTCCCCTCCTCATTCTCCAGCGTGATGGATACAAAATCCTGACAAGGATGTATCAACCTGTCTTCTCTAACAATACAATTGTCAGTTCCAGGTTGCATTGCTTGTCCAAGTCCATGAGGAGAAAATATTCCTATTGAAGGTTGGACAGAACAAAAGAGAGAGAGAGAAAAAACCCACACATATTGTGATTATTTATTTATTTATTATATATCAAATTTAGATATTGTCCATCTCACTCACAGAATGATGCTGGCCTATTTAAAAGGCCAATTTATTTGAGGGGCTGCCACAGAGAGGAGGGGGTCAAGCTATTTTCCAAAGCACCTGAAGGAATAATGGATGAAAACTGATCAAGGAGAGATTCAACCTAGAAATAAGGAGAAATTTTCTGACAGTGAGAGCAATCAATCAATGGAACAGCTTGTCTGTTGTGGGAGCTTCATCACTGGAAGCTTTCAAGAAGAGACTCGACTGCCATCTCTCAGAAATAGTGTAGGGTCTCCTGCTTGGGCGGGGGGTTGGACTAGATGACCTACAAGGTCTCTTCCAACTCTGTTAATCTAATCTAATCTAAAAGTAAGGGCATAAAAACCATATTAAAAATGCAATACTTCAATAAAATTGGGGCCAAGTAAAAAACACATCATGATGGAATAAGTTATAAGTTAAAGGTGGTGTGAGCTCCAAGCTTTGTTGAAAAATGATTTCTTTCAAAAATAATTTCAGCCTTTCCACCCCTATCAGTTTATTTAGACTTTCAGTGAGGCTCTATATAAAAAACTATTTTTTTTAATGGTCAATGAAATAAATATTGGACTTTCAAAAATAACTACTAAACCTCCTTTTGAAAGGAGATTCGCACAAGGGGTTCTCGACTCACAACAATTAGTTTAGTGACCTTTTGAAGTTACAATGGCACTAAAAAAAAGTAACTTAAGACTGTTTTTCACAACAGTCCATGTGGTCACAGGAGCAAGTTTTGGACGCTTGGAACTGGCATGCATTTATGATAGTTGCAATGTCCCGGGGGTCGTGTGAGATCACCATTCGTAACCTTCCCAGGTGGCCTCCAAAAGCAAAGTCAATGGAGGGAGCCAGATTTGCTTAATGACCGAGTGATTCACTTAATGACTGTGGCAAGAAAAGTCGTAAAATGGGACAAAACTCATTTAACAACTAGCAATAGAAATTTTGGGCTCAGTTCAGAGGTGGGTTGCTGCCGGTTCGGACCAGTTCTTTAGAACCGGTAGCGAAAATTTACCGCCGCTCACTGAACCAGCAGCAAAGACTGGTGGTCCACACTCCCGAACAGGTTCTCCGGTCACCACGGCTTGAAAAATAACCCTCTGTGCATGTGCAAAGGCTTCTGCGCATGCGCAGAGGGTCATTTCCGGGTGTTTTGCACGATGCGATGGGGGCACGCGCAAAACGCACACTTCCGTTGCGATCAGAACCAGTAGGGAAGGTAAGTAGAACCCACCCCTGGCTCAGTTGTGGTCAGAAGCCGAGGTCTAGTAGTAGTAGTAGTAGTAGTAGTGTAACTGTAGAAAGTTAGCACCCACCCCTCTCCTAGAAGAATGAAATATTTTGAGAAATATTAAAAAGGCAGAATATTATATTTCCCTGGATGAGAAATGGAGAAAGATGCTCTTGGAAAACAGCCCCCACCTTTCTTAATAGCCATCAGCAGATGTCAGCACTTAAAAGATAAAGAGATAGTTAGCTCTATTCATAGGTAAAATACTGCAGGCAAATACTGCAGGCAGATATCCATTCAAGACAGGATATTTTGAAACAAAGACAGAGTGATAGGATTAGCCTTCACTCAAGATCCAAACCAGGACGAAGCCATTAAGCCATAATAGGAATTGCCCAACACCCTTTCAGAACACAAGCCCCTTCATTGCATCATCTCAGTTGCACCACCCTCAGCAAACTTCAACCAAACTTCACTCCGACAAACTCCTAGGATTTGTACATGGCCCCACGGGAGTCTGACAACAGCCAATAGAATACATGTTCTTGCACAGGAACAGGAAGTTCAAGTGCAAAGCCCAAGAGAAGGTATAAATAACCCCCACTCTCCACTCCATGTGGTCAGCTGCCCAGAATCACATGTGCTTGGTGGTTCTGTTTCATCAATAAATGGACCCTCTTTCCAATCAGCCTCCATTTTGTCTCCAGTGCCTTTCTCCCAGATTGGAACTGAACCAATGGATATTTCTTCCAACATAACTGAGCAAGATCTTTTGGAAAAATGGCAATAATACCAAAGAAAGAATCTGGCTTCCTATAGTCAGATAAAAGCTTTGCTTTTTGTTTCATTACCAAACTAGGTGATATCATCAGTGCTCCAGAAACGTCTTGCAGAAACGTCTGCAAGAAAACAACCCAGAGCACCAAGGACCCCTGATTTTATGACCTTATTTGCAATGGTTGTTCAGCGAATTGCCACAGATGTTAAGTCGGTCATGTAGTCGTTAAGTGAATCCGGCTTCCTTCATTTACTGCTTGTCAAAAGATGGCTGAGAAGGTCACAAACGCCAGTCACATGCCTGTTGTAAATACATGCCAGTTGCCACGTGCCCAAATTATGATCACTTGACCGTAGGGATGCTACCGCAGTCATAAATGCAAGGACCACTTGTAAGTCACATTTTTCAATGCCCGTATAACTTTGAACAGTCTTTAAACGAATGTCTGCAAGTCGAGACTATATGTAATCTTTGACTATGAAAGAGAGAAGAGAAATAAATGGTGGAGGATCCTGTTCTGCATCCAATAGCTAGTTTTGTTGCACTGGTTTCTCAAGATGTGCGGCGGCAGCCAAAAAAGCCAATGCAATCCTAAATTGCATTAACTGAGGGATACAATCGAGTCAAGATCAAGTGAGGTACTACCACCCTATAAAGCCTTAGTAAGACCACTGCATCCAGAGTACTGCATCCAGTTTTGGTCACCACACTATTAAAAAGATGTGGAGACTCTAGAAAGAGTGCAGAGAAGAGCAATAAAGATGATTAGGGGACTGGAGACTAAAACATATGAAGGATGGTTGCAGGAACCGGGCATGGCTAGTCTAGTGAAGAGAAGGACCAGGGGAGACATGAGAGCAGTCTTCCAATATTTGAGGGGCTGCCACAGAGAGGAGGGTGTCCAACTATTTTCCAAGGCACCCGAAGGCCAGACAAGGAATAATGGATGGAAACTGATCAAGGAGAGATTCAACCTAGAAATAAGGAGAAATTTTTCTGACAATGAGAACAATCAACCAATGGAATAGCTTGCCTTCAGAAGTTGTGGGAGCTTCATCACTGGAGGCTTTCAAGAGGAGATTGGACTGCCATTTGTCAGAAATGGTGTAGGGTCTCCTGCTTGGGCGGGGGGTTGGACTAGATGACCTACAAGGTCCCTTCCAACTCTGTTAATCTGAAATCTGAAAAGATGTGATGCTTTTCCTATGATACCAATCTTCTCTCTCGCAAAAAAACCAAACAAAATGCAGTCTCCTCCACTCCCACTCCCTTTTCCCTTCCCCAAAGCAGTGATCAAATCCTTTCTAATGTCTATACAAAATGGCCTATTTGTTTTCTTAATCAAGTGCTTAATTTTCTTAACATAAAAAGTATGGCTTCAATCGTTCACAATGGGAGTCCTCTTGCATTCTTCATGCCATCTCTTCAGGCTGCTTTGTTCTGTTTTCCTCACTAAGGTGTCTCTCCATGTAGCTCTAGGATCCAGCAAATCTAGCAATTAGGAGGCAACTTCCTTTATTAATTAGGTTAGCTTCTGGAAAGGTCGTGGAGAACACCAGCTGAATTTCAATAAAAAGCCATGTCAAAAAGATGACAACACTTTTTCTTGTAAAGAATGTGCTTTATTGATTACGGGCCACAATCAGTGGCAGCATCTGGTTCACCTTGGCTGATCTCAGAGAAGCTAAGCAAGGTCAGGCTTGGCTATTATTTTGATGGTTGATCACTAGGAAGCACCAGGGCTGTAGGCTAGACTAGGAAATCAAATAAAGATCAAAGAAGGCAGTAATAAATTACTTCCATATTATGGCCAGGAAAATTGAGAGCCAGTTTGGTCTAGTGGTTAAGCCCCAAAGGTGCTTTTTCAAGAGGCAACTGGACTTTCTGGTTTTTCTTTGAAGATGTTTCGCTTCTAATCCAAGAAGCTTCTTCAGCTTTGCTAAACCAGGAAGTCCAGTTGCCTCTTGAAAAAACACCTTTGGGACAACCATGACCTGGATGACTGAGAATCTATAGACATCTAGTGGTTAAGGCATCAGGCTAGAAAGCAGGCAATTGTGAGTTCTATCCCACCTCAGCCATGAAAGCCAGCTGGGGGACTTTGGGCCAATCACCAGGAGACAGTGAGTTCTAGTCTCGCCTTGAAAGCCAGCTGGATGACTTTGACCTAGTCACTGTCTTTCAGCCCAACTTAACCTCACAGCCTTGTTGTTCTAGGGAAAATAGGAGGAAGGTGTGTTGGATATGTTCACTGCCTTGAATTATTTGTAAAAATAATAAAGGCAGGGTACAAATACAAATACAAATACAAAGCACCTGAAGGCAGGACAAGAAGCAATGAATGGAAACTAATCAAGGAGAGAAGCAACCTGGAATTAAGGAGAAATTTCCTGACAAAACAATTAATCTGTGGAACAGCTTGCTTCCAGAAGTTGTGAGTGCTCCAACATTGGAAGTTTTAAAGAGGAGATTGGACAACTGAAATGGTATAGGGTTTCCGGCCTCTGCAGGGGGTTGGACTAGAAGACCTCCAAGGTCCCTTCCAACTCTGTTATTCTGTTCAATAAATAATAAGATTACATGGCCATATTCTTATAATCCCCATGAGCAGAGGTCTTTACTGTTTCATGGATTATCTGTTATATGGGATGTGGTCATAAGCTCTTCACAAGGGGATCAGCGCATCTTATTAGCATATTTAGAAATGAATTGTTAAATAGCTAAGTGAGGTTTGTAAACCCCAGATTGAGATCCATCTGCCAAAGGACCTTCTGCCATCTTCTATTTGTGACAGATGTTTCCCATGAGTCCTTTGGGGTTTGTTGTGGGATTAGCAACCAGGAAATCAAAAACAGGTCTATTTTTGTCCATCAGTTATCAGCTGATGGCCCCATCTCAGGGTGTTTCTCCCCCCCCACCCCAACTAACTCTAATGCCAATGTCCACATATCTCCAGAGAGTCTAATTGCAATCATATCAATTCCATCTGGAGGTTTTGTGGATAAGTCCACAAAGGAACCAATCCTTGTTTGCCATAATCAACAGAAGGAGATCAAGTATCGTTCTCATAAACTGTCCGTGTCAACCTGAAGGTCAAAACCAGCATTCGTCCATTTAATGCCATTCAGGTGTGTTGGGTTATGATAGCTAAGGAAGACTATAAACACAATGGTGATGATATAAGGATTATATGAACAGGCTGTCTGGGAATTGTGCAAAAGGCAATTTCCTTTAGAAAACCTTTTAAAAGAATACAAACCTGGAAACCAGTCTCAAGCGTGCAATGTACGTTCTGGCATTTTGGCTACAAGACAGCTAAAGGGTTTATACAAATATCCGGACTGTTATTCTATGGAAAGAAGAAAATGAATTTCGTTTCTTCACTCCCTAACATTATGTTCGCAAGATAGGCTTACGGGTATATATAAACTTTATCATTCTATTTATCCAGAGCCTGAAAAATATGTATTTAGAGGACGGAAATAGCTAACCAGGCCTGTTATTTTGATATTCAATTTTAAATTTCATCAGTGTTATCAGTTCCTCTCAAAGAGGGATTTTCAATTGGGGTAGATGCTTAATACACATATGGGCAATTTTATTTTCTGTGCCAGGGCTTCTGAATATGCTTGGAATATGTAAGGCCACCGGAAGCCCCGCAGTCCTGCTGGTTTTAACTCATTGTGTTCAGTAAATGAAGAGAAATAACACAGAGCAATCTTCACCCAGCCTCCAGTTCAGATCTACCATATAGTTCTTAGTTTACTCTGAAATCTCTATTGGAGCGCCTGGAAAAAAAATAGAAACAACTCTTAACTCCCTCTCCTCCACCCACAAACAGTACATTTATGAAAAGTGTGGAAACGGGGAGAAAAAGGAAAGTGATAAATGAGAGAGCAGGTCATAAGCTATTATTAGTTTATTCAACATTGGAAGGAGGGTTAGATATGGTTCACAATGGCTTGGGGATGTCAGAATTGGAAAGTTTACCTTGTTTTATCTGCTTGTCTGTTCTGAAAGTCTTCCCCATAACTAAACTTTTGTCTTTTCTCCTCAATTAACTATGTGTGTAGCGTACAATCTGCAAAACATCAGATCTTCCCCAGGAAAATGGCTGGAAGGGAAAAATTTAGTGCAAAGCTATAATTAACTCAGGTTAATGGAGAGCTAATATAATATGGCTACTGCTACATATCTTTCTATAATGAGTTGCATTTTTTTTTCTGGGGAGGGAGAGATAATTAAATTAACTATCATGTAGTTTGAAAATTAGACCAAAAAGGTTAACAAAGCTTTAATGGTGTGGCAATAATAACAGTTTATAAACACAAACCGTAAGGTGCAGGTCAGTACAAAATAATTATCATTGTCTTGTGTTTAAATCACAGCAGTAGACAAACTGTTGTTGGGAAAGGTGACTTGTTGGGAAAACGTGACTTGGAGGCAAAAATTGCAAAGTGGAAGGATTTTTTGGAGGAAGGATGGCCTCTTGGTAAATGCCTCATTACTTCCCCGTTTTATGCATTTTAAGTCTACCTAATGAGCATTAATCTTGCTTTAATGTAAGTTGGTATAATAGATATTCTAATGCAGCCATAAAAATGAAAATATTGGGACATAGCTGCTCATAGAGTTTAGATTTTGATGTCAAAAACAATTCTAAGGGGTCCTTGGTACTCTCCGAACTTGGTTGTTTTCTTGCAAATGTTTCATCACCCAAATTAGGTAACATCATCAGTGCTGGTTTGGGAAAATCAGTACTAGCACTGATGATGTTATCTAATTTGGGTAATGAAATGTCTGCAAGAAAACAACCAAGTTCAGCGAGCACCAACAACCCCTCATTTCAACCCTGAACAACACATATTCTCCTTTATTAAAAACAATTCTTAATGTGAAATGTGTGTAATAAATTCAGTGAAGGTTAGCCACCCCCTTTAGCCCAGTGCCACAGGTAGAGGGATGAAATAGAATCAAAAAGACCAAACAACAAAAAAATAAAATAAAATAAAAACAAAGGATCTCAATTGCCATCTAATCCAAAGCCTGGCCAAAATACTGCATTCAGTTTTGGTCGCCAGGATGTAAAAAAGATGTTGAGACTCTAGAAAGAGTGCAGAGAAGAGCCACAAAGATGATTAGGGGACTGGAGGCTAAAACATATGAAGAACGGTTGCAGGAACTGGGTATGTCTAGTTTAATGAAAAGAAGGACTAGGGGAGACATGATAGCAGTGTTCCAATATCTCAGGGGCTGCCACAAAGAAGAGGGAGTCAAGCTATTCTCCAAAGCACCTGAGGGTAGAACAAGAAGCAATGGTGGAAACTAATCAAGGAGAGAAGCACTGGAAGTTTTTAAGAAGATGTTGGATAACCATTTATCTGAAGTGGTGTAGGGTTTCCTGCCTAAGCAGGGGGTTGGACTAGAAGACCTCCAAGGTCCCATCCAACTCTGTTATTCTATTCTATTCTATTCTATTCTATTCTATTCTATTCTATTCTATTCTATTCTATTCTATTCTATTCTAAGGGAAAAAAAGAAAGGTCATTAACCATTTGTAGAAGAAAAAATGGAGCAGTATAAAACCCTCAGGAACATTTCCCCCCGCCCTCCGATGTGAGGCCCCAACCCTCCTATCCTTTCATAAAGACCTAAAGACCTGGTTCTTCCAGTTGGCCTGGTGCTCTAATAGGGGAACAGCACAGTGGAGATGGTTGATCCCATCTCCCCACATTCTGCCCCGCCCTCCCATGTGTCATCAGATTTTAATGTTTAGTTTTAATTTATTCATGTTTTAATTTAGATATATTTTTATGTCTGTAAGCTGCCCAGAGTTTACTTATGGTAAGATGGGCAGCAAATAAATAAACAAATATCCAGTGGAATAATAGTTTACAGCAGGAGCCATCGCCTAAAACATGGGTGTCAAACTCGCCTCGCCGCGTCACGTTGCCATCACGTGATGTTTCACAATGTTTTTCCCATTTGCAGAGCTGGGGTGGGCGTGGCCTGCGTGTGACGCATCCGGCCTGCGGGCCGCCAGTTTGACACCCCTGGCCTAAAAGGTGCACTACTTAGATCTTACTATTACTTTTAACTGATGGGACCTAGAGCACACCCACTCTAGCTGATCTTACTGAACAGGCAGAAACATATGGAGACAAGCAATCCCTCAAATAACAAGTCCAGTTGCCTTATGGCGGGGCGGGGCGGGGGGGAAGCACAGTGGTGAAATCCAAATTTTTTTTACTACCGGTTCTGTGGGCATGTCTTGGTGGGTGTGGTGTGGCTTGGTGGGCGTGGCAGGGGAAGGAAACTACAAAATCCCCATTCCCTCCCCACTCCGGGGGAAGGATACTGCAAAATCCCCATTCCCTCCCCACTCCAGGGGAAGGATACTGCAAAATCCCCATTCCCACCCCACTCCGGGGGAAGGATACTGCAAAATCTCCATTCCCACCCCACTCCGGGGCCAGCCAGAGGTGGTATTTGCCGGTTCTCCGAACTACTCTAATTTTCCGCTACCGGTTCTCCAGAACCTGTCAGAACCTGCTGAATA
>QLTV01003469.1:469396-479578 GCA_003457575.1 Thermophis baileyi
AGGATACTGCAAAATCTCCATTCCCTCCCCACTCCAGGGGAAGGATACTGCACAACCCCCATTCCCTCCCCACGCCGGGGGAAGGATACTGCAAAATCCCCATTCCCTCCCCACTCCGGGGGAAGGATACTGCAAAATCCCCATTCCCTCCCCACTCCAGGGGAAGGATACTGCAAAATCCCCATTCCCTCCCCACTCCAGGGGAAGGATACTGCAAAATCCCCATTCCCACCCCACTCCGGGGGAAGGATACTGCAAAATCTCCATTCCCACCCCACTCTGGGGCCAGCCAGAGGTGGTATTTGAAGTACCGGTTCTCCGAACTACTCAAAATGTCCGCTACCAGTTCTCCAGAACGTGACAGAACCTGCTGGATTTCACCCCTGGGGAAGCACCTTTGCGATGATCTCTATATTCCCATTAAATCGTCCCAAAGGTGCGTTTTCAAGAGGCAACTGGACTTTTGTTTTTCTTTGAAGATGTTTCACTCCATACCCATTTACACTACTCTAGTGACCCTGAGGGCACAGATAAACCTTCAAATATCCTGAACGACTCTCTAAAAGGATGCAAATGGCCACCTTCCATTCCCCACCATCCAGTCAGAGCTGAAGAAGCTTCTTGGATGAGAAGCAAAACATCTTCAAAGAAAAACCAGAAAGTCCAGTTGCCTCTTGAAAAAGCACCTTTGGGACAACCATGACCTGGATGACTGAGATTCTCCATAGAGACTCCCATTAAATCCCAAGGGAAGAAATGATGAGATCATTCCTTCCTTTTTTTGTGGAATGTGGGCACCAAGAGAGGCTTCACCTTGATGGAAAGCTGAATTATCAAATAATAACAATCTTAGCAGTTACAGATAGTCCTCGACTTATGACCACAATTGGGACTGGAAAATTCATTGTTAAGCAGTGCAGTCATTAAAGTGACAGATCGTATGGCCACAACCTTTTTTTTTTCCTGCGATCATTCGCAAATCACCGCAAACATTAATAACACGTATTAATGAATTGCGATCATGTAACCACAAGGATGTTGCAATGGTCATAAGTGTGAGGCTCAGTCGTGAGTTACTTTTTTTCATTGCCATTTGTAATATCAAACAGTTGCTAAATGAATGGCCATGAGCAGAGGTGGGTTCCTACCGGTTCGGACCGGTTCTATAGAACCATTAGTAATGTGCCAGCGTGGGTCGCTAGAACCAGTAGCGACCCATGCCTGCCACGTCCCGAAACTGGTTCTTTCGGCGGTGCCGTAGGTGCCGCCATTTTGTTTTTTGCTTCTGCGCATGCGCAGAAGTTTTTTTAAGCACCCACGTGGCACGACACTGAGCAAACCGAGAAAAACCAGAACCCACCCCTGGCCATGAGTCAAGGACTACCTGTACCTTCTCTCCCACCTCCAATAATAAAGTCAGTTCAAGAAATAGCAACATAAAAACAGGACAAATGATTTAAAAGTTCTCAAGCACTCCAGCAATAAGTAAATGGCTAAATTTGCCAGACAAATTTCAGCACAGTGCTACTAAATCTGATTAGGAACAAAGTCCTAATAGCTTTGTTGGAAAGGTCAGGTAAGCAAGCAACATCACAAATTGGTAGCTGGCAAGTCAGAGCACAGAACAATTTTATCGGGGGGGGGGAGGAACCACAGTCTCATTTTATTCGTCTGATTCTATGATTCTTCACCTGTCAGGAGTGGTCCTGTACTTCAATGTCATTTCTAACTCTTTGATCCTTCGATTTAAGAATGGCACTTTTATCTTAATCCCCAGAATAACCATTCACTGTTCTTTTTTAAGAAAAAAAAATCAACTTTTTAATTACTTTCTAGGTCCAGATTATTTGAGGTCACAAAAGCTCCTTTATAAAGGAACAGAGAACTTTGCATCGGTCATTTGATCAGAAGCAAAGTGGTGTAGCTGTGGGCGACCAATTTTTAAGAAGAGCTGTAACTCAACTTTTCTCAGCTCTGCAATGGAATTTCTTATCTTCTGCAGAGGGACTTGCAAAATTATTCCTTTTTTCTAAAATACATATGGCTAGTATTGGGGAATAGTCAGCTGTATCTACCACAGTTGAAGAAGTCAAGGTCATCCACCAAAAGTAAAAGCCACCAAATTTAGGACCCAAAGAAGGAAATGCTTTTCACATGGGGCATAATAAGGGTGTGGAATTCACGGCCAGCAGTTGTAACAGCAACCAATTTAGATGGGTTTAGAGAGGGACTTTGGCCACCTAATGAGAAGGAAGGACTCACTGGAGAAGAGCCTAATGCTGGGAAAGATTGAGGGCAAAAGAAGAAGGGGACGACAGAGAATGAGGTGGCTGGATGGAGTCACTGAAGCAGTAGGCGTGAGCTTAAATGGACTCCAGAGGATGGTAGAGAACAGGAAGGCCTGGAGGAACGTTGTCCATGGGGTCGCAATGGGTTGGGCACGACTTCGCAACTAACAACAAGAGAGGGACTGGACAGATTTATGAAGGATCAGCCTATCAATAGCTATTATTAACAGCCATTAACAAGCACACATAGATAAACAACAGTTACATAATATTTAAAAGGGACAATCAAAAATTAAAAAAAGGAAACAAAAAGAACAAAACACCTCTTCACCAGTAATAAACACCCAGAACAGCAGAGATTAACATCAATACTAACCTAAAACTCAAGCAGTAAGCAATGATCAAGGAACTACCAACTCAAACAAGTTTATGGTAAACAACAGCCTAATCAAGGAACTACCAAGAACACTCCCACCAACATTGAGAGGGCAAGTCATTAGTATATAAAAAGAGAGCAAGCCTCACTCCCTTCTAGCACTGATGATGTTACCTAGTTTGGTAATGAAACATCTCCAAGAAAACAACCAAACTCAGAGAGCACCAAAGATCCCACATAGTTGAACCCTGAGCCACAAATGTTCTATCACTATTAATTTTGATGGCTGTTTATAGCCTTCTGAATCACAGGCAACATGTTTTATATATTCCCCTGGTTGCTGTGTATTAAAAGTGGAAGAGGATTGTTGCCCTCCAGTTCAGCTTCCGAGAGAGTTTATGGTAATCTTTACATGCTGTGAATTAGGGTTGCAATTCATGACCCACCAAACTACAGTAGTCCTCGACCTACAACAGTTCATTTAGTGACCATTCAAAGTTACACCAGCACTGAAAAAAGTCACTTAAGACTGTTTTTTACAGTTACGACCTTTGAAGCATCCCCATGATCACATGATCAAAATTCAGATGCTTGGCAAATCGTTCATACTTATGACCGTTGCTGTGTCCCAACGTCATTGATCCCCTTTTGGGACCTTCCGACAAGCAAAGTCAATGGGGAAGCCAGATTCACTGAACAAGCAGGTTACTAACTTACCAACTTCAGTGATTCACTTAACAACTGTGGCAAGAAAGGTCAGAAGATGGAGCAAAACTCACTTAACAAATGTCTCACGTAGCAACAGAACTTTTGGGCTCAAGTATGGTCGTAACTCGAGGACTATCCTGTACACCCCAGCAATGTACCTTTCAGTTTTGCACTGCATCTGTGTCCATACCTCTCCCTAAACCGAAGCACTAACCCTGAAGTCCCAAGATTGCCCTTATAAACAATCTCCTTCAATTCCAGGCAGTCTCCGGCAAACATTTATTTTTCTTCTTAAATAGCTTGATCTTGATCTTTGCTTTCTTCTGACATTTCCCACTAACGCAAGGGCCAGTGAACTGAAGAGGCTTCCTGGATGGCTGTTGCAGCTCCAGAGGCATCTGTTGAAAGCTGGATTTATGTCAGAACTGCCATCTTCAGATTCAGATTCAGATTCTCTTTGCTAGATGCCAACCAGCCATAAACTATGGGGGGGGGAATTGCGGGGAAGGGGGAAACCGAAACTACTCATTGTGCTGTCCTGAGACATCGGCTCAATACCCCAAGGCCAGAGTCCTGGTAACAGAAGTGCAACAGCTCACCATCAAGCCCGCAGATGCAGGGACCATTAGCAAAACAAATTCTTTGAATGTAACTGGACAATAAAGAGATAACATGTAGGAGGAACGGGAAAGGGAAAGTTAATTAGGGAATGCAAATGTTAGTTCTGACTTTGCTGTACTGTAATCACTTGGTCTTTAGTAAAAGTATACTTTTCTCACAAATGGAGTTGAGGGTCTTTCTTTCCTAAGAATCCAAGTCGGGACAGGTGTGACAATTTGGAAGACTCTTGGGCCAATTTTCAGCCGAGGTGGCGCAGTGGTTAGAGTGCAGCACTGCAGGCTACTTCAGCTGACTGCTAGCTGCAGTTCCGCAGTTCAAATCTCACCGGCTCAAGGTTGACTCAGCCTTCCATCCTTCCGAGGTGGGTAAAATGAGGACCCAGATTGTTGGGGGCAAGAGGCTGACTCTGTGAACCGCTTAGAGAGGGCTGTAAAGCACTATGAAGCGGTATATAAGTCTAAGTGCTATTATCGATTATTACATTTTTACCCCGCCTTTTCTTCAAGAAATTGACAATTGTGTACACTGTCAATGCTAATGCTCACTTCTCACTCCCACCTGCATTTGAGCCCGGTTCTCTACATTTTCTATAGGCAACATGTATTATTTTCACCATATTACTTTAGATTAATCTTCTGCGCTGAAACTTGTCAAGTTGAACAAGTGCGAGAATTCTGTGGGAACTCAATCCTTGCCAGCTTCAGGAACAAATGTAGGTTGATGAGATAGTAGTTCACTGGTTTGGAAAGGAGAAGGCAGTCTATCTGTGTGCACCTTGTAGATTTTTTCCCCCTGACAACCGTGAGACCTCTTTTCTTGTTGAAAAATGCAGCTGCAGTTTGGTTCTTATGCTGTCACTTGAGGCAGCTGAATTGTTCCCCACAATGCCTCTGGTGCCCCATGGTAAATCCTTTCAGTGGCATCATCAGAGGAAGATGTGGAATCCCTGCTAGTCAATAGTAGACTTTAGTCAAAAGTAGATGGGGACTCTACTCAATAAAGACATCACAAGAATTTTTGTAGGACTTCATCCCATTAGATGATTTCCAGTGACAAGCTTTGTTCAATTTTCTCAGAGCTTGAAGGGCAATTTGGTGAGTTAATGTCTGACTTTTTCCATCTTCCATTGGGTTCCTTAAATCAGAAGACATTTTTCCTTATGTCCTCCCTCTTAATATCACCAAAGTTCTCTACTTTAAGAAAAGAAAAAATTACCTGGAGACCTTCTTCATCTTCTGATGCCCTCCAGCTGTGAAAGAGTTTTACCATAATTCATGGCCAGTATGATCAAAAATTCCCTTTTTACAACCCTGTAACCCAGAGGTGGGTTCCTCCCAGTTCGGATCGGTTCACCCGAACCAGTAGCAACCTGCTGGTGATGTCACGGAGCTGGTCCGGTCGGTGCCGGTCCGTAGATGCCGCCATCTTTTTTTTGGACTTGGGGGTTTTTTGGAATTTTTTTTGGAATTTTTTTTATTTTTTCTTCTGCGCATGCGCAGAAGCCGAGTTTCAGGCACTGCGCATGCGCCGCCATCTTGTTTTTGGCTTTTTTGGGGAATTTTTTTGGAATTTTCGGCACTGCGCATGCGTGCATGCGTGCACAAAGCGCGCACGCACCCATGAGGCATGGCCACGCGGCATGGGAGGAAGCAAACCAGGGGCAAGGTAAGTTAGAACCCACCCCTGCTGTAACCCCTTAATTTGGGGTACAGTTGGAGCTGACCATTTACTGGCCGGATGCCCTACCTGAAACCACATGGAGTTCACAGCCGATATTTTCCTTTGTGCCCGTAGGCGAGAAATATCTGCCGCTACCTAGGATTGAACTCTCAACTGTTATGGTTCCAAGTAATGAACTCAGAACTCATTTTGCAGGTTGACATCAACCTTCCAAGTGGGAGGTGAGTGTCTTCACCACTAAGCCATCATGCCGCTCATGACAAGTATGATCAAATAATCATATATCTTAGAATTGAAGAGAATTAAAATGCTGGAGGGCATCAACTTTAGTAAGACTGGACAAGATGACCCACAAAATTCATCCACTGGCCTCTAGGAATTGAATTCTATCAATCCCATTCTTGTGGAACATTTGATTGATTCTGTTGTCATTTCTACCTTCTGTGAAGGAACCTACGTGATGACAGTGACGGCCAACGATGCAGATGACAGCACTACAGCAAATGGGATGGTGAGGTACCGCATTGTGACTCAAACTCCACAAAGTCCATCCCAGAATATGTTTACCATTAACAGCGAGACTGGAGATATAGTGACAGTGGCAGCAGGACTCGACCGAGAGGTAAGAGAGCAACTTCTTTGATTAACAAATTAAACAGATGGTACTCCCCACTTCATAGCTACAGGTAGTCCTTGACTTACAACCATTCGTTTAGTGATTGTTTCAAATTACAACGACACTGAAAAAAATGGTTTATAATCATTTTTTTTGAGTGGTGCAGTGGTTAGAGTGCAGTACTGCAGGCTAATTCTGCTGACTGCTGGCTGCCTGCAATTTGGCAGTTCAAATCTCACCAGGCTCAAGGTTGACTCAGCCTTCCGTCCTTCCGAGGTGGGTAAAATGAGGACCCAAATTGTTGGGGGCAATATGCTGACTCTGTAAACCGCTTAGAGAGGGCTGTAAAGCGGTATATAAGTCTAAGTGCTCTTGCTCTTGCTATTTTTCACATGACCATTGGATCATTCCCCGTGATCATGTGATCAAAATTTGGAGGCTTGGCAACTGGATCATATTTATGACTGTTGCTGTGTCCCAAGGTCATGTGATCCCCTTTTGCAACCTTCCAACAAGCAAAGTCAACGCGGAAGCCAGATTCACTTAACAACCATGTTGCTTTCTTAACAGCTGCAGAGATTCACTTAACAACTGTGACAAGAAAGCTTGTCAAAGGGGGCGAAACTCATTTAACAACTGTCTTGCTTAGTAACAGACATTTTGGGCTTATTTGTGGTATGTTGAGGACTATCTGTATTTTTTTCCTCTCCAAAGTAGATTAATTCGGTCTGTACAAGGTATCTTGTTGAAGAGTAGTCTCAAATAAGGATATTTTAAATTCCAATGTTTCCTTTAAGCAAATGTGACTTATAAATTTGTTTGCTTTTTTTTGTGGCTGCTGTTCTTTTCTGATTTTCTTTATTATGGTTTATCATCTTTAAGTTTTCGTTTCAGTGAAGAAGCAAGAAAGGTCAAATAAAAAATAGATAATAACTGAGCACTCCTGTGGCCTTCAACCAGTGGTGAAATCCAATTTTTTTTACTACCGGATCTGTGGGCGTGGCTTGGTTGGTGTGGCAGGGGAAGGATACTGCAAAATCTCCATTCCCTCCCCACTCCAGGGGAAGGATACTGCAAAATCCCCATTCCCACCCCACTCCTGGGGGAAGGATACTGCAAAATCCCCATTCCCACCCCACTCTGGGGCCAGCTAGAGGTGGAATTTGCCGGTTCTCCGAACTTCTCAAAATTTCCGCTACCGGTTCTCCAGAACCTGTCAGAACCTGCTGGATTTTACGCCTGCCTTCAACCCATCTTCACTGCCCAAAGTCCAGCACATGCTTAAAGTGCTTCAAAAAAGCCTGAGTATAGCCTAATCTATTTGAAGATTAGGAGCATATGGCACGCTGCATATGCTCTTTTAAATTGAGATTGTCTGCCAATTAAGTATTTATTCTTTTTACTCAAGCAGTAAAGCCTGAACAAAATAATTGGCTGACCTACACCTGTGAATTTTAACTGTATTTCATTGTTGCAGAATGATGGAGCAGACAACTTACTAGTAGAGGAATAGCAATAGATGCAAAACAATTTCTTCATTCCTCCTGCTTTTCTTCTGCTGCCTATCTCCTAGTCATTGTTTTGCCTTTTGATGCCTTCTGCCACTTGATCCACCATCTTGGAATCTCACCCAATAAGCAATCAAGAGATATCAGAGGTATCCGTTGATAGCTTACCTCATAAATGGCAATTAAATCCCGGTGGCAAGAAAGTTAGGGGGAAAACGGTTCAAAATGTTCTTAGGCTTTCCAACTTAATGAACTCAGTATAAACGAGGGTTGGAAATTCCTCTTGCTGTTTTCCAAGGTTCCTCCTAATGTTCACGATTAAAGATTAAAGATATCTTCCTTCTCACTTTTCATATGGGGCTTGGCATTGTTAATTAGGTTTTTTTTAATTTCAGTTTGACTGTTGTGTTTCTTCTTCTTCTTCTTCTTCTTCTTCTTCTTCTTCTTCTTCTTCTTCTTCTTCTTCTTCTTTCCTCCTCCTCCTCCTCCTCCCCATCCCCTCCCTCACCCTCTTCTTCCTTCTCCTCTCTCCTTTCTCTCTGTCTCCATCTCTCTTCTTTCTTCCATTTCTCTTTCTCCTTCTCCTTTTCTTGCATTTTCTGACTATACCCAAGCTACATTCTGAATTTTTCTTTTTGTAATCAGCATGTCCTGTTTTTCCTATCCTAAAACCAGAGGTCACAAAGAGGGGGGGGGAATTAAGTTTCCTTTTTTAGGATTTCCAGAATCCTGCCTCAAAGTTTGAAAGCCATAGATCTGAAGAGCCCAAACTGATGAGCATGGAGAAGCTTGTCCAAAGGTCCCTCTTTTTCACAGGGGCCTAGCAAGTTGTGGCATAGCCTTTGCCCTCTCCCCTCCCCTCCCATTTTTCCCATCAGTGTCTCTGCTTGATTCATTCAAACACCTCAGGCTGATGTTTGCTTGGAGGGATACATCAAGGTTTGAAGGAGCTCCGAGCTGCTTTGGGGCATCCCAGCACTGCCTTACGGCAGAGATAGACGCCCAAATGCTGCCTCCAAGCAGGTTTGCACTGCTGGTCACTGGTGGATTCAGAGAACTTGAGGGAAATATCAGCAGCAAGTCTGCAGCCAAGAGTGAGTGACTTGTCAAAAAGATTTGGAGGTGACAAGGAAGATGGATGCCAGGTACTTGCCTAAGGTAGATTTTTCCAGCTGCACTTGACCTTCCGGCAGGAGAGCTGGCTCGGACTGGACCAGTTGGACGAAGGTGCTGGAGATGAAAAGGAGCTGGAAAAAAGGAGCCATGATATTGGTGCCAGCTTATTTAGCATGGACGTTATTTTATAGTCCTTGTTGCGCCAAAAACTTCTTGTCTCCTGAGATTTGGAGCAACAAAACAACTGTTTTCTTTGGTTTAGCAAAATTCAGCAACTATGCCTTGACCTTCCCTTTTCCCTTTAAAATGTTATTTGGGGCAACGGCTAGAATAGCAAGAGCAAGAGCATTTAGACTTGTATACTGCCCCATAGCGCTTTACAGCACTCTCTGGGCAGTTTACAATGAAGTATTATTTGCATATGGGTCCCAACAATCTGGGTCCTCATTTTACCGACCTCAGAAGGATGGAAGGCTGAGTCAACCTTGAGCAGGTCAGGATTGAACTGCTGGCAGTGGACAGAGTTAGCCTGCAGTACTGCACTTTAAACCACTGTGCCACTAGGGCTCCTTGATTATAATAGGCTAACCTCATTTAAATACACTATCTTTAGTCGATCAAAATGGGTGACCTTTAATAACCATAACCAAACAAATCATGTAGCTTCAACAAAACCACTTCCAGGAAGGCAGTTGCCCTGAAAAATATGGAACCATCTGAATAGAATCAGGACAGGACAGACCATGCCAGAACTAGGACCAAGCTCTTTAAGTGAGGAATGGCCAAGAGCCCACAGTGTGACTGTAGGGCACCAGAACAAACAATAACACATATAGTTCGAGAACAGATCTGTCAACACCTAGAAACGAGTAAAGTAATAACTAGCAGCCAGCACGGGTTTGTTAAAAACAGATCATGCCAAACCAATCTCATTTCATTCTTCAACACCGTGACTAAATTAATAGACCAGTGAAATACTGTGGACATAAAATACCTAGACTTCAGCAAGGCATTCGACAAAGTAGACCATAACCTACTTCTTCGTAAGCTAGAGAAAAGTGGGATAGACAACCTCATCACCAGATGGATCCACAACTGGCTGACAAACCGTACTCGATGAGTAGTCCTTAATGGGTCTAAGTCCACATGGACAGAAGTAAGCAGTGGGGTACCACAAGGCTCCGTCTTAGGCCCAGTACTCTTCAATATCTTCATAAACGATTTAGATGAGGGAATAGAAGGGGAAATCATAAAATCTGCAGATGACAC
>QLTV01003469.1:509804-541991 GCA_003457575.1 Thermophis baileyi
CTGTCTTCCTTGCCTCGCTCTCCTTCCTTCCTTCCTTTTCCTTCCTTCCTTCCTTCCTTCCTCCACCCCCACCCTAGCTTGATTTTTACTCCTCCGCCTCACTCCACCTCGTACAAACAGACAGTGTGCAGGGCTTAACTAGGATTTATTCTTGGGGTAGGGCTTATATTAGGCGCAGGCGTGAAAATCTGGCTAGGGCTTGTTTTTGGGATAGGTCGTATTTTGGGACACACACACACACACACACACACACACACATACACATACACACACACACACATATATATATATAAAAAACTCATTTTTTGATTGGCAAAACAAAAAAGCTATAAAGGTGGTTTTCTGTCATTCAATTTTCCAGTTTGTTCTTTCTGTTTTGACATAGTTGGACGGGGGGAATAATTACAACCATGTTTAATTAGGCATAGCTATGTAAATTTAGCATTTCTACATGATTATAAATGTCAAGAGAGTCATAAGACAAGGAAATTTGGTGTATTTCTAAAATGTCTCTATTGCTAATCCTATTAATCTGGAGCTACAGCCTAATTAGGGTACTTATGAACTAATAGGTTGGTGAACAATACAGCACAGTTTGTTTTAAAAGGTGAAAAAAGGCATTCGGTGGAAATTAGGGTGTTTTTTCTTTTTTCATTAACAGCTTTCCCCATCTGGTGCCCTTGAGATGCCTTGTTTCTCATTCCCATCATTACCTACCCATTTGAAACTGATTAGGGGAAGTTGGGAATTTTGGTCTAGTGGTTAAGGCCCCTGAGCGGTCTTTGGTGCTCTCTGAGCTTCCTTGTTTTCTTGCAGACATTTCATTACCCATAGGATAGGATAGGATAGGATAGGATAGGATAGGATAGGATAGGATAGGATAGAAATAGAAATAGAAATAGAAATAGAAATAGAAATAGAAATAGAAATAGAAATAGAAATAGAAATAGAAATAGAAATAGAAATAAATAGAAATAAATAGAAATAGAAATAGAAAAATAGAAATAGAAATAGAATAGCATTCTTTATTAGCCAGTGTGATTGGACACACAAGGAATTTGTCTCCAGAAACAACAAAGTGCTGGACTAAGATCCAGTTTCAAGATTCCCTTTAGTCAGAAAGCTCATAGCATGTCATAGGCTTATTCATTTCTTCCATCACAAAAACAGGAGAAGGACATTGAAGGTCTTCTAGTCCAACTCCCTGCTCAGGCAGGAAACCTTGCACCATTTCAGACAAATGGTTGTCCAATCTCTTCTGAAAAACTTCCAGTGTTGGAGCATTCACAGCTTCTAACATCATCAGTGCTAGTAAGGAGTGCTTTATATCAGTTTATCAGTTTATATTCTAGTGCCTTGCCTGTTGGTGTTGGTGGGGGTGGCCTTAAAGATTCTTTGGTTCTTTGGTTGGGCTGTTTGCTGTTGACTTCTTTGGCAGTTTCTTGATTGGGTCATTGTTTACTTGATTGTTTTCTGATGTTAATCTTGGAGTTGACCCATGCTGATCTGGGTGCTGATTGCTGGGGGAGAGGTGCTTGGGTCTTTTTGTTCCTTTTTGGGCTGGGTGATGGTCTCTTTTGCATAGTCTGTAGATGTTGTTAACATCTATGTGTCTATTGATGGCTGATTTGTCAGAGTGCCAGGCTTCTAGAAATTCCCTGGCATTTTTGGACTTGGCTTGGTCTAGGATGGTCACATTTTTCCAATTGAAACTATGGTTAAGTCTGTCTATATGTTGTGAAATGAAAGAGTTTTCATCATGTCTTCTGGCTGCTAGTTGGTGTTCGTGGATGCGTTCTGCCTGTTTTCTGCCTGTTTTTCCTACCTAGTGGTGGTTGCAGGCACCTGGTTGGAAAGCAGGAGGCCATGAGTTCTAGTCCCGCCTTAGCCATGAAACTCCTTGACTTAAAACCATTTGTTTAATGACTGTTTGAAATTACAATGGCACTGAAAAAACTGACTTCTGAACAGTCCTCACATTTACGACTACCGTAGCATTCCCACCAATTGCCACCTTCCCAACCAGTTTCCAACAAGCAAAATCAATGGGAGAATCAGGATTTGCTTAACAACCGCATGATTCGTTTAACAACTGCAGTGATTTTCTTAACAACTGTGGCGAAAAGTCACAAAATTGTGTGCAATTCACTTAACAACCACCTTGCTTAACAACGGAAATTCAAACTCCAAATGTGGTCATAAATCAAGGACTACCTTTACTCTGTACACTAACCCTCTGGCATTTGAAGTGGGGGGGGGGGGAAGAGGTAATTTTTAAAGTATATGAACGATCGCATCATTTTAGATCTTCACAATATAAGGAATTACATTTAGGCACCGTTTTTACAAAAGTAAAGATATATATAGCTTTGTTCCATTGCTGATGGGTATCATTAAGAGCCATTATCAACCTTAATTAATATATTCATATTATTCAGATGTAGGTAAAAGATTTCTTTGTGGTGAAGACGAGAAAAATAGAAAACCTTCCCCTTTTGTGTGATATGAAAAGCATCGGATCCTGTGTAAGGTAGTTTGAGAAAAGGAACTATATTCTGTTTTGAAAAATATCTTTTCACAAAAGTTCTGCTTGAATTGACGGCATGAAAGTTGCAGCTTAAGTTTCTGCTTGGTGAACTAACTTTCCATGAGTACAGAAGAGACAGTGATTTTTAAAAATAGCAGTCGAATAGCACTCAAAGTGTCCTTTGAGTAGATACAGGTAACCCTTGACTTATAGCCATTCGTTTAATGACTATTCGAAGTTACAACAGCACTGAAAAGGTGACTAACAATGAGTCAATGAGTCCTCACACTTATGACCATAGCCACGATGGTGCGGTGGCACAGTGGTTAGAATGCAGTACTGCAGGCTGCTTCTGCTGACTGCCGGCTGCCTGCAATTTGGCAGTTCGAATCTCACCAGGCTCAAGGTTGACTCAGCCTTCCATCCTTCCGAGGTGGGTAAAATGAGGACCCAAATTGTTGGGGGCGATAGGCTGACTCTGTAAACCGCTTAGAGAGGGCTGTAAAGCACTGTGAAGCGGTATATAAGTCTAAGTGCTATTGCTATTGCTATCCAAGCACCCTATGATCAAAATTTGTGATCAAAACTTGGGCGCTTGGCGGGGGGGCATGTATTTACAATAGTTGTAGCGTCCTGTGGTTACATGATCGCCATTTGCTTCCCAGCCAGCTTCAGACAAGCATAGTCAATGAGGGAAGCTGGATTTGCTTAATGACCGCCCGATTTGCTTAACGGCAGTGATTTGCCTAACAACTTGGCAAAAAAGGTCCTAAAATTGGTTGCAACTCACTTAACAACCGACTCGCTTAGCCACAGAAATTTGGGGCCTGATTGTGGTTATAAGTCAAGGACTACCTGTATTGTCTCAGGTAGGATAGGATAGGGCAGGGCAGGACAGGGAAGGACAGGGTAGGGCAGGGCAGGACAGGACAGGACAGGACAGGAAAGGACAGGACAGAACAGAATAATAGAACAGAACAGAGAATAGAATAGAATAGAATAGAATAGAATAGAATAGAATAGAATAGAATAGAATAGAATAGAATAGAATAGAATAGAATAGAATAGAATAGAATAGAATAGAATAGAACAGAAAATAGAATAGAATTAGAATTAGAATTAGAATTAGAATTAGAATTAGAATTAGAATTAGAATTAATTAGAATTAGAATCCATCTTCCAGGATGTTTTTGTCTACTTCCTGGTTAAATGATAGCCCTCTGGATTTTTGGAGTCTTCCCGTTCACAACCTCACATGGTGTGATCCTGCACAGCATTCAACCCTCACACAGTTAGCTAGACACTGCCACCTGCTGATTGACTGAGAGACAGGCACAAGGTGACAGTAGCTACCGTAACTGGATGGATGGCATCAGTAGATGACAGAGCAGCTAGTTGATGGATGACCAGATGGATGAAAAGATAGCAGTACAGAAGCCCATCTAAGGTATTTTTCCATTTCACACCGTGATCAATTGCAGTCAATCAGAGGGTTTAGAAACATGGAAAGTGATCACTTTTTTTCTGGCTAGCTCATCAGCAGCTAACATTTAAGCTATGCTGCCTGTGAATCAAAAAGCTATGAACAACATCAAGACAGTAGTCATTGACAGCCTGATCCTCCTTTTGATCCTCTATCCCAGGGGTCCCCAATCCCCAGGACTGCGGCCTACTACTGGGCCACGGCCCATTTGGAACCAGGCCGCGCAAGCGGCAGGTGAATGCACGTGTGCACGCAGCCTCACTCACATAAATAAAGGTGTGCATGTGCATGCATGCACCTGTCCTTCATGTAAAACCTTCCCCCGCCCGCGCCAAGCCACCAACCCGGAAAGGTTGGGGACGGCTGCTCTATCCAGTCCCCTTTAAAAACCATTTACACCAGGGGTGTCAAACTCAATTTAATTGAGGGCCACATCAGAGTTGTGTTTGACCTCAGGGAGCGGGGGGGGCGTTGGCGGGGGGGCATGGCCAGCTTGACGTCACTTGTGTTGGGGGCGCCTGTGTCCCCCGTCCCGACTTCCATTTTTGGCTGCGACGGCCTCTTGCAACCCTCTGCCAGTGAAAACAGAGGTGGCCCTCCCAAGCTCCAATTTCAGTAGCAGAGGCACCATGGGCCGGTCCTTGGTTGTTTCCAGGGCGGCCCTGGGGGGCAGATCTAAGCACCTGCGGGCCGGATGCGGCCCGCGGGCCTTGAGTTTGACAGCCCTGATTTACGCTGTTGGTTTTCAGCTCTGAATTCCGTAGTTCATCCCTACAGTCTTTTTAAATAAATGCTTCTTTTTATTGCTTCTTCCAAACCTGGCCACATCTAGCGTTAATAACACCAAACTGAGGTAAGATGAGGAGGGTTGGTATCAATTCAGACATGATGGTGATGATGATGGTGTTATCCATTCAGTCGTGTCCAACGTGGGGATTCTCTCGGCCAGGTCTCTCCACATCTTCCAATCTTGCCCTACTTCTTTGAGTTGTTCTAGGCTCTGGCTGGTGTCAGCTTTGGTGGTGTCCAGCCATTGTGTTCTTTGCTGGCCTGGTTTCCTTTTATTGCTAATTCTCTCAAACAGAATTGCTTTCTCCAGTGAATTCCCCTGCATCACATGGCCAAAGTAAGTGAGACGCAGTTTTGTGATTTTGCCTTCCAGTGATGTGTCTGGTATTATGTGCTCCAGTACCTGTTTGTTTTTGTTTTTTTGGGTTTTTTTTTGTTGAAAAACTTTTTTTAATGGGCCAGTTCTTCTTCGACAGTCAATGGTCTTCAGGCCTTCACGGCATATTTGCGAGGCAGATAAAGCCGTTCTTTGCGTTGCTGTTTTTTGGTCTTCAGGCCTTCTTCATGCTTATTTAGCCTCCTCCGCATGGCTCGTGTCTTCTTCGGACGCAAGTCCAGTGGCTTGTATTTCTTGCCTTTGTAGAATTTTCTGAGGTTATCTTTCTGAGTCTGGTTAATGACGGTCAGCACTCTGGCAATGGATTTGCGAACCACCCGTATCTTGGAGAGTTTGGAAGCTGCTCCGCCAGTCACCTTGGCAACGTGGAGCTGAGACAGTTCCACCTTGAGGTCATCTAGCTGTTTCAACAGCTCTTCCTTCTTCTTCCCTCGCAAATCACGGGCTTTGATCTTGGCCATCACTGCAACGGGGACCTGCTCCAGTACCTGTTTGTTAATCACCTTTGCTGTCTGAGGAATACACAAGAGCCTTCTCCAGCACCATAGCTCAAACAAGTTGATTTTCTTCCGGTCTTGCTTTTTTAAGGTCCAACTTTCACAATCATAGGTAACCACCATTCAGAGTTAGGATGGTGCTGAAAAAAGATGTTTTATGATGGATCTTCAGCGATCCGGCCATCACAATGTCTCCACAGTTACATGATTGTGATTTCCCTGCTAGTTTCCAGAAGCAAAGTCGACGAGGAACCCAAAGAAAGTCATAAGTCATGGTCATGTGAGATCCTCACTTAATGACCCATGGTGATTCGCTTAATTATGTAACTGGAGACAGCTGGAACTGCACCTTAGGATTGCATCCCTGAGCAGTGGAGTTCCCAATCTCAATTGTCATTGTAACCTGAGGACTAGCTGCACTATGAATTATTTTATGAATGCATCGTTCTTTAATAAATATACGCACCTTTGTCCCAAGGTAAAAAGCCCCAGATTCTGTAGTCTTCCTTTATAAGGAAGCTACTCAAGTCTTGAATGATGCATTGCAAAATTTAGAATGTCTGGACCGCTCTCCTTCTTCCTGTAAGCCTAATTGCACATGAATTGGGGTAGGAAATGTAGAAAATCATCAGTCTTAATGAGGCTGTGAAGACTCTTAAAAGAGTCTTTAAGAGCTGAAAAGGCTATACAGGGGGGAAAATTGAAAGGATCTGGACTACGTTGTCAGCCTTTTTTAAAAATCCCATTTTTAAAAAACAAAAATATTCCATTCTTCTTCGGACCTCCAATATGAAATGAGGCTAAGCTCTCACTTTCATCTACTTTTTCTTCAGCATAGGTGGGCTCACCGAGTTTGAGATTTCAGTAGAAAAAATACAGATGCGTATTTGGTACTACCGTGTTTCCCCGAAAATAAGACCCTGTCTTATATTTTTTGAACCCCGAAATAAGCGCTTGGCCTTATTTTTGGGGAGGTCTTATTATTTTGGGGCACGTGGAGCAAGACGGGGCTCCTCTTGCTGTCTTACCTGATTTCCAGCTCTGTATCCCTAACCCTAACCAGAGGAAATGGCGGGGACCGGCTGCGCATGTGTTTAAATATTTTTGGGGAGGGCTTATTTTTGGGGGGGCTTATTTTTTGGGGGAAAGGGTTTATTTTCAGAGGAGGGTTTATTTTCAGGGGATGTCTTGTTTTTGGGGAAAACACGGTACTCATGCCAAACTGTTGTTCCTGATATGAAAACATAACGAGAGACACACAGTTTAGAAAGTAGGGGCTTGTGACAACTTTGAAGAATGAGGCTAATTGAAAAGCATTATTTAGGTGCAAGAAAATCCTCTGAGTTTTAACCGTGTTGCTTTTTTCATATTTCAATCTGGCCTTTCCCTGTCCAGTTCTTTCCCATCCCTGCCCCCGCCACTCCTTTATCTTTTATTCTGGCTGTAAAATTATTACAGAATAACAGAGTTGGAAGGGACCTCATAGGTCATCTAGTCCAACCCCCTGCCCAAGCAGGAGACCCTACACCATTTCTAACAGGTGGCAGTCCAGTCTCTTCTTGAAAGCTTCCAGTGATGAAGCTCCCACAACTTCTGAAGGCAATTCTATTATCCAGTTTCATTAAACAAATGGCATTAAAGATGACTGGATAACTTTAATCACTGGGAGACTGTGAGTTCTAGTCCTACCTTAGGCATGAAAAACCAGTTGGGTGACTTAGGGCCAATCTCTCTCACTCAGCCCAACCCACCTCACAGGGTTGTCATTGTAGAGAAAATAGGAGGAGGAACGTGTATTAGGCATGTTCACCACCTTGAGTTATTTATAAAAATAATAAAGGCAAGATTTTTAAACGCCTGTGTTTTTGCACCTGCTGAGGTTATTGAAAGTTGCAAATCAATATAGCAAAATGGGGCCAACTTAAGAGATTTTTTTTTAAAAAAAAACACAAATTATGAATTTAGTTAAAAGATTTCCCAACAGATGTTCTTTGCTGTGAAAGTGATTACATCTAAACTGTCTCAAAAAAAATGAAAAATACTTAGTTTCTAATAGCTAGAAGAATCTAAGAGTTGTGCTGCTGAGACACAAATCAGTGAGTCTCAAGCCAGACATAGCTATTGTGTAAACACAGTAGAGATAGAAGAATGTGAAGACTGTGAAAAGAATGGCCCAAAATTTACCAGTTGTAAAAGACAGGAAGAAAAATGTCCAGGATTTAAAATTTGGAACTGATGCATATGTATATATGTGCACACACATGCATGTTTGTGTATACACATACACATTTACCTTGATTCCTATTTTCTGTAAAGGGCAGGCCTTTGTTTTACCTTTCTAAATCAACACATCTACCTTTTAACTCTTACTACATTTAGGGATAACTTGCTGGAGAATTGATACTTATTGCTATACCTGATGAAGTCTGAGAAAAAAAATCTATTCCATCAATACTTAGGGCATCAATTTTTCAATATCTTTTTTTTATTTTTTGTGTCCAAGAATTATACATTTATTTATTAAACGAATTAAAGTAGACATATAGGTGATAGATCAATCAAAATAAAGCTGGAAGGGACCTTGTAGGTCTTCTAGTCCAACCCCCTGCTCAAGCAGGACAACCTATACCATTTCAGGCAAGTGATTGTCCAGTCTCTTCTTAAAAACCTCCAGTGATGAAGCACCCACAACTTCTAGAGGCAAGTTGTTCCACTGGTTAATTGTCCTCACTGTTAGGTAGTTTCTCCTTAATTCCAGGTTGTTTCTCTCGTTGATTAGTTTCCATCCATTGTTTCTTGTCCTGCCCTCTGGTGCTTTGGAAAATAAGTTGGCCCCCTCTTCTTTGTGGCAGACTCTCAAATACTGCTATCATGTCACCCCTAGTCCTTCGTTTTTCTAGAATGGCCATACCCAATTCCTGCAACCATTTTTCATATATTTTTGCTCCAGGCCTTTAATCACCTTTGTTGCTCTTTTTTGCACTTTTCCCAAAGTCTCAACATCTTTTTTGTAATGTGGTGACCAAAAGTGGATACAGTATTCCAGATGTGATCTTACTCAGGATAGATAGATAGATAGATAGATAGATAGATAGATAGATAGATAGATAGATAGATAGATAGATAGATAGATAGATAGATAGATCGATGATAGATAGATAGATAGAATATCATCTAGCTAGCTAGCTAGTATTTCAACTAAAGCTGTCTTTTGCAATTGGCTGATGATGATGTTGTCAATAATAATAACAACCAATGGTGTACGTATTCCAAGTATTGTATGTCATGTTGTCACTAGAATAGGTGGCACCAAATTTTCCTCCTCAAGAATAGAAAATTGTCCTAATTTGGAATCCAATATTCTTCCTTAATTCCTGAAAAATGGAAAAAAAAATTCTAATATGTATGGGAAAGTGTGCAATTCAAGGGTTTTTAAAATGTGAATTTGATTCCTTAAACTTTCTATGTGTCTTCGGGTGTAAGAGAGAATGTAGGTATATGTATTTATTTCCCTTTGATGGGAATATATCAGTGAAAAGGAAAGATCATACTGTCCAGGTTTTCCTCATTACAAATAGGATCACTGTGAATGCATAGTAAATGTAGCCAAATGTATCAGGAGCACAGCCTGCTACATGAGTAAAAATGTGCCAAAGAGAAAAACATCTATGAAATGCAAATTATTCCAGATGATCAAAACTGGTGAACTAGAAACCGTATTCCTCAGTACCTATCCTGATGGTGGCAACTCACCAAAAAAAAAGAAATGAAGATATCACCTATGTTTGACTGCCGTAAAAATTATAGCCGTGGGATCATTTGGAGCCGTGGGATCATTTGATATATATTAAATATATCAAAATGGTTATGCCTTTATAGAATCATACTTTGAATAAAAATAAAGGTAAAAGTTTCCCCTATCTAGTGTCCAAGTGTAGGGGGCAGTGCTCATCTCTGTTTCTTAACCAAGGGAGCCAACATTGTCCGATATGCTTCCGTGGTCATGTTGCTAGCATGACTATACACCCAGGTCCATGGAACGCTGTTACCTTCCCACCAAAATGGTACCTATTTATCTACTCACATTTGCATGCTTTCAAACTTCTAAGTGGGCAGGAGCTGAGGCAAGTAATGGGAGCTCACCCATCACACTGCGCTCAGGTCTCAAACCCAGGCTTTCAGCTTTCCAGCTGACAAGCTCAGTGACTTTAACCGCTGAACCATCACACCACAGTTAAACTTATACTTTGAATAGATTACACAGTTGTGATCTCTGCACCTCACAGAGCATAGTGCCTTGCTGAGAAAGGTGGAGAGAAGGTCAATCAAAATGATTAAGGGGTTGTAGTAATTCCTCTTGGATTAAAGGTTACAATGTTTTGGACTTTTTAGCATCAAAAAAGGTCAGTAAAGGGAAACATGATCAACATACTTCTCAATTTGTTATATTACTAGAACCGTGATTCATCTAATGAAGCTGATTGGAGCAGACTGATGACATGATGAGAAATCCAGGGTTGATTTTTTAAAAAAAAATGGGTCTCCAGACTGAAAATATGAAGATGATCACCCCACAGTTAAGCGATGGCCATGAAGTTCGGAGACATAAACGTAGATTACACAGATTCATATGTCTGAGCGGCAAGCATTGACTTTGCCCATCCATGTTAAGAGAAGAGTAGAGTCCATGCTGTAGAGCAGTGTTTTTCAAACTTGGCAACTTTAAGAGATGTGGACTTCAACTGTCAGTATTCCCCAGCCAGTATAGGGAATCAGATAGATTTGATCTCACTATATGTACGGGACCGGGAGGGAGGGAGGGAGGGAGGGAGAGAGAGAGAGAGAGAGAGAGAGAGAGAGAGAGAGAGAGAGGAATGGAATGGAATAAATGGAATGGAATGGAATGGAATGATGATATAGATAGATAGATAGAGAGACAGACAGACAGACAGACAGACAGACAGACAGACAGACAGACAGACAGACAGACAGACGATAGATAATGCATTGCAAAAATTATCAGGCTTCTCAGGAAACTGCAGAGATGTTATAGACCTCAGAATATAATTAATATTCCTTGCCATAATGTGTGAGCTATAGAAGGACAGTCTTGTTATATTCCTGTTCAAGCTAGCACTCAGTTGAGCAGTAAAACAGACATAGAGAGGAGTTTGGATTTTTCTGAACCATATTTTGAATATTTTGGACTAAACGATATTTCACAAAGGTATGGGATAAAGCACGCCCAATAATCAGACTGTAAAAGTGGAAATCTTGAAAGAACTGCTTCCCATACTAATTCAGTCTCTCGTGCTGGCAAATTGTGAATTGTGTCTTTAAGTTTTCCATCAATTATTTTGGTGCCTCTTCTTCTATTTTTATCAATAGAAGAGAATATTTGTAGCTCAGAGTTGAACTCGGGGTCCTTGGTGCTCTCTGAACATGGCTGTTTTCTTGCAGACATTTCATTACCCAACCAGGTAACATCATCAGTGTTAAAAGGGAGTGGGGTTTGCTCTCTGTTTATATCCAGTACATCAAGATTTATACTAGACCAACAACCAAGCAGTAAACAATACCCCAATCAAGGAACTACCAACCCAGACAAACAGTAAACAGCCTTATCAAGGAACCACCAAGAACATTTCTATAAACACTAGGACAGAACAGGACAAGCCACTAGTATATAAACAGAGAGCAAACCGATGAATGACTTTTATTTTATTTTTTTGCTGCACGGATTTGAAAAGGTGAACAAAATTAAGTCTATAAATTCCATGGAATATCAGAAGAATGCAGGATTCCTGGAATCCACACATGTCCATTCAAAGCTTACTCTCTTCAAAAGAAAATTACTCCTCAGTAACTCATGGGGTGCAGCTACTAGGAGCATAGGGCAGCAGAAGCGAGGACTTCTGCTTCCATGAAACTGCTGTGACAAATCGCAAAGACACATTGAAATGGTAATTTTTCTGAATGACTCAATCATCAGTTTAAAAGCATGAAAAGGTTGGAGGGGGCCTGTAGCATAGTTTTCTCATATATTAGGACAGGCCTGAGTGGTGATTTAATTAGAAGTAACTGAAATGATTTATCTAAAATTGCTGTGTGTTAGGAATCCAAGCTTTACAGTTTCATATCAATAGCATTTGTTGATTAATATTTTAAACCCCCTCTTATTTTTTTATTGCTTCTCCTAGTTAGGGTATTTTCTGACTTTTCAGAGATGTTTAACACCCCAGCTTGTTCTTTATTTCTTATTTTATTTTGGCCTCATATTATCTCCCTTGGCTAAAATAATATTAAACCAAGGACACTAGACCACCAATTTTAGTGAAATATTCTTATCATAGGCTATAGATGCCCTGGCTGCTGAGCTCTTAGCATAGGGACACCATATTGGAGCTGCAAAATATGGATATGCAAGGGACTCCACATTTTTAAAAGATTGTTTCTGCCAAATTGGTGTTTTGGGATGCATTTGCATGTTTGACATCATCGCCTCTTTCTGCAAAAAAATGTTCAACCTTTCAGGAATGGATCTGTTTTCCTTTCACATTTCAAGTTTTGTCCAAATTATTACATTTTGTTACTGCTTCTCTAGTCAACTGTTGTTGTTTTTTACATTTACTCAACTTCATTCCGGTTCCTTTCAGTGTCAAAACTTTTTCAATCTCTCACTTTTGGATGGACATACAACACTTGAGTTGATTTGGTCTTAGTCCTGATCCTTTGCTCCTGTCATTAATCTGCTTGGATCATTTGCAGGAATGTAAGGATTCCAGACTGGTTGCTCTCTTAACTCCACCCCTTGGCTCTTAACTAGCAATAAGTTCTTACCCATTTCTGATTCAGGGCTAATTTGTGTGGCATTAAATGGAGCTGGCTGCAGTTTGGTGGAGCAATCTTTAAGCAGCCTCCTTTAGCAAGAATTCTATGTTGCTGTAAGATGTTGCCATGTTAAATGCCATTTCCTCTAGTGAGAGATTTCTGTAGCCTAGGATGACCTTCCCTTGTAGCTGAGTGTGAGGTTCAAATTGCAATTTGCAAAACAGCACCCGCCCGGTTTCCGAGTTACTTTTGACAAAGAGACGACAGGCTGCCTTTGCAGTGCCCTCGCTGGAGGCAAGACAGCAAGACCAGAGCAGTCAATGGCCCTGAAAGTCCCAGGTTGTTCTAAGTGATAAATATCTAAGTGATGACCTCTGTACCTAGTGGCTGCTTTTTAGGGGTCATGCTGCAAAGAAAATGGAATAGAAAACTGCCAAGTGTAAATGAGAAGAAATGCTTGATCTCTTAGTTCTTTGATGCTAAGGGGGGAGGGGAATAGTAAAATCTCTTTTAAGTCAAGCTTGACTCCTGTTGTTTTCACAGATGAATCTTTACAGCAGAGGGAAAGCGATTTGTCACTGCCTTAGAATCATGGGATCATAGAGTTGGAAGGGACCTTGAGATCTGCTAGTCCAACTCACTGCCCAAAGCAGGAGTCTTCATATCATCCCAGACAAAGGGTTCTCCAATCTCTTTTTTTTTTTTTAAACCTTCAGTGATGGAGCGCCCACAACTTCAGGAGGCAAACTGTTCCATTGATTAATCAGGAAATTCCTCCTTAGTTTGAGGTTGGATCTCCCTCTGATGATCTTCCACCCATTGCTTCTTGTCCTGCCCTTGGGTGCTTTGGAGAACAAATGGACACACAAGTGGCAACTTCAAATCTCAATCAACAAATGCTCAGTTTTACATATTGGCAAAAACAATCAGAACACAAAATACAAACTAGATGATCATGACCTTGTTGATGATCCTCACTCAGCAAAGGACCTTGGAGTACTCATCTCTAAGGATCTAAGTGCCAGAGCCCACTGCAACAGCATTGCCAAGAAGGCATTAAGAGTGGTAAACCTAATCTTGCGTAGCTTCTTCTCCGGAAATATTGTACTTTTAACCAGAGCATACAAAACATTTGCTAGACCAATTCTTGAATACAGCTCATCTATCTGGAACCCACACTAAATATTGCACATTAATAAAATTGAAAATGTCCAGAGATATTTCACGAGAAGAGTCCTCCACTCCTTTGTTTGCAACAGAATACCTTATGCCAACAGACTTGAAATTTTGGGCTTAGCCAATTTAGAACTACGCCGCCTTAGGTCTGACCTAAATGTAGCACATAAAATTATCTGCTACAATGTCCTATCTGTCAATGACTACTTCAGCTTCAACCGCAACAATACACGAGCACACAATAGATACAAACTTAAGGTAAACCGCTCCAAACTCGACTGCAAAAAATACGACCAACAGAGTGGTCAATGCCTGGAACACACTACCAGACTCTGTGGTTTCTTCCCCAAATCCCCAAAACTTTACCCTTAGACTGTCTACAGCTTGCATACCGTCCCTGTCCTAATGTACTCATATATTTGTAAAATTTCTTGTACTCATAACCATGCTTGTACTTATATATTCATAAACTTGTTTATACTCTGTTTATACTTTGTTCGTAATCATATATACGCTTGACAAATAAATAAATAAAATAAATAAAATAAACACCCCTTCCCTGGGGCAGCCCTTCGAGTATCTACTATCATGTCTCCCCTAAGCCTTCTCCTCCTTAAGCTAAACATACCTAGTTTCCTTAGACTTTCATGATAATGATTTAGCCTCCAGACCCTTCATCATCTCTCTGACTCTTCTCTGCACTCTTTCTAAGGCCTGGACATCTTTTGTTTTGTATTACGGTGACCAAAACTGGATGCAGTACTCCAAATGTGGCTTCACCAGGGTGGTCTAGAACAATACTATCACTTCTCATGACACTGATGCTATCTCTCTTAGGATTGCATTGTGGGTTTTTTGTTTTTGTTTTGGCAGCTGCACCACACTGTTGACTCATACTTAAGCAGTGGTCCACTAAATGTCTATGGAGATTCTCAATCATCCAGGTCATGGTTGTCCCAAATGTGCTTTACAAAAGGCAACTGGATTTTCTTGGGTTTTTTTTTTTTTCTTGAAATGGTTTCGCTTCTCATCGGGGGTGGTATTCACTTACTTTCTCTTTTTAAAAAAAAAAAAATTTTAACACACTCCACATATACATCTTTACTATCCAATAAACAATTAACAAACATCCTAACCTTGCACCTTTTATAGTCTTGCTGCCTGTCTGTTTTCCCATAATACCTCATGTCACTCCCCTCCCTCTACCTCCCTCTCTTTCGTCTACCTTCTTTCTCCTTCTCTCTCTTCTCTACCTCCCTCTCCTCCTTCCTCCCCTTTCCTCCTTCTAGCCTCCTCCTCTTCTCCTGTCTACACTCTTCCTTCTCCCCTCCTCTTCTCTACTTCCTCTTCCTCCCTCTTATTCCTTCCCTGAGTAATTTACTTTCTCTACTTTCTTACTTCACTTACTTTCTCTACCGGTTCGCAAATGTGAGCGCCCACGCTCGTTTCAGTCACACACGCGCCTTCCACGCATTCATGCGGCCTTCCACGCATGCGCTTTGCTCATGCGTGTGGCTTGCACACATGTGCGGCTTCAAAACGTGCCCAAATAGGACGGCATAGCGCCGGGGCGGAGCGGGCCCACCCCACCCGCAGGGCGCTACTACCGGTTCACCCGAACCGGTCCGAACCAGCTGAATACCACCTCTGCTTCTCATCTAAGAAGCTTCTTCAGTTCTGCAAACTCAACTGAACTGAAGAAGCTTCTTGGATGAGAAACAAAATGTTTTCAAGAAAAAAAGAACCAAGAAAGTCCAGTTACCTTTTGAACAGCGCCTTTGGGAAGGTGGTCCATTGGGACACCTAAATCCCTCTCACAGGTACTACTGTTGAGCCAGGTGTACTGCCTATCCTGTCCTTGTGCATCTGTGGGCTTTTTTTTTCTGCCTAAATGCAGGATTTACTTGTCTTACCACTTGTTCTGCCCCAGCGACAAGCCACCAATAATACGCACACACAAACTGCAAAACACTGTTCGTTTACTAATAATAAAGGTCTCCTAATAACTTCTTAGGAGTCGTTGAAAACAAAATAAAGACAGAAGAGTCTTTTTCAAACCCCCGCTGTTAATGTACAGTTTTAACAGCTGGCCGGAGTCCAAGAGATAATGAGCAGGTCTTACTGTATCTGGCAATACTCCCAGAGCTAAGAATGCAGGAAACAAGACCCGTACTGGAACAAGAACCGAGCAGACTGGAGTCACAAAGATCAAGAGTAATAATAAATGTTGTTTCCTGCAACGAGGCTCAGCATGGTCAGGGCTTAAATAGTCTAAGGGTGTGGCCACTTAGCCTGCAGCTCTACTCTCGAGGAGACCTCCTCCTGAGTAGCCACTCTTGTCTTCTAGCATCCCTGCGTGCCCGAGCATCGAGAAGAAGAGGCTCCTCCTCTTCTTCTTCGGCTCTGATGGGCTCCTCAGGAGGTACAGAAGGCCCTGGTTGACTCTCAGCCTCTGGCACCGAGTCCTCTCCAACCTCCTTGCTCTCTGACTCGGGTGCCAGGTACACGGGCCGATGGTACCTCGCCACAACCGCCTCATCATCCTCTGGGTCCATGATCAACTGCACGGGATGCTGGCGGGCCACAACACCACTGAACTGCATCTTGTTGGATACCCTTCTTTCAGGATAAATGTACAGTATTTACTTCCCACTCTCTTCTGTAGCTTTAGCATTCTCTGGTATTCTTCCTTCTAATTACAGACTCTGTTAGCTTATTAGGTATGGTTAGTAAGGATGGTTGGCTGGAAATGAATGCTGCATTGCTTCTTCCTTGAGGGGTCCTTGATGCTCTCTGAGCTTGGTTGTTTTCTTGCAGATATTTCATTACCCAAACTAGGGAACATCATCAGTGCTAGCCAATATTCTCCTTTATTGCTTCTTCCTTGTGGACTATATTCTGAGCTCTTGAAATGGTTACAACTGATCTATAGCTCAGATGTTTTCAGTGCTTCATTCTTATAGCATCAGAAGACTGGTGTTAAGAACACAAAATGGTCATAGTGGATTAAAGCTGGGGTCCTTAATGTGATAGTCATCAATGTGTGCTCAACTCTTGCACTTGTCACCTTCCAAGCGCCAAGTGACTTTTTCTGTTCTATGTTTGATCACAGAGCTGTTTCTTAAAGTGGAATTCATTGTCACGATATCAGCAATGACCTCCAACGTGGATGGCTTCAAAGAGAGATTGAATAAATTCAGGGAGGACCCATCCATTAAAGGCTGTTGGACTTGAAGACTTAATATCCTATAGGGCAGGGGTGTCAAACTCATGGCCCGTGGACTGGATGCGTCACGCGCTGGCCACTCCCACTCCCGGTTTAGCAAAGGGGAGAAAAGTCACGATACGTTACGTGATGCCGCCGTGACGACGTGAGTTTGACACCCCGTTATAGGGATTATGCCTTTAAATTCTACTTCAATATGTGTCTCCAGCAAGACCATGGTTGTCTTAGCTCAGAGGGTTCAGCATTGCAAGTATTCCCACTGGCTGAACAGGTTGCAGATCTCTTGATGAAAACAGGTCAATTTTTCCTATATTTCATTTTTGCCAGCAGCTGAGAAAGATAAATTCCCTCCACCCAGCTCCATTTTGGAGAGCCATGTCAGTCTATGGTGGCAAAAAATTAGAAATTTGGTAACACCTTTTTTGACTAACAACTGTCATTGATCATTTTATGGGTATCATGTTATCCTCCATGGGGATGCTGCAACAATTGCAAGTGTGGAAAGCAGTCATAAGTCACTTTTTTCAGAATAACAGAGTTGGAAGGAACCTTGGAGATCTTCTAGTCCAACCCCCTACTCAAGCAGGAGAGCTGATACAATTCCAGAGAAGTGGCTGTCCAGTCTCTTCTTTTATTTTATCTTTTTTTTTTCTTTTAAATTTTTTTATTTTCAATTCCATATAAACACTTCACATATTTATCATCTCCTTTTACATTTCATTCTTTTATACAATCATTGTACATATATCTTATATTTATCTTATTTCTTTATTTTGTTCAAGGTTGCTTTCTTTACCATCCCCCTTTCCTATCTTACAGCCCTTCCTTCCCTAGTCTCTTCTTAAAAACCTCCAGTGATGGAGCACCCACAACTTCTGGTCATTCCACTGAATAATTGTTCTAACTATCAGGAAATTTCTCCTTAGTTCTAGGTTGTTTCTCTCCTTGATTAGTTTCCATCCATTGCTTTTTGTTCTGCCCTCAGGTGCTTTGGAGAATAGATTGACCCCCTCTTCTTTGTGGCAGCCCCTGAGATGTCGAAACACTGCTATCATGTCACCTCTAGTCTTTCTTTTCATTACACTAGCCATACCCAATTCCTGCAATTGTGTGTGGTTCACAATTCAGTGTGGTTGTAAGTTTGAACCGTCACTAAACGAATGGTTGTAAATCAAGGATTACCTGTATCACTTTGGGAAGAAACGACATTGCAAAAAAAAAAAAAGCTTGTTCCTAAGAAATTTGCTTTTCAATAGGAATAGTTCTCAATAGATTTGCACTTAGCAAAGGGAAAGCATAAAATACTATTTTACATCATGCATTCTTGTCTCTTTTTTCTCTTTTGTTTCCAGAAAGTTCAGCAATACACAATCATCGTTCAGGCCACCGATATGGAAGGAAACCTTAACTACGGTCTCTCGAACACAGCGACAGCAATCATTATGGTGACAGATGTGAACGACAACCCACCCGAATTCACTACCAGTGCCGTAAGTATCAATACATCAGCGCAATGATCTATGGACGCACAGCATCTTTGTAATTCATGGGCATTTGATATGGCTTGTCTCTTGTTTGCTGGCTTGGCAGATAGGGAGCACTTGACAGATAACTGAGTAACGAAGACTTTCAGCAAATAAAAGTGGAGAGAGGCTGTGAAAAAATGATTCATGGCCAAACACAGCTATCTGGCTACCACTTTGTTCTGAGGCAGTGAAAAATGGCGGGTAGGGGCCAGCAGAGGGAGAGCGCCAAAAAATATCACAGCGTTTGCCTCTCTGTGAGGCAAGAGTTGATTCTTCCTCTCAGTGTGTTTCCACAGAAGACATCAATATCACCTTTGACCTTCTCTTTTGCACAATGTGTGTGAATGGCTGAAACTCGTTGATGCAACTAATTAAAATGCCAGGCCAAAAGCAAAGCATAACAGCCTTAGCCGAGGGAAGCTTTAGTTCGTACTGCACAGGTTTGAGACAACTAACATGGTCTACCTGTCTATGGAGATTCTCAGTCATCCAGGTCATGGTTGTCCCAAAGGTGCTTTTTTTTTTTTCAAGAAGCTACTGGACTTTCTGGTTTTTCTTTGAAGAAGTTTCGCTTCTCACCCAAGAAGCTTCTTCAGCTCTCCCCACCATCCAGTCAGAGCTGAAGAAGCTTCTTGGATGAGAAGCGAAACGTCTTCAAAGAAAAATCAGAAAGTCCAGTTGCCTCTTGGGGAAAAAAAGCACCTTTGGGACAACATGGTCTACGGTTGTGGCTCAGTCAGCTTACTTCAAGATGCACGTCGAAACTGGAGCCAGTTGAATAGCTTGTCTTCCAAATGTACACACAGGGCATGGAGATGTTCAGAAATTATAGTACACAAAAGCTTTATTTGTTAGCTGCCCAACTTACTCATGGTGACCTTGGATGGCTTACAGAAGTAAAACTTCAAATACAAAATTCAGTGAAATCTCACCGCCCTTCTGGTGATAACAATCAAAGAAACCACTTGATGGGTTCCATATCATCCTGGGGTTCTCAGACCTGCTGGCAAAATCAGATCTTTAGGGCCTCACGAAAGACTATCAAAGTGGGGGACAATCTTTTCTCTGCAGGGATGATATTCTACAGGGAGGGAGCTGCCACGGTTAGGAGCCACGGTGGTGCAGTGGTTACAGTGCAGTACTGCAGGCTACTTCTGCTGGTCACCGGCTGCCAGCAGTTTGGCAGTTCAAATCCCACCAGGCTCAAGGTTGACTCAGCCTTCCATCCTTCCGAGGTGGGTAAAGTGAGGACCCAGATCGTTGGGGGAAATATGCTGACTCTGTAAACTGCTTAGAGAGGGCTGTAAAAAGCACTGTAAAGCGGTATATAAGTCTAATTGCTATTGCTATTGCTACCACAGAGAAGATCTTTCTTCTTGGTTTTCATTAGATGTAACAGAATAATAACAGAATAACAATTGACCACAACTGAGCCCAAAAATTCCGTTGCTAAATGAGACAGTTGTTAAGTGAATTTTGCCACATTTTATGACCTTTCTTGCCACAGTTGTTAAGTGAATCACTGCCATTGTTAAATTAGTAACATGGTTGTTAAATGAATCTGGCTTCCCCATTGACTTTGTTTGTCAAAAGGTCGCAAAAGGGGATCACATGACCCCAAAACATTGCAACCGTCACAAATATGAGTCAGTTGCCAAGCATCTGAATTTTGATGACATGACCATGGGGAGACTGCAACGGTTATAAGTGTGAAAAATGGTCGTAAGTCCCTTTCTTCAGTGGCATTGTTACTTTGAATGGTCAATAAATGAACTGTTGTAACTCATGAATTAGCTAGATTTTGATATAAAACTTCCCACAAGTATCATGAAGGGAGTTTGGCCTTTGGAAATTATGGAAGAACTTTCCCTTCTGAGAAGAAAGAACATTCCAGAAAATTGTAGAATATTTTATGATGGGAACAAAGTTGTACACACAATGCCTCCTGAAGGTAGTACTTCAATGCTCTAAGTAACCCTGTCACTTCATTGGCCCTTACTATGGAGTGTAAAACCATTCCTTTTGTGTCAATCTGAACTTCCTTGAGTATCTAGTGCTTGGAAGGTGAGATGGCAAGTAGTCTCCAATGATAGGTTAGCTCAAAGGAGTTTCCTTACTTCTTTTATTTGAGTGAAATGTGGTGACATCTAGTGGTTATGATTTTTTAACATTTACTGTATGTTCATACATTCTTGTCAAAGAAGATACTGCACTAATACATAGAAGTTAAAATGTTTATTAAGGGTCAGTGGAAATCCAAGTACTTCTTGGGTGTAATGTAAGAAACGTTTACTCTTGCTAGTATTTAAATCTGATCTATTTTATTGCAATTAGCCAATGGGAAAAGGAAAGGACGGAGAGAAGGAAGGAAGGAAGGAAGGAAGGAAGGAAGGAAGGAAGGAAGGAAGGAAGGAAGGAAGGAAGGAAGGAAGGAAGGAAGGAAGGAAGGAAGGAAGGAAGGAAGGAAGGAAGGAAGGAAGGAAGGAAGGATCTACAAAATTAAAAAGGACAATTTATATCAATTGTAGAAACACTAGTGTTACTCATATGGCAGTATGAATTTAAATAATGCTTGTCTCTCAGAAAACAACAAATATTTTTAACATGAGTTTTATTGCTTTCAGTGTAAAATGTATATATAGCTAATTATTTCAAATATTGAAAATCTGAAGTCTCCTCTATGGTATTTTGAGACACTCTATCCCATTGTCCCAGCCCCTAAATATCTCTGACTTTCTCAATTAACTTTCAATTATTTACTTTCCATAGAAAATATCTTTCCTGATCAAGCAATCACTAGACATTGTTTTATTTTTGCACGTAAGGGGTAGTGGAAGACTTGATTCCATTATCAGAAAGACACCAAATAAAATTCCTAGGAATATTTTACACAATGCAAAAAGTCTTATGGAGATTCTCAGTCATCCAGGTCATAGTTGTCCCAAAGGTGCTTTTTCAGGAGACAGCTGGACTTCCTTGTCTTTTGTTTTTCTTTGAAGACGTTTCGCTTCTCATCCAAGAAGCTTCTTCAGTTCTGACTGGATGGTGGGGAGTGGAAGGATTTATATTCCTTGCATGACCAGCTGTCTGCAAGGAATGTAAATCCTTCCATTCCCCACCATCCAGTCAGAGCTGACGAAGCTTCTTGGATGAGAAGTAAAACATCTTCAAAGAAAGAGAGAAAAAATAAGAAAGTCCAGCTGCCTCCTGAAAAAGCACCTTTGGGATTTACACAATGCACTTCAACCTGTTATTTCAATGGGACACAATAGCATTTTCCAAAAACCTGAAAACCTACCACAGAGAAAAGGGCAGATCCCTGCTCCTTGTTACCACAGAGGCCACCTTAAATTAAAAATTAAAGATTTTGGTTGAAGGCTCATACTAACTTTCTTTACAGTAAGGGCAGTTATATAGTGGAATCAGTTATAATGACGTGAATTCTATCCTGTTAAAGGTTTTCAAGCAAAGGTTGGACAGTCACCTGTTAGAGATGCACCAGGCACAGGTAGTCCTCAACCACAATTGTTCCCGAAATTTCTGTCCATAAGTGAAACGTTTGTTAAATGATTTTTGTCCCATTTTAGGACTTTTCTCGCCACAGTTATTAAGTGAATCACTGCAGTTATTAAGTTAGTAACACGGTTGTTAAGTGAATCTGGCTTCCCCATTGACTTTGCTTGTCAGAAGGTCACAAAAAGTGATCACCTGATTCCTGAACACTTCAACCGTCATAAATATGAGTCAGTTACTGAGCATCCAAATTTTGATTATAGGACCATGGGGTTACTGCAACAGTTGTAATTTTTTCAGTGCCGTAATAAATTTGGACCATCACTAAATGAGCTGTTGTAAGATGAGGACTACCTGTATACATACTTTCACTGAGAAGGACTTTAGACTAGATTCTTCAAGACCTTCTCCAGATATTTATCCAAGGTTGGCAGAGAACTTAGCTGCACTGAGAAGAGGATATGGCTAGACCAATGTTTCTCAACCATGGCTAGTCTAGCGAGGAGAAGGACCAGGGGAGACATGATAGCAGTGTTCCAACTTGAGGGGCTACCACAGAGAGGAGGGGGTCAGCTGTTTTCCGGGGCACCGGAGGGCCAGACAAGGAATAATGGATGGAAACTGACCAAGGAGAGATTCAACCTGGAGATAAGGAGAAACTTTCTGACAGTGAGAGCGATCAACCAGTGGAACAGCTTGCCTTCGGAGGTTGTGAGAGCTCCAACACTTGAGACTTTCAAGAGGAAATTGGACTGCCATTTGTCTGAAATGGTGTAGGGACTCCTGCTTGAGCGGGGGGTTGGACTAGATGACCTACAAGGTCCCTTCCAACTCTATCTATCTAACCTTGGCAATTTGAAGAGGTGTGGATTTCAACTCCCAGAATTCCTCAGACAGCGCTGATGCGTGATATTACAGCATGATGGCTGGGGAATTCTGGGAGGTGAAATCCACACCTCTTCAAGTTGCCAAGGTTGAGAAACACTGACTTAGACTATGTGGAATATTATCACGTAAAGCGCTAATAAATTCAACTTTTTACTTTTCTCTGGACTAAAAATGCAGAGATCATCTTCTCAATAATGAATTCCTGTCACGTATCAATGCCTCCCAGCACACAAGACTGGCAGTTCCATGCCCATATTATTTCGTTATTCTTGAAGCAAATAATGCAATTATTAAAACCGTAAGGAAAACATAGGGAGGCTTTAGAAACTAAATATTATCATTGGACAAGCAACTCTAGGATGGAATTTTGAAGCTGAAGTTCAACAGGTCAATAGGTCTACTCAGATGGAGACCATCTGAGAACGCTGGCTTGCTAGTCATGAAAAAAACATGTTCAGGATATAAATATGTTAAATCAATAGAAAAGCAAAGGAAATTTTGATTTTAGGCTAGGCATAAGAGTGCCAGAATGGACAATGTTAGGCTTGGTCAATTCTTCTTGCATTGAATGGATCAACACTCTGACCTTCCCACTTAGCTTCTCACAAATGAAGGCAATGAGGGAAGCCTTGGTAAGACCACACTTGGAATATTGCATCCAGTTTTGGTCACCACAATATGAAAAAGATGTTGAGACTCTAGAAAGAGTGCAGAGAAGAGCAACAAAGATGATTAGGGGACCGGAGGCTAAAACATACGAAGAATGGCTGCAGGAATTGGGTGTGTTTAGTCTAGTGAAAAGAAGGACTAGGGGTAACATGATAACAGTGTTCAACTAATTAAGGGGCTGCCACAAAGAAGAAGCAATCAACCTATTCTCCAAAGCACCTGAAGACAGGACAATATGCAATGGATGGAAACTAATCAAGGATAGAAGCAACTTAGAACTAGGGAGAAATTTCCTGATAGTTAGAACAATTAATCAGTAGAACAACTTGCCTCCAGAAGTTGTAGATGCTCCAATACTGGAGGTGTTTAAGAAGACATTGGACAACCCCCATTGAGCAGGGGGTTGGACTAGAAGACCTCCAAGGTCCCTTCCAACTCTGTTATTCTGTTATAAGTTGGATTCACTCAATGCCCATGTGATTCACTTAACTGCAGTGATTTGTTTAACAATTTTTGCAAAAGAGCTTGTAAAATCGGGTGCGACGCACTTAACCCCTATCTTGCTTAGCAATAGAAATTCTCTCCATACAAATTGTGATCCTAGGTCAAGGACTATCTGTACAGCAAAGGTTTAACATTTTCTTAAAGGAAAGAATGTCACTCCGAACTTGGTTTATTGTTCCAAGAGCTAGATGGTGATTTAAAATACTTGCGCCCTGAGTTACAGCAGAGAAGATGCCCACCCCGCCCTCCCCAAACAATGGCAAGAGAGTGTTATGTCAGGAGCGGTGCCAGGAAAAAAAACAACCAAAGACTCAAATTTGGCACTAAAGCACCCAAAAACGTCTCTCATCGTGTTCTTAAATTACCTGTCAATCACAAAAGGTAGTTGGAGACTTAATAGTTTTAGGATAAAAATGTATAGCAAAAGGACATAACCATGCATTGTTGCTACAGTCTGCGTGTTCCACAGCAGGAATTATTGCTTCAGTTCAAAGCAGAATGATGGCAGAGGAAATTGGATGGCCAGAGGCATCCATGGAGGGTCAAAAAATTCAATATGGCAGATACAGCCACACAACGGAAGCCTTGCTCATTTTGTTTCACATGTTGTGTATGCAGCATAAATAAAAAAAGGGACTGTCCTTCAAACATACAATCATGGCAGCCGTCTCGACATTTTTAACCTATCCAGGGTGACGATTAACTGGGAAGAACATGGAATAATATATGGGGAAATTTCTCCATATGAACTTGATTATGTACAGGGTGGTCCCCAACTTACAGCCATTTGTTTAGTAACCATTCAAAGCTCCAATGGCATCGAAAAAAGTGACTTATGACTGGTTTTCATATTTAAAACAGTTGCAGCATCTCTGTGCTCATGTGATCAAAATTCAGAAGCTTGGCAACTGGCATGTATTTATGACAGTTGCAGTGTCCTGGGTCACATGATCACCTTTTGTGACCTTCTGAGGAGCAAAATCAACAGGGAAGCCAGATTCACTTAACAGCTGTATTCCTAACTTTAACAACTGTAGTGATTCACTTAACAACTGTGGCAAGAAAGGTCGTAAAATGGGTCAAATCTCACTTAACAACTGTCTTGCTTAGCAATGGAAATGTTGGCCTTTCTTGCGGTCATAAGTCAAGGTCTACCTGTATATTCTTTTCACTCAGGAAAATAACACATCAGCGCAGATTCTGGCTCTAGATTATTGTCTTGGCTATGATTATAAATAGATTTGTGGAAATAATTTAAAATATTTCCTATTGGGAGGAAGGGACAGCGCCTCATAAATGCCACAGCGCTAAATCAGAAATTCTGCAATCGAGAACAATCAATTTAAGGAATAGTCTCTGAGCAGTGATGGTGTCCGTGACTGATAATTTTGACAGAAATGATCGCCTAACTGAAGCAGCGAGTTTTAGTCATATCCCCACAGCTGTTTATCAAATAGAAAGTTATGCCTGCCTAAGAAAGATAAAGAACTAATTATCTTATTACATAAATCTGTGCGCATATATATCTCGCAGTCTGTGATGCTCAAAGAATTAAACCAGCTCAGGATTCATTTCTACCAACTTCTGATGAGCAACTTATTAAATCCTATCTGCGCAATTATTTTCTTTAAAGGGGAAAAAAATTAACTTTGTTTATAGCTCACCTCTTTTATGAGAAACAGCTAATGCTGGATTTCATTACTTCGGGATAGTTTACTTTTTGGGGGAATATGATCAGATCTTGCCTGTATGTAAAAGACATAAAAAAATAACAAGGAGTCAGGATCTGTGCTATATAGGTAGTCCTCGACTTATGACAACAATTGAGCCCAAAATTCCTGTTGCTTAGCAAGACAGTTATTAAGTGAGTTGTGCCCCTCCATGGGTGCATGGGACCATAGAAGTCTTATAGTCCAACCCCTTACTCAAGGCAAGGACCTTATACCATCCTGGTCAAATGGTAGTCCAATTTTTTCTTGAAAACCTTCAGTGATGGAGCATCCACAATTCCGGGGACACAAGCTATTCCACTGGTTAATTGTTCTGCCTGTCAGGAAATTACTCCTTTATTTTATTTTATTTTATTTTTACTTTTATAGTTTTATTAATTTATAATATGACATACTAAAAGAATACAAAAGCAAATATTAGGGAAATTNAATAGAAGGGGGGGGGGAAAGGCATTAACTTCCAACTCCCTTTGGTGCAGTAGAACAAAACAGTAACATAAAACCTCAACTCTTTACTTTTACATAATAGTATAAACTAGCCATCTCTACAACAACAAATCTATCTAATTGGTAAAACCCAAAATCAAAGTTTCATTTTTTTCCACCTCAAGCACAAAGTCCAGAAGTGGTTTCCAAGTAGAAATGAAAGTATTTGTATTTTTTTTTTTTTTTTCCTTTGATCAGAGCAGTCAATTTAGCCATCTCTGCTAACTCCATCAGTTTTTATAGCCATTCATCCATTGTGGGGATCGAGGTGACCTTCCATTTCTATGCGTAGAATAGTCTTGCTACCGTCAACATATATAACACCAAAGTTCCAATTTTTTTTCCCAAGTCTTGTTCCATTAAAACCCAAAAGAAAAGTCTCTGGTTTTCTTTCTATCTTCAGTTTAAGAATTTTCTGTATAAAGATATGAATCCTACTCCAATATCTCTTTGCTTTATCACACGTCCACCGTAGATGATAAAAAGTCCCTTCTTTACATCTACATTTTCAACATTCATTTGAGGTACCTTTATACATTCTTGACAATTTATCTGGAGTTAAATACCAACGATACATCATCTTATAGAAATTTTCTTTTAAATTATAATTTAATGTAAACTTTAAACCTTTATTCCACATATTCTCCCACTGTTCAAGCATTACATTATATCCAAAATTACTCCTTAATTCTAGGTTGGATCTCTCGTTAGCGAATTTCCACCCATTACTTCTTGTCCTTTGGAGTGTAAGTCAATTCCCTCTTCTCTGTGACAGCCCCTCAAGTACTGGAAGATAATAATCATGCCCCCCCCCCCCAATCCTTGTCTTCAATTCTTTGGATTTCCTCAATCCAAGATCAGGGTTGGGTTCCATCTGGCTTCTCAGAGCTTGGGGTGGAACACGTGTCTCCTCTTGTGCCTAGGACACGGTTATTAGCCATCTGTGGACAGCCACTTGAGGCAAACCAGTGTTTAATCAGAGAGAAGGGCATATCCATGCCCAGCGACGGTTCACATAAAGTCTATTTTTATCATATTCAATCAAGAACAATCAAGCAACCGGGAGGCAACGCCAACAAATTTGCATGATCAGACTTCTGTGTCTTAAATGTTAATTAAAAGTTAGCTTAAATTTGCCTACTGTGCAGAACTTTTTTTTTCTTTTCGTTCCTTTTTCTCTCCCTCCTCGCCTCTCTCTTTTCCAGTAGCCCACGTGAAGAAAAATATTATGCAGCCGGGCTGAAGTGTTTGTGTGATTAGCAGAGTGGTAGATTCTTGAGGGAGGAAGGAGGGAATAAAAACTCTGGCAATCAAGGCATTTTTTTCAAAGTAAAAAAAGAAAAATGCTTGCCTGTTTGACTTCTCAGAGCCTTAGGAGGCCCCATTAAAAGCCACTTTAAATTTTGCCCTTTGGCACTGCTTTGAGGTAGTCCTGCCGAGCATCGAAGCCAAAGCAAGAAAGGAGCTGCTTAAAAGCAACCCCGGGTTGCAGATAACCATTTCTTCCTAGTTGCTGCTATGCTTAATCACCAATTGGACTTTAGTGAATCTGGAGGTAGAGGGACACCCAGGCTGTGGGAAGGCTGCAGAGAGGAATCGCATTAAGGACCAAAGAGAAAAGCCACATAGTCATGTTCGGAGGCTGTGTGATTCACACTCCTTGATGCTTAAACAAAAACTTGGAAACAAGATGGCTGGGCTGGTGGTGAGCTTCCCAGAGAACCCAAAGCTATGGGGGTTGGAACAGAAGGGATGGTATTCACACAACTCATTCAGCTCGGGGACTAAATTAATCCCTTTTGTGGGCTTTCACAATACACTGAATCTTCAACTACAATCCAGCACACTGGGTTGGTCGAAGGGTGTTGGAGGGTTGGAAAAGGACACATCAGATCCAGACAAGATGTAAGTTATTGTGACCATATGAAAAAGAATTAATGTAGTGACACCAAAGAAGGAATTGGGACCCTGAAGTATTCAAGATGTTAATCTAGTTTAGGAATAGATTTAGATACTTGACTTGCTTAGGTGGTTCTACAGCAGGGGTGTCAAACTCGTGTCGTCATGGCGGCGTCACGTGACGTATCACAACTTTTTTCCACTTCGCTAAACTGGGCGTGGGCGTGGCCAGCACATGACGCATCCAGCCCACGGGCCGCGAGTTTGACAACCCTGAGCTAACCAAAGACTAAGGCTATCTAATGCATGGGCTGAATAGACATTGGAAGGAAGGAAGGAAGGGAAATTGATATTAGGATTGTCCAGTAGGCTCATAATTCAACAAGCACTTATACACACAACCATAGAATAAATAAGACCAGGAAAATTGAACACTAGCAATATCAGTTACTCATTATATTAGTCTTTGTGTAATAACAAAATGCACTTTAGTTGGCATCCAGGCCCTCCAGATCTAAAACTAACTAGTAAAAACTAACTGAGCTTTCCACATGGCAGTTCCTGAGCCATGAACTGACCTATCCGTGATTGTGTTTGGACAAATACAGCCAGCGTTGACTTGATGGACTTCTGTCTTGCTTCAGTGATGAGCTTTTTTGTTCCTTTATTCCTTTATTCACCTTTTCACTGATCCTATATGAGATCTTTCCACCAAGAGTTCAAGATAACAAACAGAGGAGTCTTCCCAGTGTTCTTCTACCACAACAACTAGGTGAAGTAAGTTGGTGAGGAAGGAGGAGAACTGGCCCAAGCTCACTGAGGGAGCTTCCATGGCCAAGGGACAACTGGAAACACCTTAACTATGGTACCATTTTGGCCTTCAGTCATGCATCCTGCTAACAGAATAGGCACGAGCAAGGAGGGGAAAAAAGATATAGGAACCTCAAATTACATCCAAGGTCCCCTCCAACTCTATCATTCTATGTTCTACGATCCTCTTTCCTCTTGGAATCCCCATTCTAAAGAGGCACTGATTCCAGAAGACCCTTCAGAAACAGTCCTGAACAACAACAACAACTCAACCCTGATATATCAGTCTGCAGAGAGGAAAAGGCTGGGAATCTGTGGTGTGATAAAAAAAAAAATAAGCAAAATATTGGCTTGCATTGGCTCCAGCGTTTGCTATTGACAGTATAACAGCTGAGTACAGCTTGAAAACATGTAACGAGGCATCTAAACTTCCTTTTTTGCAGTGTTGGCTGCAGGGAAATTAGAGGGTGCTGCCAACTGAGGGCTGTTCTCTTCTCTTTCCAAGCACCTGGTTGAGAGACAGAGGCAATCTTCTGGAAACGGCCCACGCTAAATCCTATCTGTCCTTGAAATATACCGTCTAGACAAAGCCCTTATAGAAATGCTACCTTGCAAAGGAAATTGACAGTCTGTAGGAATCCTTCTCCTGGATCTGATCCTTTTCAAACAGATGGCACCGATTAGGAAAAAAAAGAAAACAAGTGTTTGGATGATTCCCAGATTAAAAAAAAAAAAAAAGCTATCTTGGCCCAAAACTTTATCTTAATTTTCTTGCATTGTCATTGTTAACGCTTCTCCAACGCTGCCCCATTTTTGACCAGCTACAGGTGAATGGTTGCTGATTAAAGCCCCTTAGAATACCTGGTAGTTTCTGTAGCATCAATACAACGACACATCTCTACCTCCAAAATCATCTTTGTTTGCATTGGTTTTGTTGCTTTAGGGGAAGGACTGTAGCTTTTTGGTAGAGCGCATCTTTTGGCACACAAGTGGTCCAGATGGAATATTTTGTGCAGAGCAAAAAGAAACCACTTGTTTATTTTTGTTGCCTGTCTTAGTGCTGAGGGTTACAAGAAGTGGGGATATAAAATGAATGGGACTGGGATTTTTGTTGTAAGGGGGCTATTTTTCTCTTGGATTTCCATGTCCCAAAGGTGCTTTTTCAAGAGGCAACTGGACTTTCTGGTTTTTCTTTGAAGATGTTTTGCTTCTCATCCAAGAAGCTTCTTCAGCTTTGACTGGATGGTGGGGAATGGAAGGATTTATACTCCTTGCAGACAGCTGGTCATTTGCATTCTTTTAGTGGATCATTAAGGTCACCTGGAGGCTTATCTGTGTCCTCAGGGTCACCTGAATGGTGCAAATGGGTGTGGAGCCTTCTTAGAACTGTTGAAAGGATTGTGTTGTAGATTGGACATAGATAATGTCGTATCCCTCCCCCTCTGTTGACAGAGGGCTGTTCAGTTTTGATTTAGATGGCCTCTTTAACCCCTCTTTCAAACCAGCGATCCTCTCTGTCCAAATTATGGACTTTGTTGTCTTCAAAAGAGTGGCCTGTGTCTTTGAAAATCAGTCATGAATGCTTTTTTCAGTGCCATTGTCACTTCGAACAGCCATTAAATACATGTGTGTAAATTGAGGACTACCTGTATTTAAAAGGCTGTGTATGGTGTGTTGATGTTACGTGATTCACTCCTCTCTTACCCACTTGCTGTCAGTCACTGTAGGTCATCTAAAGAAAGAGAACAACAAGAATGATTAGGGGGCTGAAGGCTAAAACATGCGAAGAATGATTACAGGAATGGGGTATGTCTAGTCTAATGAAAAGAAGGATCAGGGGATGACATAATAGTGTTCCAATATCTCAGGGGCCGCCACAAAGAAGAGGGGGTCAAACTATTTTCCAAAGCACCAGAAGGCAAGGCGAGATACAATAGATGGAAACTAGCCGCCCAGAGTCCTTAGGGAGTTGGGCGGCATACAAATATAATAAATATAAATATATAAATATAAACTATCCAAGGAGAGAAGCAACCTAGAACTAAGGAGAAAATTCCTAACGGTTAGAGCAGGGGTCTGCAACCTGCGGCTCCGGAGCCGCATGCGGCTCTTTGGGCCCTCTGCTGCGGCTCCCTGTCACCCTGTCATGGCAGAGGGATGAAAGAGCCATCATCCTGTCACGGCAGTGGCATGGCCAGAGCCTTAGTGTGGGAACAAAGTGCCCCTCTACTTGCCTTTGCGCGGCAACAGCATTCCGCCTTCATTGTGGTATATTTGCTGTTGCTGCCAGCAAAGAGGCTGGGAGAGAATGGCGGGGGCAGATCTTGCAGGGTGAGGGCATCCCCCAAGCATGGCCTTCCTCCTCCCTTGTCTGTGGGGCCAAGACAAAGGAGGTGGCGGCGTGGGGAAGTGCTCCCCTCCTCCACCGAGCACTGAGCACAACGGCCCGGTGGGAGGGGGGGGCGGGGGACAGCGTGGGGAAGCGTTCCCCTCCCCAGCTGAGCACCGAGCACAACAGCCCAGTGGGGGGGGGAGATGGCCTGGCAGAAGCGGCCCCATTGGCAAGTTGGACGGCAGAGAGGCCTGGCCCAGCTCTCGCAGCGGAACGCTGTTTGCCGCCTTTGAAACGCGCCGCTTTCTGTTTCCTGTTCCTTCCCCGGGCAGCGATGGCTGGGGCCGTTGGGGGAGCAGAGATGTCAGGGCTGCTCCACCCCCTCAGCAAGCCAGGCCTGGAGGAGCACGGAGAGTTGCAGGCGAGCACCGGAGAGTCAGAAGATGCGCTCCGACGTTCCCCCAACACGCATTTCCAGCGCACGCTTCTCTGTCCCGAAGTAGGATTGAGTGGGGAGAAGGGAGCAGGGGGAAGGGTAGGAGGGAAGGAGAAGCCCAGCTGGCTTTCCTTTGGTGTGGGGTGGAGGGAAGACCCAATACCCCCTCCACGGCTTGCCCGCTGCTCTTGCAGCACCTTGCACAGCACAGTGAAAGCTAGCATGCTTCACAATGGGGGAGACTGGGTCTCCTCCCCCTCCTGGAGCCCATTCCCTGCCCCACTCGCTCCTGGCAACACTCACTCTTTCTCTTGGAGGGAGAGGGAGAGGGAGAGGGAGAGGGAGAGGGAGATTCGGCTGGATGGATTCGGCCCTCGCCAAAGACACCCACCCATCAGCCAATCTCCATCTGTCTGTCTGTCTCTCTCTCTCTCTCTCTCTCTCTCTGTGTGTGTGTGTGTGTGTGTG
>QLTV01003469.1:549096-561966 GCA_003457575.1 Thermophis baileyi
CAGAGAGACTGAATCGCGCAGGCCCAGTAGGACCTTACGGCGGCCCGCCTATTTGCGCGACTACGTCACCCACACTAATACCGGATTGGTCAATTGCTGAACTAAGAGGGGAGGGGTGTTGTGTTCCGACTTAACAAGCAGGTATTTGCATACCCGCCGCTGATTGGGTTAAATCAGTGGCGGGGAGTGACGGAGCAACCCAAGCCATGTCCACACCGAGCGAAGACGCCAGAGAGACTGAATCACGCAGGCCCAGTAGGACCTTACGGCGGCCCGCCTACTTGCGCGACTACGTCACCCACACTAATCCCGGATTGGACAATTGCTGAACTAAGAGGGGAGGGGTGTTGTGTTCCGACTTAACAAGCAGGTATTTGCATACCCGCCGCTGATTGGGTTAAATCAGTGGCGGGGAGTTTGAAGCGTTGTCACTGGCCAAGCTGGCTGCGGGGAGCTCCATAAAGGCGGCTTCCCTGCCGCCAGCCGCCAGCCTGCTGTAGTTAGTGCTAACCGCTATTAAAGTGCTGAACGGGTCTTTTCGTCTTGGCTGTTATTCCCGCGCCTATCTAACAATGTTATTTAAAATCTTTCCATCATACGGCCTCAAAGCTTTTATTATCTAACTACAGTGACTCCTTTTCAATCTACTGGCTAGGAGTTTTAAGATTTTATTAAATGTTTCTCAGCCTACAGCCTTGGTAGGTTCATACATTCGTAGTAATGTGTAGTTATCTTCTATTAAATCATGTATAAAATGTACCACCATACTTTCTCTTTTCTAAATTTATGGAATATAAAAGGAACACCTCCCCCCCACCACACACACACCTATAATTTCAGCACTCCTTAATATGAGAAGTTCCAAATACCATATCTTGTTTTCCAGTTCAGCTATCCTTAAAAACTGGCAGGTATCCACTAGTTTTATGTATTTCTGGCAAGAAGATAATCTCAGTTTTCATAGTTTTTCAATGAGAAGCTATTCTGTTATTTTTAATACTGTCACCCATACCTCTTTCATCAAGAGAAAATACATTTCCGCTCTCTTGAAAGTAGCGCATTACACAACTTTCCCCCATATTGTTGTCCCACATCTTTTAATCACGTATTCCTGTTCCTTCCATCTGGAGAAACGTTACAGAATGAGGCAATTAAAGTAATACCTAGTAAAAACATGTCTGGAGTCCTGAAAAAAGACCAAATGCTCCTAGAGCTTTAAAATAATTTTTTATTCATGGTGGAGCATGAAGAACAGTAACCTAATAAGTGGAAAAACTAAGCTGAAAAAAAAATTCAATTCTATCCAGGGGCATCTGCAAAGGGAAGAGAAGTCAACAAAGTCATAGTGGCCACCATCTTGACTTTTGAACCTCACCACCACCCATGGACATCTTCTATACCACACTCTTTAGATCAGAGGTGTCTAACTTTGGCAAATGTAAGATTTGTGGACTTCAACTCCCAGAATTCTGTAAGATTCTCACAAATCTTACAGTTACCAAGGCTGGACACCTCTGCTTTAGATACTTGAAGACAGTGTCCATGTCTTTCTATGGTTAACCTTCCTCAGTATGTATGTATGATGTATGTAGGTAGGTAGGTGTGTGTGTGTGTGGTGTGTGGTGTGTGGTGTGTGTGTGTGTGTGTGTGTGTGTGTGTGTGTGTGTGTGTGTGTGTGTGTGTGTGTGTGTGTGTGTATCCAAGGTCTCCAAACTCTCCTCTCCTTCCATGCCTCTTACCATCTTGACTGCTGTCCTCAAGGTATCCTCCAGTTTGTTAGTGAAGGAGGAACAAAAAAGATTAAGCAGTTTCTGATCCATATCTCCTCCTCTTCCACTTCCAATTTACTCTCTCTTTTTTTCAAAAGACTGAACAAAAGATGAATCAAATTCTCCATAAGGTATCATTTACTTGCGCGGGAGTTAAACAGTAAAGAGTTCTTTAAATTCCCCTATCCTTATTAAAATGAAAAAAAAATTCTAAGATCCATCCCTTTCTGACAGCTCCCCTATTCACTTGAACCCTATTTGTATGATTTATCTACTGGGATTGACACATGGAAGAAGTCAATAGAGTTTGACCTCCTGGCTGCACATCACAATTTGAGCCTACAAAGAACACGTGATAGTCACTGTTCCATGGGACTGTTGTGCCCATGGACAATCTGACTTTGTTTCTTTCCAGCTCATCTGTCAAAATTGAATGGAATTGTCAGCCTGTAAACCCACCACTACCTTCATACTCATTCCAAATGTCTAATACAGAGTGGCCTTACTTTGTACGTGTGCCTACAAACACACCCACACCCACCTATATACATATACACCCAGAGCTATCCCCTAATTGTACTACCATTTGGGGGTTGAGAAGTTATAAACTTAGCTTTGGCTTGTCAAACCCTTTCCGAGATTTGTGATCGGCATATGGGTGAGTGTTTTAATAACATTTTAAAAGACTGAAAGGAGAGAGATTTGTCTTTTTCATGGACCTAGTAATTAGCAGCCTCATTTACATCCCAGTTAAATTGACATATCTGAATGTAAGCTGATTGCATCCTATTGAACTCTACTGCGTATTTCCATTTTATGTGTGCATTAATCTCATTGGCTAACGCACATAAAACATAGGTGTTTGCAAAGACAGAACAGCTTACATGATTTGACTTAATTCCAAGGATATTATTGCCTTGACTGAAACACATACTATACTTCACAGAAAATAACTCCTCTTTGTCAGGAAGTTGCACACAGTAACAGGAATGTGTTTTTAATTTTGGTTCAGAAGTAGGAAGTCATTCACGTTGCAGGTTTTGAACGACTAAAACTTGAGATCAAGAACAAAAAGCCTTCTCTACTATTCATTGGAACAGGTTTTCTCAACCTTGTCAACATGAAGATGAGTGGACTTCAGCTCCCAGAATTCCCCACTCAGCATGTTAGATAAGGAATTGTGGGAGCTGAAGTTCACACATCTTCAAGTTGAAAAGGCTGAGAAACATTGCATTGGAACAACCCTCCTGGTCCTCTCTGTCTTCCGCAGAATGGTGTGTTGATTTCAGATTTGCATGTCCTTCTGCAAAGGTCCTTTGTCAGGGTTCCAAGTAACATCCCCAATGCAAGAAGACTCCAAGGCTAGAAGTTCCCCAAAGTTCCATTTTATTAGAGATGTCATATTGGCACATCTGGGGAAACCCGAATCTGAAAGCTTCCAGGTTTTCCCCACCCAAAAGAAAGCCCAAGTCCCTTCCCCTGCACCCACATGTCCATTGCATGGTCCAATCAATCCACCCTCCCAACTGGAGATGCCTCCCAGTCACGCCACTCCAGGTGCAGGCCGAATGTCCTTGGCTCTCAGAGAAAGGAATGTTATTATGGCTAGATATCCTTGCAACTCCATGCAATCCCCTCTCCCAGTTTCCCACAGCACTAAGTGTGGCAGCCCTGAAGATCCAAAGAAAAAGATGGCCTCCAGGGCTGACAGTCCTTAACAAACATTTTAACGATGACCTAAGCCAGCATACCCTGCTTTAGAAATAGGCAAGACTAATTTATTTAGATTGGTCCTTGAATAGAAGATCACCTAGAAGCCCCAGGATTGTAGTTAGACTGGGAAGTTAAAGAATACAATGGCGAACAGTCAGCATGTTAAGTAAGGAATTCTGGGAGTTGAAGTCCACATGTCTTAAAATTGAGAAGGTTGAGAAAGACTGCATTAGAACAACTCTCCTGGTAATATGGTCCCTTCTGTCCCAGGCTGAAAAAGCTTCCTCGTGCTTGACTCAGCAGAATGGTGGGTGAGACTGTGCATCATTCTGGATTTAAAGGAGATCCAGAAAGCCCATTGGCACCAACGAATTGGCACCTCTTGAAAGCAGTTACTTCTTTCCTTCTGCTCTATCAAGCCCCATGCATCTGGGCAAAATCAAGGAAACAGTATCTTTAATACTGTTTAGGGCGAAATATTGTTAAGTGGTGCTCAAAATCTGCCATGCAGAACAATCACAGCCCCCTTTATAGTATTTGAGGGGCTGCCACAAAGAAGAGGGGGGTCAACCTATTCTCCAAAGCACCTGAAGGCAGGACAAGAAGCAACGGATGGAAACTAATCAAGGAGAGAAGCAACCTAGAACTAAGAACCAACCTTCCTGACAGTTGGAACAATTAATCAGCGGAACGGCTTGCCTCCAGAAGTTGTGGGTGCTTCCATCACTGGAGATTTTTTTAAATGAAACTGGACAGCCTTTTGTCTGAAATGATATAAGGTCTTCTGCTTGACCAGAGAGTTAGACTAGAAGACCTCAAAAGTCCTTTCCAACCCTGTTATTCGGTTCAGGCAGAGTCTTTTGGGGTGATTTGAAATGCTTCTTCTCAGATTTCTCTCCACCTGGACCGAGTTGGTGTTCACAGATAGTCCTCGACTTATGACCACCATTGGGACCAGAATTTCCATTGCTAAGTAAAGTGATGGTTATGTAAGTCACACCTGGCTTTATGACCTTTCTTGCCATGATTCTTAAGCAAATCACTGCAGTTGTGAAGTGAATCACCTGGTTCTTAAGAGAATCCAGCTTCTCCCGTTGACTTTGCTTGTTGGAAGGCGACTGAGAAGGTTGGAAATGGCGATCACATGAACCCAGAATGCTGCAACTGTCATAAACACCTGTGCTTGCCAAGCACCCAAATTTTGATCATGTGACCATGGGGATGCTGCTTGTAAGTGTGAGGACTGGTCATAAGTCACGTTCTTCAGTGCCATTGCCACTTTGAACAGTTGCTAAATGAATGGTTGTTAAGTTGACGGCTACCTGTATGAGATAAATGATCAACCAACTCACTTTGTGTCTTGTGATTGTTTATGCCTAATTTCCCATCCCTTCTCAGCTCCACCCAATCTGTCACACATAAATTTAGGTCTTTCACCCTGGATTCTAAATCAGGGGTTCCCAACCTTCAGTCCATAGACCAGTACCGGGCCACGGCATGCCAGAAACTGGGCCGTACAAGCAAGTGAAGACCCATCCGTGGGATGCAGGCAGCACGTGAAACCACGCCCCCTCCAGTCCACGGAAAAATCTCTGTCCACAGAACCGGTGCCCCAAAGGTTGGGGGCCACTATTCTAAATAAACCAAGAGATGTTCTTTTAAAAACAGGTCAGCCACATAGAGAAGGGGGAAAAATCCAAAGGATGAAACATTTAGATTTAGGGAGAAGAATACTTTTATATTCATTCACTTGTACCTTCTTTGTGGTTAAAAGAAGAATTAAACTTAGGTCATTAATGTTTCCCAAGAGACAAGCCTCAGATTTTAGTAGCAATCAGATTATTGAATGCAAAAGTGAAACTGCCTATCTTGGTTTATTATAACTTATTTTTATAGATAAAAATATCTAATTACTTTAACAGAGTCTGCTGTAGGAAAAAAGAAAAGAAAGAAAAAGATAATTGCAATAACAATTCAGGAAAAAAATTGTTCCCAAACTGAGATCTGTACAGGAAGCTAAATGGAGTTGGTTAAGTCATTTTGATTTCTTGAACACCTTTGATTGAAGTTAATCATAATTAATTTTCCAGATCCCAGAAGCTAAAAGTGCCAAAGCTTCACAATTTTTAAAAAAAGAAAAGGGGAATTAACATATTTCAATTTCCTGTTGCCAGAAAGAAAGGCAGGGTTAAGAAAAGCTCAAATGGAATCAAAAGCTATTCTCTCATTTCAGAATCAAGTCAGTCAAAGATGAAATATGTTTCCTCTCCACACCAATCATTTTTCATTGACAAATGTCACCATAATTCATGATAGTAAATTCCAGAATCACAGAACTGCCTCTGATTATGTCCATTTCCTGTGAGTGTTTGTTGGTGTGTGACTTTAAGCATTATATTTTTATTTAAACCTAAATCCAAAAAAGTTTACTTTCAATATCATATGTTAACTATCATAAAGCTATTTATAAAGCTATAAAGCTTTCTTCTCATTATCCAGCCTCTATTCCCCTTCTCAACAAAATGTCTCCTTAGTTCTAGGTGCTCCTTAGTTCTCTCTTTAATAATCTTCCATCTATTATTTCTTGTCCTTTGGAGGTGCTTTGGAGAATAGGTTGACCCAGTGGTGGGATTCAGCTGGTTCAGTCGAACTGGTTGTTAACTTTTTGCACAGTTTGGTGAACCGGATGATCCCACCACTGGCTGGCCCCGCCCCTCCCCTCCCAGTCACTCCTCGCCTGGCTTGAGAAGGTAAGGGCAAAGGCGGGGGAGGGAGACTCACTCTGGGTGGGCCTGGAAATCTCCGCCGTAGACGGTGGTACAAGAAGTGGTGCAAGGAGTAGCGCAGCCCTCACTGGCCAGAGCGAGGTAATGGCGCTGTTGCTGCAAGGTGGGGCGATGCAGGCGGGACGAAGTGGCAATGGCAATAGCCGGAGCATTAGTGCAGGAGCAAAGTGCCCCTGTACTTGCCTTTGCGCAGCAACAGCATTCCACCTTCATCGCGGTACATTTGCCTGCCCGCTGGCCCGAGCCGGCCACCACCACCACCTCATGGCCTGCCCGCTGCTCTCGCAGCCCCTTGTGCATCACAGTGAAATTTAGTGCGCTTCACAATGGGGGAGATGGGGTCTCCTCCTCCTCCTGGAGCCCATTACGACGCGGAGCCACAATGCGACCCTGCCCCACTTGCGCCTGGCAACAGCAGTGGCAGCGGCCAGGTCAGATCAGCGGGCAGGTCATAAGGCGGCTGCAGCGGCAAATGCAGCAGGCCAGTGTGTCAGAGCGGAGAGCAGGTCGTGCATCTCCCCGAGTGGCCAAGACATGCCCAGCTGCACCAACAAAGGCCAGAAGTAGCTGCCCACCGTTTCCTGCTGCAAAAATCTTTTTAAAACCCCTGACTGTCGGGCAGTGAGACCCAGCAAGAGATGAGACGCCGAAGAATCAGACCTGGCCATTTCTCTCCACCACAGTGCTTCCCAGACATGGCTTGCAGCTCTGAGCCCGAAGGGGTGGGAGGTGAGGGCTGCCTTGAGTGCAAATGTACCGCAACAAAGGCGGAATGCTGTTGCTGCGCAAAGGCAAGTACAGGGGCACTTCGTTCCTGCACTAAGGCTCCGCCCATCACCACCACCGCTTCGGCCCGCCTGTGCCGCCCCACCTTGCCGTGAGTGATGTCAAGTTGGCCACGCCCATTCAGTCACATGAATACCCTCCCAGCCATGCCTATCCAGCCGGTCATTAGGGAGAACCGGTTGTTAAATTACTTGAATCGCATCACTGGGTTAATCCCTTCTAATAGTTGGTGGGAGAAATTTTAGGATAGCCCAGAGTGGTAGACCAGTCTGGGAGCTAGTGTTATCTGAAGACATTTTTTGTGGTCATGTGGCCAGCATGGCTGTACACCAAAGGCACACAGAATGCTGTTTTCTTCCCACCAAAGTGGTACCTATTAATCTACTTGCATTTGCATGCTTTCAAACTGGTAGGTGGGCAGGAGTTGGAGCCAGGAACAGGAGCTCACCCCATTGTGCGGTGCTTGGATCTCAAACCCAGGCTGTCAGCTTTCCAGCTGACAAGCTCAATATCTTTAACCCCAGAGCCATCACGCACCCTACAATGGAAGAAAGGAATTGTAAAACTATTTATTATTCCCTTTACTATGACACATTCTGGAGAAAGAGAAGTTCACTGAGGCTAGGCTCCAGCTTGAACCCAAAAGCTTGGAAGAATAAACCTCTGGTCCCAGTGACTGACTCAAATTGGTTCCTGCAACATTATCCTTGCCTTCATTCACAAGTGAATCCCTTCCATATTGTTGCCAAGAAAACCACATGGATCTGTCCATGTAAACACAAGAGATTCAGGTTGTCTGTCTGTCTGTCTGTCTGTCTGTCTGTCTGTCTGTCTGTCTGCCTGCCTGCCTGCCTGCCTGCCTGCCTGCCTGCCTGCCTGCCTGCCTGCCTGCCTATCTATCTATCTATCTATCTATCTATCTATCTATCTATCTATCTATCTATCTATAGCTGGATACATCTGTAAAAAATATAAGCAAATCATTTTTTCCCAAAATAATTAATGTTCACATCTATGCAGTTACACATGTCTAGAAAATCCCTGAATTCAGACAAATTACCCATTGATCGGTTGATCAGTTTGGCAACCTTTCTATGCATCCCCAATCATATGCCTCCAGGTAGCTGACAACTATAACTCCAAGTTATTTGGGAGTGGCTCTCTTTTGGCATCGAACACAACAGCTTCTTGGCTGCCTAAATCTCTATTCAAAGAAATGATCCTGTGGGTCACATCAACACCTATTATTAATATTTGATCTTCAAGCAAAGTGGTTTTAATGGACCACGTGCTCAACTCCACCGCATCCACGGGTTCTCCATGGCCATTACGTGGCCCATCTACCATAGAGCACAACCTGTTATTTGGCTTGGGCCCATTTGTTATGAGCCATTTCATTTGTAACATCTGTCCGCATTACACATATCCTGCTGTGATATTCTTCTTCCATAAAACCTCTTGCCGTTTTCCTCTTCCATTAACGTACATGGAGCCAGGAGGAAGAAATCCATTAACCAACAGCTCTGTAATATGTATTATGCAATAATGAGGATGAAATGTCCAAAGTGGAAATGAGATGCCAGCGCCAACGTGCTGAACTTCGAGATGTGTGCAATGAGATGTAACGTGGCCAGATGTTGCTGACAAAAATGTCCACAATTCAATTAAATGGTCTCCAACCTTTGCAGCATTGAGTTGTAGTCAGGAAGCAAACCGCAGACACTAGACTTTCAGCTGCTAATATACATTCATGCTAGACTCCTGGTAACAGCAGTCTAGGGTCCATCTTTGCTATCATAAAGCAGTTTTGTTGGCAGAATAAAGCAAACAGTTTCTCCTCCTGGCTGGCAAACTCCAAAGTTAGGGCATCTACTGATTCAAAGGAACCACCTGTTCAATGAATTTCAGCAGCATCATAACAAAGAAGACTGCCAAGAGCAGTCTCTGTGGCACTTGCAGGATCCATATTCTAAATTTTATCTGCATAAATTGAATATCATGTCTCCAGAGTCAAGAGCCCAACTGGGCCCTGAAAGAGTTCAAAAAAATTAGCAATAGCAATAGCACTTAGACTTGTATACCGCTTCATAGTGCTTTACAGCCCTCTCTAAGCGGTTTACAGAGTTAGCATATTTCCCCCAACAATCTGGGTCCTCATTTTACCCACCTCAGAAGGATGGAAGGCTGAGTCAACCTTGAGCCGGTGAGATTTGAACTGCCGAACTGCAGCTAGCAGTCAGCTGAAGTAGCCTGCAGTGCTGCACTCTAACCACTGCACTACCTCGGCTCATATATTCCCAATCATCCGTAATTAAGAAGTCGTCTTCAACATTCCCTCTTTTGCTTTCCCAGAGCAAAACTTTGGAAAATGATTCTTCTGTTCTTTCATTGCCACGGAGATGTCAGAAAGAGCCAAATATTCTTTAGAGGCAACCTCAAATACCAGTGGAGCTAAGCTAGAACTAAATAGCACTTGACCCTGCCAGTCTACTTAACATCTCTTGGAGTATAGATGAGTATTGGGACAATAGCTCTCTTTTTGAGTGTAACCCTCTCAACAAAACCCAGATCTGTCTAAGTGTCTTTATTTTGTAAGAATAACCAGCTCTTAGTTGACTTCTAGTATAGCCTTTATTGTCATTGTACATCATGTATACAACGAAACTTCTCAAGACCATTCACCAGAACAAGACATGTGAGGATTTGTGCCTTTCCAGATGTTGATGGGCATGATCATCGGTTACCCTGGCTGCAGTTGATGGAATTTATAGGTCAATAATGTTTTAAAAAAAAACACAGGATCTCTTACTCTTTTATATGCCTGTGTTGATCTTCAGTTTTCATTAGATCGTATCATCTGAATGTCTAGTTTATCTAATCAAGTCAGGTCACTATTTATCACAAAGACCAGAGCAAGTTAAAAAGGAATATCTCAAGGAATATCCAGTTAAAAATTCCAGAACAAAATAATAAATAACAAATAAAATCTATATTAAAATCACAATTTGGCATCCAATCTGTCAGTTGCACATGAACAAAACATAGCATGCCCTAACTATAATATAATATCAAATCTTTAAACTATGAGGCCCATAGTCATCAGATACTAAAATGCAAGAGAGTGATAATGCAAAAGGATTTGCTGCATTAATTCTATAAAATAATTATGACAGATTAATCATCTATTTCCAAGAATCCCCAGTGCTGCTGAATGACTACTTTAACTACTGAACTACTACTTATTTATACTATGAACCTGTCTTGGCCAGAAATATTTACTTCATTTTGCATCAGTTCTTCAGAGTTTCAGTAGATAACATTCTTTTAGAGTTATGAAGTCTTTAAAGATTGCCTTTTCAACATAACTCTCTTGGCCACTGAGTGAGTTTGTCATCTTCTGCAGAAAGTATGATTTTTTTCCCCTTTTAACTTATTACTGTGACTCCTTGCAAACATGGTTGAATGTATTTAATTCTGTAATTTTATACAATTGGAAATAAATTTGCCCATTTGCAATGCAAATGCAAGTAAAACTTTCCTAAAGTTAAATTAGAAAGATTGAATGGCATGCACACATTCGTTCTAAAATAACAGTCGTTAAAATAGAAACACAACAGAAGACACGAGAGGTTATATCGTATACATTGGAAAATATCAAAGCTTCCTTGATTATGACTTGAACATAACCTAAGGCCCTCCCATCACGAAATCTCAAAGCACTCTGCTAAAGAACGTTAGTGTTCAAAAACGAGTGTCTCCTTCCCATATTTATACAGTTAAACATGCTAACTTTTCCAATGTTCTACGGACATATTGGGAAATGGAGTGTAAATATGCTAGTTGTTATTTTCACATTGGGTGTGGAAAATGGCTGCAACCTCAATACTGTGCAAATGAAAACCGGCTATTTGCAGCATTCACTTTAATTTAAAACCATCCCTTTAAATTGTTCAGTTGCCCAATTGGGATATCTGCACAAATTATCTCTTGCATTTACGTACACGCCCTTTTCTAATGAGGCAATTAGCCTTAACTAATGAGCCCATTTACCAGCAGCAGGGCTGTCTGTTACTTGTGCTAGCTCTCCAGCGCTTTGCAACCATATATGGATATGGTGGCTTTATCCAAAACTTGTGGAGCAAAGCACGAAAGTGATCTTTGCAGTTTATAGACCTCAACCATAAAAAGGAAAGCTTAGATTGACTTTGCAGTGCACTTTAGTTTTAAGTGTCTATGTCCCTTCAATACATATCATACTTATCATTATTACTACCTCCATAAAAAGATGTGCAGCCTTGTCTATATTGTATATTGTATATTGTCTGCATTATATTCCAAAGCACCAAAAGGCAAGACGAGAAACAAGGGATGGAAACCAGGGGTGGGTTCTAACTTACCTCGCTGCCGGTTCGCTTCCTCCCACGGCGTGTGGGCGTGCCATGTGGGCGCGCCTCATGGGCGCGCGCGCATGCGCAGTGCCAATTTTTTAAAAAAAAAATTCCAAAAAAAAAGATGGCGGTGCCCATGGACCGGCACCAACCGAACCAGATCCATGACGTCACCGTGACATCACCAGCAGGTCGCTACCAGTTCGGGCGAACCGGTCTGAACCAGGAGGAACCCACCTCTGATGGAAACTAACCAAGGAGAGAAGCAACCTAAAATTAAGGAGACATTTCCTAATGGTGAGAGCAATCAACCAGTGGAATAGCTTGCCTTCAGAAGTTATGGATGCTCCATCATTGGAGGCTTTCAAAAAGAGACTGAATAGCCATTTATCCAGAATAGTATAGGGATAATATAGGAGAGCCACGGTGGCACAGTGGTTAGAATGCAGTATTGCAAGCTACTTCTGCTGACTGCCGGCTGACTGCAATTTGGCAGTTCGAATCTCACCAGGCTAAGGTTGACTCAGCCTTTCCATCCTTCCGAGGTGGGTAACATGAGGACCCAGATTGTTGGGGGCAATATGCCAACTCTGTAAACCGCTTAGGGAGGGCTATAAAGCACTGTGAAGCGGTATATAAGTCTAAGTGCTATTGCTATTGCTATTGAGCAGGGGATTCGACTAAAAGACCTCCAAGGTCCCTTCCAACTCTATTATTTTATGTTCTATATAAACATGTTATTTACCATAACAAGACTACCAGGTCTGGATGGCAAATGTCCAAACAATTATGTTTTTCTGCCATCTGGTGGACTTTATCTTCCTAGGTTCAAAAATGTACAGGGATAGTACTCTGCTGTGAAATAAAGAGATGCCTACTGCATAGCTGAAGAGATGTTTTGATAAAATATTAAAATGCCGAAATATCACAGGGACAATAAAGGCGCACATGTTAAGGTAATCAGTCGTCCCAGTTGTATTGTTCAGCCTTGAAACCCAGATTATCAGAAAGGCTGAATGAAAAAAGAAATTGATTTCTTTGAATTGTGGTGATGAAGAGAATTTATTTTATTTTATTTATTTATTTATTTATTTGTCAAACATGTACAAGATAGCAGGTATAGGTATAATCATAAACATAATCAAAGTGAATACAGATAGATGAAGACAATAGGACAGTAGGACAGGGACGGTAGGCACGCTGGTGCGCTTATGCACGCCCCTTACAGACCTCTTAGGAATGGGGTGAGGTCGACAGTAGACAGTCTAAGGTTAAAGTTTTTTGGGTTTGGGGAAGAAACCACAGAGTCAGGTAGTGAATTCCAGGCATTGATCACTCTGTTGCTGAAGTCATATTTTCTGCAGTCGAGTTTGGAGCGGTTTACATTACATACACTACATATACACATTACATACAATACCTTTAAAA
>QLTV01003469.1:562877-573705 GCA_003457575.1 Thermophis baileyi
AGTGATTGTTGATAGAAGATGGCAACTCCACCCCCTCTGCGGGTTTCGCGATCGGACCGGTAAACATGATAGTCTCTTACTTTGATAATGGAGTCAGGGAGGGATGCGTTCAGCCATGTTTCGCAGACAAATATAATGTCGAATTTAGCAGTTTTAAGTAAGAGGAGGAGTTCGGGTATTTTGTTTACAATGCTTCTTGCATTAATTAGCTTGCATTTAAGATCAGCAGTGGTAGATATTAAGGAAGTAAGGGGCGTGCATGCCTAGTTTTGGATGATAAGAGGTTGGTTTTGGTTGATGGTAGAATTGTGGAGAATACCTTGGGTTGATTAAAAAAAACAACGCACACAATTCAACACTACACAGAGCAAAACCAGACACTCACTTCAATACATGAATGAAATAATGAAACTCTAACATAAATGTTGGGGATAGATAATGCAAAGAGTTGTTGGAGATGACCTTGATGCTTGGAAAAATTAAAGGCAATCTCAGAAGTGGCTAACAGTAGACAAGATGATTAGATGCTATCAGTGATGATACAAGCAGGAGTGTATAAACTTTCAGAGGAATTACTGACATGCAATTCCATCAAAATGTCTGTAAGGACACAGAGAGGCAGAAGGAATTGAATGACTGAACAAATGCTCATCCAGGTTTTTGCAACCCATACTTCAGTTGTCACCTGCCTGAAAACTGTTAGGACCACTAATGAATAACATTACACCATTATTAAAGTAGTGGTCAGTTTCAAAGGAGCCTATCATAATCCAGAAATTTACGGACCAAATTACCAATGTAATATTCTAATTCTAGAGTCATGTTCTCTGTTGTGATAGGCATTTTATGGCTATTGCTACTTTTTTTTTGCATTGTGGGGGTTTTTTTTCTGTGTTATGCATCACAAAATGGAAAATATTCTACTTAGCTGTTACTACAAGTACTTTGTTTATAGTACGCTAGAGTTGGTAGATCTGTATAGTCATGCAATTAGGTATAGTGTACACAAATATGTAACCCACAGAAAAGAATGACGTTAGACTCAAGAATTATAGACCTGTTAGATTCAATTTATAAGCTAGGAATTTCAGCGATATCTAATGTTCTCCAGATATATTTAACTTCAACCTCCAGGATACACAGCATGCATTGTCAAAAGTCATAAAACTGATGGAGAATTTTATTTCTTTTACAAAGTACGGTACTTAACTCTCCTTATAAATCTCATTTTATAACATATAAACAATGCTCACAATTTTCCTGGTTTTCTCTATGTCCAGTCAAACACACTATGTATTCCTTCATGTGTTGATTTGAACATGTCAACAGTAAGAGTAGGGAAGAAAAGTTAATTCTAACATGCTTACAATCTATTTTCTTCTTTTGGTTTTTTGGTTTTTTGGTTGGTTGGTTGGTTGCTTGCTTGCTTGCTTGCTTGCTTGCTTGCTTGCTTGCTTGCTTGCTTGCTTGCTTGCTTGCTTGCTTGCTTGCTTGCTTGATTATAGGCCATTGTCAGTGTTGATTCCCAACAGCCACATATGTAGACTTTGTCCATGATGATCTGGTTTCTGAGATTCTTGGAATTCCATTTACTTTGCTGTTAAGAAAAACTTAAAAGTTCATTGAAAGAAGAAGTGGAAGTTAAAATAAAAGTCCTAGTCTAAATGTATCAGGCTGGGACCTTCCTTTATGAAAACATATTAGGCAGGTATGGATTAAATGATCGCCATAGAGTGCCCAATACTGAAAAGATATTCTCAAGTGCTTTTGGACTCATTTTGTACCAGAAAATCTATACCTACTTTAAAATATGAGAAGGCTGTGAGAAACTCATAGACCAGGAAGAAAATAGTTCTGCTTTCTTTTAATTTGTTCCCCAATCGCTGGTATTGGAATATACCGCTCTGAACATATATATTTTTCTTCACTAATAGCCATTGGTAGGCTTTTATAACTATCTTTTTGAACAAGATTAGGGAGGTGTAGTGGAAACAAACAGAACTCATGCATTTTTATTCATTATTTTTTGCTTCCTATTGGCTTGGCAGAAGTAGAAAGAATAAATAAACAGAAGAGTATTTTGCTTAATTTGTACAGAACATTCCTTCGGTTGGATATCATGATTCAGAACTGGTTCAGAGTCAGAAAAACAGTTTAATGAATTCATATCCATCTTGTTAAAACATCACTGTTGGTTTATTTATTTGATTTATTTGGTTTTGTTTTTATCCCACCTTTATTACTTTATAAGTAACTTGAAGCAACAAATATACAGTATATAATACTTCTTCCTCTCCCTATTTGACCCACAACAACAAGCCTATGAGGGGAGTTGGGCTGAAAGAGAGTGACTGGTCTAAAGTCACCCAACCAACTTTCATGCCTAAGGTGGGACTAGAACCCACAGTCCCTTGGTGATTGGCCCAAAGTCACCCAATCAACGTTCATTCCTAAGGCAGGCCTAGAACCCACAGTCTCCTGGGTTCTAGGCCAGCACCTTACCCACTACAGCAAGCTGTTCTGCAATTGAATCACCTCCATTAAATTCTGGGGATAATTTTTCTTTCATGCTATGCATTATTGGGACCAAAAGCAAAGATATCCTTAATGAGAATGTCCTGATTTTTTTTTTAAATGGAAGCCTCTGCTGTTGATCACATCAGAATTTTAACATTTCTCTCCCACACTGGGATGCTGAGCTAAATTGCAACAGCAAAAATAAGAAGGATTTTTGGCCTTAAAAAAAGAAATATATCATTGAACCGGAGAGTTGTTAAAAGTCATTGACAGAAAAGCTCCATTACTAAAACATGGATGAAATCCCATTTTGGTTAAAGTCTCAGTTTTCCTTCTTAAGAAGATCGGGTCTGGAACCTACTGTTCTGGAAGGCAAACTCTGAGAATTTGGTGCCATTCACCAGCCCCTGAAATCAAGTAGTTTGAAAGTGCTTTTAACATTTCAAGCTTCCAGATTCACTTAAAAATGCAGCTTTCCTATAAAACATTAATACAGCCTTGCCTTCCAACTTGAGTTTCCCAAATCAAACTGTAGCAGAGAGATCTAACTTTAAAGATTTTTTAAAACAAAAAAACCCAATCTGTATATTGTTATTATTTATTATTCATATTGACGTGTGTTGCACTTTCAAAGTATAAGTTTGGCAGATTCTAGCACCAGAAATATTTACAAGCTGAAATTCAAGAGATGAGACAATGAAGAAATGCAGAGGGAAAATTCATTTCTTTACTGAAAATATTTATATAGCCGCCCATTTTGTAACCAAATCTGGGTGGCTCCCGCTCAAAAATTAAAACATAAAAGCCATATTAAAACTATTAAAAAATGCATTTAAAACAAAAACGTGGCGATATGCAGTCACCTCATCTTATCCCAGTGCTTCGGAGGTGCTCAGTGGCTTAATGACGCTGGAGATCATCTTTGCTCCAGCAGTTCGAGTCCAAGCACCGTGTGGTGGAGTGAGTTCCCATCACTCGCCTCAGCTTCTGTCCACCTAGCAGTTCGAAAGCATGTTCTATGTGAGTAGATAAATAGGTACCACGTTGGTGGGGAGACGAGCCGGCGCTTCATACAGATAGTTAGAATCCTGCTGGTGCTGGACCTTCCCAGTTGCAATGCCCTGCAATGCGAGGCGACTTCGATTGAGGGAGAGGACCCCGGATGATGTTGCAGGAAAGCCACTCGTTTTTCTTTCTGGTGTGGAGCTAACTCGCTCCCTGTAACGCACCTTGGAAAGGTGTGCGAGAATGAACCAAACAGGGCTATGAGCCAACAGTGTGCAGCCGCAGCCAAAGAAGCCAATGCAATCCTAAGTTGCATTAACAGAGGGATACAATCAAGATCAAGTGAGGTACTAATACCACTCTATAAAGCCTTAGTAAGACCACACCTAGAATACTGCATCCCGTTTTGGTCACTACACTATAAAAAAGATGTTGAGACTCTAGAAAGAGTACAGAGAAGAGCAACCAAGATGATTAGGGGACTGGAGGCTAAAACATACAATGAATGGTTGCAAGTACTCGGCATGGCGAGACTGGTGAAGAAAAGGACCAGGGGAGACATGGTAAGCAATCTTGCAGGTGTGCAATATTCCCCTTTACTTTGGAGCCTGAGCACACTTTGACAATAATTTAGAAGTAATTTGGACTTCATGTGAGCATAGTAACTCTCTGCTATTCATTAAAAGCCCAACTTTTAATAGGGTCATGCTTAAGCCTGAAGGAAGGTGCCCTTTTAAAAGAATTGTAATAATCAACCAACTCCACCACTTGGGGATCAGAATTGATCTGAAGTTTGAGGTCTTGCAGTGAACTTAGATGGCAAATGCTCTAGGCAGGAGCAACATAATGGAGGATGCAACCTTATGGTCTGGCCTTGGGCAGGCCAGTTGCCTTCAAGGGCAATGCAAACATATTGTTCTATCACTTTATTGAAACAGTCCACAGGAAAGCCAGTTGCTTATTGAGTATCTTATGTTCCATTTGGACTCCTATTCAGAAGAAAGCCAATCCTTCAATTAATATAATACCAGACTAAAGGTTGCTATGACCCAGGATGGTCTTTGAGGGCCACAAGTGGTATAAAAGTCTAAGTGCTATTGCTATTGCTATCATCGAGGGCTACAATTTTCTGATATAAACAGATGAACTCTTCCAAACTCAAACAATTAAGCAGAATAGAGCTAGAAGGAACCTTGGAGGTCTTCTAGTCCAGCCTCTCTGCTCAAGAAGGAGATCCTATACCATTTCAGATAAGTGACTGTCCAGTCTCTTCTTAAAAACCTCCAGTAATGAAGCACCCACAACTTCTGAAGGCAAGTTGTTCCACTGGTTAATTGTCCTCACTGTTAAGAAGTTTCTCCTCAGTTCCAGGTTGCTTTTCTCCTTGATTAGTTTCCATCCATTGTTTCTTGTCCTGCCCTCTGGTGCTTTTGGAAAATAAGTTGACCCCCTCCTATTTGTGGCAACCTCTCAAATACTGGAATACTGTTATCATGTCCCCCCTAGTCCTTCTTTTGTCTAGACTAGCCAAACCCAAATCCTGCAAGCATTCTTCATATGTTTTAGTCTCAAGGCCTTTAATCGTCTTGGTTGCTCTTCTTTGCACTTTTCCCAAAATCTCAACATCTTTTTTGTAATGTGGTGACCAAAACTGGATGCAGTATTCCAGGTGTGGCTTTACTAAGGCTTTATAAAGTGGTACTAATACTTCATGTGATTTTGATTCGTCTTTGTTTATACAACCAAGGATTGTATTAGCTTTTTTGGCTGCTGCCGCACACTTCTGACTCGTGTTTAAGTGATCATCCACTTAATAATAACCTTGCATGGGTTATTTCCTTGTACATTGCAGAAGATTGAACTAGATAATCCATATAGCTGGAGCCCCTTCCAAGTCTAGAACTGTTGAAATTACAAAAGAGTCCATGATGAATTGCAACTGTACAGTATTTATCTGGTGAAAGTTGAGCTTTTCTGTAGAGAGGGGACAAGGTAAGCCCAGAGCACTGAAGGTTAAATAGTGGGGGAAATGTCTGATCTGAGCTTCTTAATAAGGGAGTAACAGTGAGCTGTAGGGCTGGTAGAATTAATGCCCCTTGTACAGTACATAAAACTTTATTTACTGGGGACAAATGTGTCTTGCTTAAGATACAGCTTTTGAAAGTGGGAACTATGGACATGATGAAGGAAGGCACAATTGGAGGATAAAGCTTTTCTCCATGCCTTCTCAACAGTGTCTGTAAGGTGTTTCAATAACTCTAAATATATTGGGATACTTCTACACACATACAAACACAAAGACACTTCTAACAGAACCTTCTTCTCTATTTTCAGTATTCTGGTGAAGTTCCAGAAAACCGGATAGAAGTTGTTGTTGCTAATTTGACTGTGATGGACCGAGATCAACCCCACTCACCCAATTGGAATGCAGTTTACCGAATAATCAGTGGAGACCCTTCTGGTCATTTTACCGTTAGGACTGATCCTGTTACCAATGAAGGCTTGGTAACCGTTGTGAGGGTACGTATGTCTCTCGTTATCTGGGGAGTTTTTCCACAGGCAAGTTCTAGAGAGATTTGAGTTTGGAGAAAAGTTGGTCCAAACGTTTGTAGGGATCTGATTCATGAAGGCAATGCATTCAATGAACACAGCAACCACCATGTTGTAGAGCCAAGTGGATGGATGGATGCATGCATGGTTGTATAGGATGGATGGAATCGGAGAGAGGGTGGGATGGGTGAGATGGGATGGGATGGGATGGGATGGGATGGAATCGAATGGAATGGAATTGAATGGAATTCAGAAAGGTTTCTCTTCCACACCCTCATTTGCTCTTCTAGTAGGGATGGATGGATGGATGGATGGATGGATGGATGGATGGATGGATGGATGGATGGATGGATGAAGGAGGGAAGGATGGGGTGGATGGATGGAGGGATGAATGGATGAAGAGATGGGGTGGGATGGGATGGGATGGAATAGGTGGATGGATGGACAGGTGTGTCACTGGAACTGCACAGATATGGGTTCAAGATCCAATAGGAACAGGGCATAACATTATAGCTTTCTTATTAAAAGTAAAATTGATTTTTAGAAACGGGGGGGGGGGAATCAAGTCAATACTACATGCAGTTCAAAATTCCAACCAGCTGACTTAAAATGCTTTGGCCATTCAATACCATTTTAGCTTCACATCCGACTGAAAACATTCCTCTCTTGGTTGCCATGAGTCTGAATGTGGCGGTGTAGGGGGACATAGCAATAGCACTTAGCACTTAGACTTATATACCACTTTACAGTGCTTTACAGCCCTCTCTAAGCGGTTCACAGAGTCAGCACATTGCCCCCAACAATCTGGCTCCTCATTTTACCCACCTCGGAAGGATGGAAGGCTGAGTCAACCTTGAGCCGGTGAGATTTGAACCGCCGAACTGCAGCTAGCAGTCAGCTGAAGTAGCCTGCAGTGCTGCACTCTAACCACTGCGCCACCTCGGCTCTTGAATGCGCCACCTCGGCTCTTGACATGCCACTCTGTTCAGACTTTGCCAGTCTTCCCGCAGTATAAGCTGAGCCATTATTGAAGAAATCAGTCCATCACAAAGGGGAATCTTAAGGAAAGGTAGCAGTTCTATTGGGATGAAATGAGGGCTTTGATCCATATCAGCAAGATTGCCTTGTCAGAACGTTTTTGTCAAGTGGGAATTATACTCTAGATAAGGTATTAGGTGAGATAAAATTAACTGCAACTGATGTGGTAGAACACTGCAAGCTTTTGATGTGGACACTAAAATGTCCCTGGATCATATTTTCACACCGACAGCACTTAGTATGTAGGAATAAAAGAAGAACTGTGTTGGATCAGCCAAAGATGAGATTACTCCTGTATTTAATTCTTCACACTGGTCCAGATTCTTCTGGGATGACCACAAACATATAGCCTTCACATTACGGATAGTCCTTGACTTACAACCATTCGTTTAGTGACCTTTTGACGTTACAACAACAGTGAGAAAAGTGACTTATGACCATTTTTCACACTTATGACCATCGCAGCATCCCTGTGGTCATGTGATCAAAAATTCAGATGCTTGGCAACTGACAGGTATTTATGATGGTTACAGTGTCTTGGAATCATGTGATCATCTTTTGTGATCTCCTGATGAGCAAAACCACTGGGGAAGCCAGATTCACTTAGCAACCATGTTGCTAACATAGCAGCTGCAGTGATTCACTGAACAACTGTGAATGGGGCAAAACTCACAATTAACAATTGTCCTGCTTAGCAACAGAAACGTTGGACTCAATTGTGGTCGTAAGTCAAGGATTACTCCCACATCTGCCATGATTTTTTTTCTAAGCCCTATTCCACAACACAACATTCCCTAAATTGGTGCCCCTCCACTGTGTTAAGATTTTAACTTCCATCATTTCCAGCTGAATCACGCTCCCTGAAAATTACAGGAATTAAAAGCCAGCTCATCTGGGAGGCACCAGATTGAGAAAGCCTTCAATAAATAGAAATAGCCCTTAGACTTATATACCGCTTCACAGTGCTTTACTTAACTCCTCTCTAAGCAGTTTACAGAGTCAGCATATTGCCCCCAACAATCTCGGTCTTCATTTTACCGAACCTCGGAAGGATGGAAAGCTGAGTCGATCTTGATCTGGTGAGAATCGAACTGATAGAACCCTTTAATTATTGTACATTTCTCTGAAAATATGTCCAACGCTATTCTATGCAATTTTAGGCTACAGTTCTAACAGACTAACAGAGTTGGAAGGGACCTTGGAGGTCTTCTAGTCCAACCCCCTGTTCAAGCAGGAGACTCTATACCACTTCAGACAAATGGTTGTCCAATCTCTTCTTAAAAACTTTCAGTGTTGGAGCATTCACAACTTCTAGAGGCAAGTCGTTCCACTGATTAATTGTTCTAACTGTCAGGAAATTCTGGGGGGTTTTAAGAAGAGATTGGACAGACATTTGTCTGGAATGTAATAGGATCTCCTGCTTGAGCAGGGGGTTGGACTAGAAGACCTCCAAGGTCCCTTCCAACTCTTATTATTCTATGTTCTAAAAGAAGGGGGAACTAACTTTCCACATCTTGTGCGTAAATGGGGCAAGATTTATTTGAATTAGAAAACAAACCATCCCTTGCAGCTTGGTGGTTCTGCAAGCAGCTCCACACAGATTTTCTGGAGGCTTTTAAAAAGAGACCAGATAGCCACTTGTATGCAGGCCTGAGGAGAGGGGGGGTGCAGCCGGTACATTGTTTTGGGGCCCATGGAGCTCAAAGGGGGCCTATGAAGGGGAAAATTTTAAAAAAAAATTTATAAAACCAAATTTTTAAAAAGAAAAACAGTTTCTTCATTTAGGAATATATTTTATATTTCATTTCAGTTTATGAATGGTTATGAAATGTCATCTCAAAAATCTGGAGCTCAAAAACTCAAGGAAAAACAGAAACGTGATGAGATTAATAAAAAGGGGCGACAAACGCTTTTTCAATTTGGCATTAAATGCAGCAGCGGCACTCGTGCACACATGGCCCGGCCGGGGTGGGTGGGGGCACCTCTCCTGAGCATGCGTGTGTGTGCGCGTGCACGCATGCACCCTCCCTTCCTTTTTGGCCGAAGCCTCTCCGAGCGGCGTGTGTGAGGTGAGCAGGAAAGGCCACGCAGCTTCCCCCCCCCCAAGTTTCCGATGCAGGAGACCGAGGAGAGCCTGGTGGCGGCCGTGGCCTCCCCTTCCGACGCTCTTTCCACCGACGCAGAGGGGTCCGGAGGCGGCGGAGGAGAGAGCAGCAGCAACAACAACTTGGAGGCCGAACGGCCACTGGTGGAGTCGCCTGAGGGACGGGAGGCCCAGCCAGAGCCCCAACCAGATGGAAAAGTTGACGCCGATGAGGCTGAGGAGAAGGAGGAGGAGGAGGAAAAAAGCAGCGGGGGCTTTTTTCCTCCTCCTTGTTCCAGCACTTAATAATCCTCTCAGCAGCCCTGCTTGTCTGAAATGGTATAGGGTCTCCTGCTTGAGCAGGGGGTTGGATTAGAAGACCTCCAAGGTCCCTTCCAACTCTATTTTGTATCTTTTATGCAGCTTCCATCCTAAGCTCTTCTGCCATTGAAACAAGCGTGCCGAGAGGCATCTATGATGTACAGTTCCAATTTTATTTTTCACCGCAACAAGAACCATTCCCTCTGTGGCAGAAGATACTTATCTCCATCACAAGCCTTGCATAAATCAGGCAAGGTGGGGAAGGGATCATTTTACAGGGTCTGAGCAAATTCCCCAAACATGGAACAGAGGTGCTCTGTGGCTCCCTAAAACATCATATGAATGTTGCAAGGAATATAGAAATGAATTTGAAAGAGAGATGCACTCTGTTATTATTTGTCTTTTTCCAGACAAAACAAGAGGATAACTTATTCCTTGTTGCTAAAAATGCCCTTAGAACTAAAACAAAAACAAAAGACAATTCAAAGCCCACCTTATTTATCTGCATTATATGTACTGCTTAAGTAACTACGATGATCGTTTCCAAATTAGGAGTCACTAGGAAAGGTTCTTCTAAGCTTTTGGAGATATAATCCAAACATAAAGCAAAGTGGAAACATTACAAGATCTGTAGGTTGATACTGGATGATTAAGGATGGGGCTGTGCGCATCTCCATTTCTTAGCCGAGGGTGCCAGCGTTGTCTGAAGACATTTCCGTGGTCATGTGCCCAGCATGACAATATGCCGAGATACATGAAACGCTGTTACCTTCCCACCAAAGTGTATCTACTCGCATTTGCATGCTTTCAAACTACTAGGTGGGCAGGAGCTGAGGCATGAAAAGGGAGCTCACCCTATTGCGTGGTACCCGGGTCTCAAACCCAAGCTGTCAGCTTTCCAGCTGACAAACTCAGCGTCTTTAACTGCTGAGCCATCCTGCCCCCTAATGGATGATTAAAGCTGACCTTTAATTGCCCATATTAGAAAAATTAAAATAATGCACATTTATTAAAATTAAAAAAAATGCAGTTCATCAGTTCTTTGAACCCAAATACAACCTGGCCAGCATAAACACAGTTAACTTCATCTAACAAACACCATCAAATCCTTTGGCTGAGCAACACATAACACTATAACTACCGGTAGTAGCAATCATATTTTGGTCTACAAGAAAATGCAAATAAGAAAAAAAAATGTGTTAAGAAATACAAACCGAGAAACCCTCTTCATTCCTCTTGCTAAAAAGGTTATTAGAATAGAATAGAATAGAATAGAATAGAATAGAATAGAATAGAATAGAATAGAATAGAATA
>QLTV01003469.1:584010-596501 GCA_003457575.1 Thermophis baileyi
CTAAATATTACATAGAGTAAGAGAGAGGGCGGGATGGAGGGAGGGGAAGGAAGAGAGAGGTGTGTCTCCTGACATGCAATCACTAAATGTTGTATAGATTCACCTATTTGGGGGGGGGGCGAGAGAGAGAGAGAGAGAGACAGAAAGACAGACAGACAGACAGCCAGACAGACAGACAGACAGACAGACAGACAGACAGACAGACACTATAAGCCACTTGGAATGTTTGCATAAACATAAAGTTCTGGCATAAATTTAACAATAGACAAATAAATATGAGTTTGGGAGCTCCCAGTGTGTTTGGATCAGGTGGAAAGGCATGCTCTATTTTCTTGATCCATTTTGTAATCCCAGCTGTTGTTTACTCAGAAAAAAAATCACATCTCCCTTTTGTCTTTAGCAGTTATGGGCAATTTTGATGAAGAAAACAATGCACAAACAGAGCATTCTTACACACCAGCAAAGCTACAGTACACATGACAGCCTTGTCCACAGAAGACTGGATGGATGGATGGATGGATGGATGGACAGTTGGCTGGCTGGCTGGGTAGCTAGCTGGACATCTGGCTGGATGAACAGATGGATGATGTGCCTTCAAATCAGTGTAGACTCTATGGTGGTTGATTCCATTGATCCTGTAAACTATGAGTACTAACTATGGCATGCTGAGCCAAGATATGGTTGGCTGAAAGGTTCAGCACTCTAAAACAGGGGTCCCCAAACTGTGGGCCATAGTCTACTCCTGGGCTGTGGCCTATTCGCAACGGGACTGTATAGTCCCACTCACGGTGGCCGCTGGCGCAAGCATTCCCACTCACACAAATGAAGCTGTGTGTGTGCACGCCTGCCCCTCATGCAAAACCATCCTGTCAAGATTCCAAGTAATAGCCCCATAGAAAGCAGAACTCCGAGGCATGCAGATTCCTCAAAGAACAGTTTTATTTGAGATATCGTATTGGCACAAACTGGTAAAAACCGACTCTGAAAGTTCCCGCGGTTTTCTCCTGATTAAAAAGTGAAAGTTCCCCCTTCCCCCAAACAATCAGTCACATTTTGTCCAATCAAGGTGCTGGCCGGTTGCCTGGTTACTTCACACCTCCTTCCTCCAGCCACCTGTTGGAATGTCCTTGGTTCCCACAGGAAACTATTTTGTTTTGGCTACAAAACCCCCCATCTAACTATGTTCCCCCTCCCTATCCTTTCTTCGCATTGTGGCAACCCTGAAGCCTCCAAAATGGCCCCAGCCAGGTTCACTTCAGAGGTGACACATCCCCCCTCTTCCCACCTTACTCCCACGCTGGGCCACCAACCCAGAAAGGTTGCGGAAACACTGCTCTAAACTCTGCCCTAGTGTAAGGTTATTTTCAATCCGCGTTAGGGACTTCTCACTGGAAAGAACTCCTAGGTGTTTTTCTTTGCTTCTGCAGATATTCCAAGTTGTCGGATCCTGCCAATTGGCTGAATATTAATGCCACAAACGGTCAGATCATCACTGCAGCTGTCCTTGATCGTGAGTCAGCCTACGTTAAGAACAATGTCTACGAAGCCACGTTCCTGGCAGCTGACAACGGTAGGTTCGAGCACTCCGCTCTTCGTGCTTCAATAATAATCTGACGCATTCATAGAAATAATGCCCTGACAGAGTTGTCAGTATAATTTAGATGTTCCCAGGTTTTCTTACCGTAGTCTTTGGGGGGGGGGAGATCTTCATGAAGTTGAGGTAGGATGCTGCCAAAAGAAATGAAATGTGTGAAATATTCACAGGTTACAATGGAAAAGCAAACTAGGGTGAACAGAAAGGGAATGTAAGAAATTAGAAGGTTTTGCCATATTTATGTGTGAAATTTGTTAAGGATGTCCCAAAGGTGCTTTTTCAATAGGCAACTGGACTTCGTTTTTCCTTGAAGACGTTTTGCTTCTCATCCAAGAAGCTTCTTGAGTTCTGTCTTCACTTCAGTCAACTGAAGAAGGTTCTTGGATGAGAAGCGAAACGTCTTCAAGGAAAAAATGAAATCCAGTTGTCTTTTGAAAAAGCACCTTTGGGACAACCATGACCTGGATGACTGAGAATCTCCATAACATTTGCTAAGCATCCAATCTGAGTCGGTCACCAGGACCAAAGGTTTATTCTTCCAAGATTTTGGGCTCGTGATGGAGCCCATCATCAGGGAACTTCTCTCGCTCTCTATCTCCAGAATATGTGCCCTGGGCTGTTCTATGCCTGTTATATTTATCTGGTTCCTGATTGTGTTAGGATTAGGATGTTGATGGCTGGCTGTTAAGTTGTTAATTATTGTTTCCTTGTTTATTTGTTAAATTTATTTGCCACCTATATCTCATGTGGGGCTACTGTAGGCATCTTGGGATGAGTGGAGAAGCAGACAGAAAAGGCAGGAGAAAGGATGGACTTCCTGTATGTTCCTCATCTTATACTGGTAGTCCTCAACTTACAACTTTGACCATTCAAAGTTACAACAGCTCTGAAAAAAATGACTTATGACCATTTTTCACAGTTATGACCTCTGAAGCATCCCCATGATCATGTGATCAAAATTCAGATGCTTGGCTACTGGTTCATACTTATGACCGTTGCTGTGTCCCAAGGTCATGTGATCACCTTTTTGCCACCTTTTGACAAGGAAAGTCAATGGAGAAGCCAAATTCACTTAACAACCAGGCTACTAACTTATCCACTGCTGGGATTCACTTAACAACGGTAGCAAGAAAGGTCATAAAATAGAGCAAAAACTGACTTAACAAAGGTCTCAACAACAGAAATTTTGGGCTCAATTGTGGTCATAAGTCGAAGACTACCTGTATTACCAAGTAAGAGACACGGCTGAGGACAGAAAGGGGAGAGGTTCCATCTTGAAGTCAAAAACAATCTAAGGTTAAAAGAGAAAGAATTACATGAAAGCTGTCACTGTATAGATTAGAAACATCAAAGTGAGGTGCTATACCTTTCGAGTGACCTAAAGCAACCTTGTCACAATCTACACAATTCACTCAATTTTGTTGCAGGGCTAAGAATCACCAGTGGCATCTTTACTGACAAGCAGATCAGATATTGAAACTGCCCTACTGTGTCCTTTAAATCATTGAATGTACTGAAGACACTGTTGTGTTCCTCACCCAACTCTGCAGGCTACAGGGGAATAAGTCTGACAGGCATCAGAATAAAGAGAGTCAATCTGCTTTCAAAACCTGGTTTCTTCAAATAGCTGCTGTATTTCCTTCCTGGGATATATTCCACCTAAGTAGTTATCTATCTATCTCTAATATTTATATCCCACTGGTCCTCTATGGAGTTCTGGTTACTAACAAAATCAATAATAAAAAAACCCTAGAAATAGAGAACAGAACAGCGGAGAAATGTTTCAGAAGCCCTAAAATTAAATACCATATTTTAAAAGCAGTTAGATTTTAACAATATAAAGAAACGAAGAAAATAAATCCAATACAGATAGCCCTCCTCAACATCTTCCTAACTCCTCCCTCCCAAAATTTGCTTTGACCTTGGTCAACGCTGGCATGCATTGTCGCCTTAACGAGAGTCACTTTGGAGGGTGAGATGGGCGGCGTGTAAATTTTAATGAATAATTAAATAAAACAAATTATTCCTGCAGGAATGTGGCCCTCCAGATTTAGGCAAAGCCACTAAAGGATGGTTGTGTCAGGTGCAAAGGATCAGGACCATACATTAAGTTGCAGTTCAGAAACATTTATTGTTTAAGCCTATCCACAAGAATCTAGTCAAATCAAGCTCATTTCTGAATCAGCACCAGATAAGGGTCAGTGGAATTCAAAGGGGAGGGCTGGACTAGGATCATTTGTGACAACATAAGGATTCTAAACTGATGACCTGTTTAGCTCTGCCCCCCAACTCTCTGCTCTTCTCCTATAGTTGTGCTATTTTTTCAGTCCAACCTGCAATTGGCTTCAATGGTATGTTGAGAAGGACCCCCACCACCACCACCACCCAATTGGATCTGTATAAGTGTATATGCTTCTCATGATTGTTTTAACTCTTTGCTAGTTTCATGTTAACCTGTGTGGTTTGATGGCATTTCTTGGTGTGGAAGACTTGGGGTCCTCAGCTTGGAGACCTCTTCTCTGAGAGCTTCTCAAGTTGTCTACCATGAACTCCTTGAAGTTCCAACCTCCAAGAGGAAGGAAGCCTTGATTTTAATATGAGCAACTTACCTGCCAGTAGCATACCCTTTTATTTAGGCTGAATTGCCATTCAGAAGAAAACTATTTCCAGCAAGAGGTCTTGTTGCTGATTGGGAAATACCACCCATACGTACAGAGAGGACTAACTTATAGCATCATTTAAAGGAATCCTAACAGCATCAGATTCTTGAATCCAGGGTTGGACTTTGTCCCTGTTAGCACCAAAAGCTTACAATATTTTTTTCATAAGTTTAGCTCTCATCTGACCCTATTCTTTTCTTTTCCTTCTTTACTAAGAATTAGTCCAGAAGGATCAAAAATACGTTTAGGAATCCTCTTTGTTACTCATGCTTGGAATTAAACCGATGCATGTGGGACCCAACCTAGATCTTTATTATTTAAGGGAAGAACTTCAATTGTTTGCAACATTTACTGTCTTCTTTCTCCCTGCCAATCTCCCTCAATGCCCCACTATGTTAAGAAGATACATTATGAGTGTAGAAGATGAAAAGAACTCCCTCCTACACCAATTTGGTTGATAAGAAGGCATTCTGGTATTGGTAGAAAATGTGTTAGTTAGGCAGGAGAACTTAATAGACATAATACTTTCAGCTCAAATGTCCCAAAGGTACTTTTTCAAGAGGCAACTGGACTTTCTTTGTTTTTTCTTGAAAACCTTTTGCTTCTCATCCAAGAAGCTTCTTCGGTTATGACTGGATGATGGGGAATGGAAGGATTTGTGAAGGATTTCCATTCTCCACCATTCAGTCAGAACTTAAGAAGCTCCTTGGATAAGAAGCAAAACGTCTTCAAGGAAAAACAAAGAAAATCCAATTGCCTCCTGAAAAAGCACCTTTGGGACAACGATAACCTGGATGAATGAGCATCTCCATAGACATTCAGCTCAATGTTCCCTTTCTCACAACCTAGTTATTAGAAAGATAGGCTAAGCATAACTCTAGAGGACTCATATAAACATTTTTCATTTCCGTTCGACTTTTGTGAAAGACAAGCATTCACCTAAACATCCCCATTAGAGATAACTTCGGGCAAATGCAATTAAAACTATGGGATTTTTCTGCTTTGCAGCAAATCCAAAGAGTGATTGAGGCAGGGAGGCTGGAGAAAACTTCAACAGCCAGCAAGCTGAAACAAACTTATGAGATCTGAGGTTAGTAGGGCTAATATAACAGCCACAAGAAATGGACAGACCGAGGTTCATCAGGGATTCAGAGGTTCTTCAGTCAGCAAAAACAAACAGGAGACATAAGTCAGAAAGCTTTTTAAAAAGACGTTAAGAAAGAAACCATCAAGATTTATTTTTTTTTAGTTTGAAGAAAGGGTTCACATAACATGAGTTCTAAAATCGAGCTGTTTTAAGAAACAGTGAAAATATCCAAAACAAAACACTCTGCAGTTCACAAAGAAAGGAAAATGACAATGTGGTCTCTTTTTCTCCTAACTAGAGGGAAATGACTGAAACAGGCTGAGACCCGGGGGGGGGGATGTGCATATGTATGTCAGTGTGTGCCAAGAATTGTATGAAATGTTGGTGGGTTTTAAACCTGCGTAAAAGTTACGAAGAACTTGATTTGGCAACTTTAATAGAGCTAAACCTTATTTTAGCGACAAACGTTGAAAGATAGCTGGAAGGAGGCTTTGAAATGTGAATCTATATATCATGAGATGATTTCAGTCATATCTATTACTCCAACTATACAAGGGGACAAATTGTTTCCCATTTTACCAATGTTTCTCTACCTTGGCAAATTTAAGATGTGTGGACTTCAACTCCCAGAATTCCCCAGCCAGCATGCTCTTTCCTGACCCTTTATTAGAGATTCCGAATAATGAAACTGGAGGCCTTCTCCAAACCAAACAAGCATACGAGACCTGTGTGGTCTTCTCCCAGCTTGAAAATACTGATAGGACCTTCACGAATCTAAATCCATCCATTCTTCATCTCACCCTAGAACAGCAAAATCCATACGTTATAGAATGGACTGTGGACAATACCAAGAAGAAAAACTCTGTAGGTTTCCACCCCGTTAGTCATACTTTTACTGGGTGCATTTTATGTAGATAGAACAAGAGAAGGACAACCTGTGGTAAGATGTACATCAAACCTTCTGAAATTTTTTCCAACCTTTTACCAGCAAGGGGTACATGCAGCATCTATACTTCCATTGTTAATTTGTAGTGGGGTTATATGTTTGCGTATGGTATGCATGTGTGTGTTTCTTACCTTTTGTCACTTATGTATGTGTTTGTGCCCTTGGGTGCCCTTAGAAGCACAGGGGACAGGGTAAGCTTCATTCCAATCTGATCCAGTTTGTTCAGTTTCTGGAAAGTTACCCTATTGATGGACAGATAGAGTCTTTTCAATTCCCATCTGGGTTGGAAAATAGAAGAAAGGAGGTAAAAATGAAGTTCTGCATTTTTTTTATTTAGTTATATCCCTTCCTTTATTGTCTTTATGAACTCAAGGTACCTAGTAAACCTCCTCCTATTTCCCCATAACAGCAGCCCTTTCAAGTGAGTTCAGTTGAGAGAGAGGGACTGGCCCAAAGTCACCCAGCTGACCTCCATGTCTAAGGTGGGATTACAACTCACAGTCTCTTGGTGATTGGCCCAAAGTCACCCAGCTGACTTCCATGTCTAAGGCAGGATTACAACTCACAGTTTCTTGGTGATTGGCCCAAAGTCACCCAGCTGACCTCCATGCCTAAGGTGTGACTAGAACTCATAGTCTCCTACTGGTTGGCCCAAAGTCACTCAGCTGACCTCCATGCCTAAGGTGTGACTAGAACTCATAGTCTCCTGCTGGTTGGCCCAAAGTCACCCAGCTGATTTCCATGTCTAAGGCGGGATTACAACTCACAGTCTCTTGGTGATTGGCCCAAAGTCACCCAGCTGGCTTTCATGCCTAAAGCGAGACTAGAACTCATATCTTCCTGGCTTCTAGCATGATGCCCTCACCACTAGACCACACCGGCTTCCCAAAAGAAGTAATTTGCTATTGCCCCCTTCTTAGGGCTGAGAGAGAGCGACTGGCCTAAGGTCACCCAGCTGGTTTTGTGCCTAAGGTGGGACCAGAACTTATGATCTGCTTTCTAGCCTGGTGCCTTTTCCACGAGACCCAACTGGCTCTTGCTCTACCATTTCCTCATGGAGGTGGTATCTCAACCCCATAATTGTTGTGATCGGCCTTTTCTGTGCTTTCCACAGTGCAGTGGCTTTACAAGATGGAACAATATGAACAAGCTCTCCGCCTGCAACTCTTTGTGTTCTTCATTCACATGGTCCTTTCTCCCTGTCTAGGTATCCCTCCAGCCAGTGGCACGGGCACACTGCAGATCTACCTAATTGACATCAACGATAATGCCCCTGATCTTCAGCCAAAGGAGGCCCAGATATGTGAGAGGCCAAATCTGAATGTCATCAACATCACAGCCACGGATGCTGACATCGATCCAAATGTCGGCCCCTTCGTCTTTGAGCTGCCGAGCGTGCCATCTGCCATTAGGAAGAACTGGACCATTACGCGTCTAAATGGTAAACCGAGCGGGCAACACCTGGCGCTGTTCGTAGCTTGGCACGGTGGGCCTTCAGACTTTAAAACATTTTGTGCCGTCTTCGGTGTTAATTTTTTTTTCCCCAAAGGGAGCCACGTTCGGGATCACATTTCTAAGCGAGAAAGTTCATGAGAAATTGCCTGGATTGGGCCTTCAGCTGAATTGTTGGTTCTTGGCTTCCCTGCCTTAATGCAGCTTGTAATTACAGAGGGTTATCACGAGAAAGTTGGGATAAATCATCTGTAAATTGCCCAGGAGGAAAAGCTATTATCAGTCTTCCTTATGTTCCATTTTTATTGTCATAAGCCACAATCAGGATCAATGATCAACCTCTGCCCATAATTGCTTAAAAGTCACCTCCTTTTCTAATTTACCATAGAGGCAGCTTTCATGCTTGGAAAATAAGAAGGTGACCATTTGGGGAGAATGTGCAGGGGAAAAGGAGCTGTCGAAATGATCATAATTACCCTCTTTATGGCTTATCAGAGTCTGCGCAGAGTTCAGCCTAGGTGACACATGGGCATGCAGGTAATCCTCGACTTACGACCATAACCGAGCCCAAAATTTCTGTTATGAAGCCAGGCAGTTGTTAAGTGGGTTTTGCCCCATTTTGCGACCTGCCTTTCCACGGTGGTTAAGTGAATCACTGCAGTTGTTAAACTAGCAACAGGGTTGTTAAGTGAATCTGCGTTAAGTGAATCTTCCCCATTGACTTTGCTTGTCGGAAGGTCGCAAAAGAGGATCACGTGACCCTGGGATACTGCAACCATCATAAATACGTGCCAGTTGCCAAGCAGCTGAATTTTGATCATGTGACCGTGGGGATGCTGCAACAGTCAAAAATGCCGTTGTAACTTCAAATGGTCACTAAACAAATGATTGTAAATCAAGGACTGCCTGTATTTGGGGGAGTAACTCATAAGGAGTGGATTCTCCAGATCAGTAGATATTCAGAAAAAGTAGATTTTTTTGACACGGGCCTGTTCTTCATGGCTTCCTCCATTTTGCTCCCCACAGGTGATTATGCTCAACTTGGCTTGCGAATAATGTACTTGGAAGCCGGCGTATATGATGTTCCAATCATTGTAACGGATTCCGGAAACCCTCCTCTTTTTAACATGTCCATCATTAAGGTCAAGGTGTGTCCATGTGACGAGAATGGAGATTGTACCACTATAGGAGCTGTCGCTGCAGCTGGGCTGGGCACCGGAGCCATTATTGCCATCTTGATATGTATCATCATTTTACTAAGTAAGTGTTGCACCAGACAATGAACGCATATGGTCTGAAGCCAAGGTTCTTTATACATGCATACAGCATTTTTTATTTATTTATTTATTCATTGAATTCAATTTTTTTTATTCTGCCCTTATTGCTTCATAAGTAACTCAAGGCAGTGAACATACATAATACTCTTTCCTCCTCCTATGTTCCCCACAACAGCCTTGTGAGGTGGGTTGGTGCTGAGAGAGAGTGATTGGGCCCAAAGTCACTCAGGTGACTTTCATACCTAAAGTAGGACTAGAACTCACAGTCTCCTAGTGATTGGGCCAAAGTCGCCCAGTAGGCTTTCATGCCTAAAGCGGGACAACAACTCACAGTCTCCTGCTGATTGGCCCAACGTTACCCAACTGACTTTCATGCCTAAGGCGGGACTAGAACTCACAGTCTCTGGTGATTGGCCCAAAGTCGCCCAGCTGGCTTTCATTCCTAAGGCGGGACTAGACCTCACAGTCTCCTGGTGATTGGCCCAAGGTCACCCAGCCAACTTTTATGACTAAGATGGAACTAGAACTCACAGTTTCCTAGTTTCTACTCTGGTGCCTTAATCACTAAACCAGACTGTCAAAGTTCAGTAATTCAATAAAATCACAGTAAAAAGGCAATCAGTTTCATAGTCATGAAAGTACAGCTGCTCCCTAGTGGTTTAAAAATTGGTTTTAAAGTCAGAATTTGTGAAAATCAACATCCACATTTCATGGCACTTATAGAACTAAAATATTGAGAGCCAAATTTAAAAAAAAATCAAAACAAAACAAAACATATACACTAGGAAACAGAAGAACAGCCTTCAAATGCCTCAAATTCCCTGATTGTGTCAAGATGATGCTAAATAGCTCAGCAGTTATATGGTATTCTCAAAATCTGAATGCAAGACATCTATGATGAATCTAACATGCTATTAAATAAAAATTTTGGACCATATCTGGGGAGACCCAGTTCAAGTCCACCATCATTCATGGAACCTGTTTGACTTTGGCGTTGTGAGAATAAAATGCCAGTGAGATTCCCAGGAGAAAATATGAAATATATGTTTCATAACTAAATAACTGTCACTCCCCTCAATCCTTTTAAGGACTGATCTACAGGTATATGTTGATAAACCACAGAGATGAAACCATCCAAAATATCACTTTTTGTTATTTTCCTCCTCTTTCCCATTACGTTATTGGCATGCTTCTCTCCTTGATGTCTATGGAGATTCTCAGTCATCCAGGTCATAATTGTCCCAAAGGTGATTTTTCAAGAGGCAACTGGACTTTCTTGTTTTTCTTTGAGGACGTTTCGCTTCTCATCCAAGAAGCTTCTTCAGCTCCGACTGGATGGTGGGGAATGGAAGGATTTATACTGCTTGCAGACAGCTGGTCATTTGCATTTTTTACAGAGTCATTGAGGCTACTCGGAGGTTTATCTGTGTCCTCAGAGTTACCTGAGTAGTGCAAATGGGCAGAAAACATCCTGCAGCCAAGAAGGCTCCACACCAGGGGTGAAATGCTCCCGGTTCGGGCGTGCCTGCCGGTCGTTGGAGAGCCAGTAGTGACGGCAGCGCTAGGCTTCGCCCACCCGCCCGGATGCCGCCATTTGGGTTCTTTTACCCTCTGCGCATGCGCAGAACACTTTGTGCATGTGCAGAGGGTAAAAGAACCCAAATGGCGGTGTCCGGGCGGGTGGGTGAAGCCTAGCACTGCCGTCGCTACTGTCTCTCCGACGACCGGCAGGCATGCCCGAACCGGGAGCATTTCACCCCTGCTCCACACTCATTTGCACTACTGATGGGGATGGTTCTGTAGCTTTGCATGTACACTGAGAGCTTCTCAACTGGAGACAAATTCTTTGTGTGTCTAATCCAGGGGTGAAATGCTACCGGTTCAGCCCGGTCCGGGTGTACCGGTAGCGGCAGCCACCGGTGGTTCATAGAACCGGTAGCGGCGGCAGCACGAGGCTCCGCCCACCCACCCAGATGTCGCCATTTTCTTGTTTTTAACCCTATGCGCAAAGCATTCTGCGCATGCACAGAGGGTGAAAAAGCACGCGCGACGGGCACACGCGCTTCCGAACCAGTAGGGAAGGTAAGTAGATTTCACTGCTGGTCTAATCCCACTTGGCCAAATAAAGTTCAATTCAGTTCAATTTTTTAAAAAACACTTCAAACCCTTCAGTACAAATAACCTCTATATTTACACTTGGAAAATAAGCCATCCTATTTCCTGGGTAATCTTTAATATACACATGCTAATTTAATTGTGACCTGATGGTAATGAGCAATAAATATACATCGGCATTCTAAATTGGTTGAATAAAGCTTTCTAATGCCAATTGTTAGTAGTGTGTGTAGTAAAATTTCACACTGGAAGAAACAGAAAGCAATAAAGCATAAAATCCAGTTTTACTTTTTTTTTTCTGCCTTCACATAATTCAAGGCCTAAAATATGATTTAAACATTTGAGCATATTCTATTGACTGAAATTAAATGCGGATGAAAGGCGTTTGATTTAGGAGAATCTTCTTCCTATCTTCAAACCCATTATCCTGTTCTAAATTATGGATTTTTATTACAAATGTGTGTTTTTAAAAATTCATTGCTCTAATTGGCTTTTTTTAACGCTCGGCAATCACCCTGGTTTTATATCGGTGAAAATGGAATGGTAAATAGAAATCCTTCTTCCATGTACTTATTTAATTGGGGGGCTTGTTCTATCAATTATTTTTACTGGGCGGAGAAAAAATGGATGAGTGGGACATATAATTAACGTGGTTTGTGTGTGCGCGGGCATGCCTTTGAATTAATCTTGACTCATGGCAACTGTGTGGACTTGTCCCTGCAGTTTTCTTGGTGCTGTTTTTCAGAAGTTTGCCATTGCCTCCTTCCTAAGGTTGAGATAAAGTGACTGGCCCAAGGACACCTAGCTGGCTTTATGCCTAAGGCAGGACAAGGACTCACACTTTCCTGCTTTCTAGTCCAGTGTCCATGTTCACTACCCCAAGCGGTTTGTTAAAAATGGTTACAAGTCACTTTCTACAGTGCCCTTGTAACTTCAGACAAATCACTAAACAGATGGTTATAATTGAGCAGCATCTGCGGATTCCATCATAAAATGGGAAACCAGTTTGAATCTCAACATGTTAATGCCAGTTTTGGAGCCCTATTGATCAGTTGTTGTTGTTGTGGGGAAAATAGGAGGCAGAAGGTGTGTTAGATTTCTTAGCTGCCTTGAGTTATTTGTAAAAAAATAAGAAGAAGAGGAAAGGAAAGGAAAGGAAAGGAAAGGAAAGGAAAGGAAAGGAAAGGAAAGGAAAGGAAAGGAAAGGAAAGGAAAGGAAAGGAAAGGAAAGGAAAGGAAAGGGAGAGAGAGAGAGGGAGGGAGAAGAAAGAAAGAAGAAAGAAAGAAAGAGAGAGAGAGAGAGAGGAATGGAATGGAATGGAATGGAATGGAATGGAATTCAGCAAGGTTTCCCTTCCGT
>QLTV01003469.1:612584-642891 GCA_003457575.1 Thermophis baileyi
GGATGGATGTCTTGGAACATGTTCCAAGAAGGGAACTGCTGAAGAGTGGTTTTGAGAGAAACCACACCTGCCAAGTATATAAGCATTGTTTCATTTCAGAGACAAGTTAAAGTGTGCATTTATTGTAATATAGTGTCTAGTTGGCAAGGTGGTCAAACCAGATGGTGGCCTCTAACTAATCTTGGCTGTTTTCAAACAAGCTAAGAAGATCTGCTTAGGATTTGGATAGAAAATCCCAGGGCTAAACTAGGGCTGGAGTGCCCTGAAGAACTTGCCAGGGAGTTAGTATAAAGCAGTATTAGTAAGATAATTTACCAGTAGTACTACTCCATCCTTGTTGCTCATATTCAATGTCTGGGTATCCCTGAAGATACTTTGAATTCAAGCCATCAACAGCATTAGCAATCTCATCTGCTTAGCTTCCACCGCCCAAGCGCCATCCTTGGCTTTCTTTATTGGCTATTGTATTCACAAAACATTATAGCCTGCCCTTCCAACAGATTGCCCAAGGCAAATCAAGCATAAAGAACCGATGGAACCGACATTTAACAGCGGCAAATTGAAACTATAAAAGCGATAAATACGTAGCGGCCACTCAAGGGACAAGCCAGCTGCTTCTGTGAAGCAATGAACCAGTGGTGAAGGTAGCCATTGGATACAGGACTGGTAGCGTTTCCGCAACGGGCCGAATGAGAAAATGTAGTTGCTATTCTGTAGCCTGTACATATAATAAACCCGATTAGTGCAGTGCTCTAAGGCGTGTAATCCTCCATCTTGGGGAATGTGTTCATTATATTTAAACAGGTGCATATTGCAGCCAATTCCCATGATTCACTCATCAGAGGGATGTCAAACCTGCAGCGAAGTATATAAAAAAAAAACACAGATTATTTTATCTGTTCCTGCCTTGTTCCATTGTGCATTTTTTAAATTTGTTTTTTTTTTAAATGTTTGGGCTGCCTTCAAAACCCAATCGATCCCACAGCAGCTTTACAAGAGGCTGTAAATTCTAAAACAATTAAAATATACAACAGCACAAACGTTCAATTGTATAACATTAAATCAGTAGAACCATAATAGCAACAGCCAGAAAGAAAGGTGGAAAAGGCTCCTGAACAGCAGATATGAAAATCAACACGTTGATTACAATGCTTATAATGTGTGGGAAGATAAAAGGATGTTCGTTTGGTGCCCAAAAGACAATAAAATGGACATTCAGGGATACCTCACTACAAAGAGCATTTCAGACTTAAGAGACTACCATTGAAAAGGTCTGCTGGTAGCCTCAGATAAATGTATAGAGAAGGATGTACTTATTTGTTAGATTTATGTACTTAGCACTTAGACTTATGTACTGCTTCATAGTGTTTTACAGCTTCTCTAAGTGCTTTACAGAGTCAGCATACTGCCCCCCAACAATCTGGGTCCTCATTTTACTGACCTCGGAAGAGTGGAAGGCTGAGTCAACCTTGAGCCAGTCAGGATCAAACTCCTGACAGTGGGCAGAGTTTGCGTGCAATACTGCATTCTAACCACTGCACCACCACGGCTCTTATATCCTGTTTTTCCTTCTCAAGATAGAATACGATTTCCCCATCAAAATCTGATGAGGTATATTAGATTCAGAGTGAGCGATTGGTTCAAAGTCCACCAGTGAAGGTCCATGGCTGAGATGGATGTGTTCCTGGGTCACCCCCAGAATAACATCTTCTAGCCAAACTTCTGATCATCCAATATTTAAGAATCTCTTTGTGGTATCATTGGTTGCAACACACACTTATTCAAGGCAGGCCAAAGAGAGTTATTTTCCCCGCAATGGACATTTCATTTATGGAAATGATAATTGTGGACTAGTGATAAGAAGCCCTGCTGGTGCAGTGGTTAGAAAACAGAGTTGTAGACAAACTCTGCCCACCACCTGGAGTTCGATCCTGATGGGGCTGGAGATTGACTCAGACTTCCATCCTTGTGAGGTCATGAAAATGAAGACCCAGATTGTTGGGGGCAACAGGCAAATAATGCTTTTACATTGTACATTCTACAACTGCCCAGACAGCGCTTATATAAGCCTAAATGCTATTGCTATTGAATTTCCTGAATCACAGTCATCCACAAGAATGTCATGATGTTATGGTTCAATTTACAAGTGAGTCAACCTTAGAGCAGGACTACAACATGAGCTTCTCTCCCGTATCTTCCAAAGTTCAGAACTATTGGTAGTCCTCAAGTTACAATCACAGTTGAGACCAGAATTTTGGTTCCTAAGTGATGTGGTCAGTAAGTGAGTCATCATGTGACCATACCCGATTTTACAACCAGTATTACTGCAGTCATTATATGAATCACACAGTTGCTAAATAAATCACGTGATTGTTAGGCGAATCCCATTGATTTTGCTTGTCGGAAGCCAGTGGAGAAGTCACAAATCACAATCCTTTGACCATAAAATGTTGCCACCATCGTAAACGAGAGTTCATTGCCAAGAGCTCAAATCACAATCACGTGTTTTTGGGGATGGTGTGACGGTTGTAACTCCAAAGACAGGTCATAAGTCACTCTTTTCAATTCTGCCATAACTCGGAACCGTCATTAAATGAATGGCTGGAAGTCAAGGACTACCTGTATCATTATGGACATGGATGGAGAGATATTCATAAAGAGAGAAGTTAGAAGTTGCCAGGAAAGGAAGGAATAGGGCTCCGATAAAAAATATAAGGTAGAATATGTGGACATTTGAATGAAAGGTTTTAGTAGAATCAACCTTCTCTGTTCCCTATGGTAAATCATCATACTTTAAATATAGAAACAACAACAACAATAATAAAAATAACACCATGAACACTAAGCCACAATAATGTAGGCCAAGTCCACATTACATCGCATTCTTGGTTACAGAAATTTCCATGACTCCCTGCTTTTTTTTTTTTCAAGCCACTCCAGAAAAGCCCCAAATTCCCTCTGTCGTTCTTGCAACTGCATTTAATATTTCTCTTTAATTTGTCTCCTTGATCCTTTTACTATTGAAAAGGAAGACAGCGTGTTTGCAAACCAATCGATGCGTTATTTCCTCAGAGGTGAAAATGTGATCCATTTCATAAGTCAGATACATAAAAGTGAGAGCAATTTAATTTTGCTATTGTATCTATTTCCTGCTCTGGAAATTTTTCTTTTCCACCTTCTCTGTTTTTTGTCATTAAACGTTCCTCTGCTCTGCTCTCTCCGCCACACACCATTTTGCACACTTCGGTAAACTCTCAGCCTAATGCATCTTTTCCAGAGGTGGTATTCAAATAATTTACCTACCAGTTCACCCAGCACCGAAAATGTGAGCGGTGCTCGCACGCGCCTCGTCCACGCATGCACACGGTCATCTGCGCATGCACTTTGCTCGCACACGTTTTCAAGCTGCGCGCTTGCATGCATGCTTGAAAAGACGGCTCTCGGTGTCAGCGCTGGTGAGGTGAGCTGTTGTTTAGCTCAGCTGAGGCGCGGCAATCCATTCTGCCGCACGAATCGGCTGAGCTAAAAAACAAGGGAATATAGGACAGGGAACGGCGGGGGCAGGAGCGCGGGGCCAGCCAGAGGTGGTATTTGCCAGTTCTCCAAACTACTCAAAATTACCGCTACCGGTTTGCCCGAACCGGTCCGAACTGGCTGAATACCACCTCTGATCTTCTCCCTTTCCGTTTCTATAAACCTTGCCAGGTAGAGCTATCCTTTTCATGCAAACACATGTATGAAAACTCTTAACATCAGTGGTTGGTGAGAGGAAAACAATGTTTGCACCGTATCTTGGCTCAGAATGATGCAAGGGCTGTGCAAAGCAAGCAGGCAACTCTTAATTTTATTTATTTACTTACTTATAGGTAGTCCTCGACTTACAACCACAATTGAGCCCAAAATTTCCATTGCTGAGTGAGACATTTGTTGAGTTTTACCCCATTTTGCCACCTTTCTTGACACGATTGTTCGGTGAATCACTGCAGTTGTTAAGTTAGTAACATGGTTGTTAAGTGAATCCGGCTTCCCCGTTGACTTTGCTTGTCAGAAGGTCACAAAAGGGGATCACATGACCCCGGGACACTGCAACCGTCATAAGTATGAACCCTTTGTCAAGTATCTGAATGTTGATCCCGTGACCATGGGGATGCTGCAACAGTCGTAAGTCTGAAAAACGGTCATAAGTCACTTTTTTCAATGTCATCATCGTAACTTTGAATGATCACTAAATGAATGGTTGTAAGTCGAGGACTACCTATATTAAATTTCTACATCACCCATCTCATCTAAGTGACTCTGGGGGGTTTACAACTGCATAATAAAACCATATAAATGCACAGGTAAAAAGTATAGCTTAAAAGCAGAGTTTAAAGACAAGTTAAAACTGACAAAAATAAATCAGGTTAAAAATTCAAAGGCTAGGAGGTTAACATGGGTCTATGACAATTCACCACACCTGCGGGACAACTCATCCCAGCCAACTCACTGCAGGACAACTCGCTGCGGAACAAGAGTTACACTAATATCAAAAAAATAGTGTAATAGAATCATTAAAGAAAGGATGCAAAAGGAGGGACAGAATTAAATGTGAATTGCAAAAATTAAAATATTTTTTTTATTTATTTTAAATAATTAAACAGAATTGTTAAATTGTCCTGCAGCAAGTTGTCCCACGGTGAGTTGGCCATGGTGAGTTGGCCATGGCGAGTTGGCCGCAGCAAGTTGGTTGTGGGAAATTGTCCCATTCCGGGCCTGCATCATACTCTTAGACCCCCATGCTAATTGTCCACGCCAGGTCTTAACACCTGGGTCAATGTCATTGAGACGAGACAGTTCCTCAGGTACTCTGTTCCCGTGCAATGAAGGGTTTCAAAGGTGATCACATCGCATTGCACTTGTGTCAGAATCCTGCGCTTCCGGGATGAAAGGATTAGCTGGGGGATGCCCAGTAGGGGCTCCTTTCACATCTTCGGAAGGAGCTGGAACCAAGGACGGGAGCTCACCCCTCCCCATAGCAGTGCTCGGGTCTCGAACACGGACTTTCTAATCTCCTACCCAGCGTCCTAACCACGTAAGCCACCGTGTTCCTTTTTAAAGATGATAACCAACACCATGAATTGGAAGCAAACTGCACCCAGGTCTTACATGGACCACCCTAGGGGTACCCAAAACTGCCTCTAGGAGAGCCCAAAATTGCCAAAACCAAAATCCTTTTGTTTGCATGGCTTCCTACCAAACTGAGATGCGAAACACATGAGAATTGGCTGTAAGTTTTAAAATGGGCTTTACAATTCCAAATTTCCCCTTCTCAACATAAAACTCCTGGCATTTCCCATATACATGATGTCACCTATTTTGTACCAGGGTCTCAACCATTGCAACCCCTTCCCTTTGAAATGTTAGTTGCAGCTGTCTATGCAGATTCTCAGTCATCCAGATCATGGTTGTCCCAAAGGTGCTTTTTCAAGAGGCAACTGGACTTTCTGGTTTTTCTTTGAAGACGTTTCGCTTCTCATCCAAGAAGCTTCTTCAGTTGAGCTGAAGTTGTGCTTTTTCAAGAGGCAACTGGACTTCCTTTGTTTTTCCTTGAAGGCGTTTTGCTTCTGATCCAAGAAACTTTTTTAGTTCTGATGGTCAGTTCTGAGTCAGAACTGATGAAGCTTCTTGGATGAGAAGCTAAAATCTTCAAAGAAAAACCAGAAAGTCCAGTTGCCCCTTGAAAAAGCACCTTTGGGTTAGTTGCAGCTCCAGGTCACCAAAGAATTACCCAACTTAAAACCAGCATGGAAACCAAATACAACGGGTCTGTTCCTATTTTAGGGAGATCTGAAAGGCAGGGCGGTCATAACCACGGAGTCAAGCATTTTATATACAATTTAATCATATTATTGTGACCTGCACCTTGACTTTTTTGATGCCCCCAACAGATGCCTCTGTTTCCACGGACAACTTCCTGTACATACTAATTCACCGTGCAACTCGCTTGTAAACAAAGAGTTAATCTTTTTTCTGAGATGGCTTTACAAATTTATTGCAGTATCTTAGCAATAGCAATAGCACTTAGACTTATATACCGCTTCACAGTGCTTTACAGCCCTCTCTAAGCGGTTTACAGAATCAGCCTATTGCCCCCAACAATCTGGCTCCTCATTTTTACCCACCTCGGAAGGATGGAAGGCTGAGTCAACCTTGAGCCTGGTGAGATTCGATCTGCCAAACTGCTGGCAGCTGGTGATCAGCAGAAGTAGCCTGCAGTACTGCACTCTAACCACTGCGCCACCGCGGCTCATAATCTTATACATTATAATAGTTGTTGCACCTGTTAATCCAAAAATAGATGAGAGAGAAAGGTCAGTAGAAGTTCCTGAAATCACATAAACTCTCCCTTCATCAAGCAAGCTTCAGTTTTAGCGGCAGAAGCCTAATACTGTATATATAGTCTGCAGAGTTAATTGAATAGAAATTACAGAAAAACGCAGTTTGATCGTTAGTATGCTTAGCTAGAAATAAGCCTCATTATGTTTGGTAGGTGTCCTCACAGGTAAGAACTTGTGGGTCAAATACAACAATAACAGTCATCGGTCTTTCTTTTATCTCAAACCATGGAAGCAATATAAGTAGTCCTCAACTTACAACCATTTTTTAGTGACCATTCGAAGTTACAACGGCACTGAAAAAGGGGACTTGATCATTTTTCACACTTGGGACTATTGCAGCATCCCCATGGTCATGTGATCAAAATTCAGACTCTTGGCAACTTGGCTCATATTTATGATGGTTGCAGTGTCCCAGAGTCATGTGATCACCATTTGCGACCTTCTGACCACCCAGATTCACTTAACAACTGTGTTACAAACTTAACAATTGTAATAATTCACTTAACAACTGTGGCAAGAAAAGTTGTAAAATGGGGCAAAACTCGCTTAACAATTGTCTTGCTTAACAACAGAAAGTTTGGGCTCAGTCGTGGTTGTATGTCGAGGACTACTTGTAATGTGTTGAGAGAAGTAAAGAATCTCTCAGCAGACCTAGTAGCACTACTACATAAACCATGCATGGGCAGGGGTGGTATTCAGCCAGTTCGGACCGGTTCGGGCGAACCGGATGTTAATTTTACATCTGGTTTGCCGAACCGGTAGTTGCAAGGACTGGCTGACCCTGCCCACCCCACCCCTCCCAGGAGTCTCCACGCGGCCCGTTTTGGATGTAAGGTAAGTGCAGGGCCCGCGCGGTGGCTATGGGAGGGCGAAAAACAGGCATCCTGGAAGTACCGGAAGTCTGGAAACGGGCCTGTTTCCGGCCGTCCGGAGGGCCTCCAGAGCCCGGGGGAGGCAGTTTTCGCCCTCCCGGAGGCTTGAGGAGAGCCTCCAGAGCCTGGGGAGGGCAAAAAATGGGCCTACCAGAAGTCCAGAAATGGGCCCGTTTCCGGCCTCCGGAGGGTCTCCGGAGCCCGGAGGAGGATGTTTTCGCCCACCTGAAGGCTCGAGGAAAGCCTCCGGAGCATGCAGAGGGTGAAAAGCCCCCCCCCGCCGTGGTGCAGGAGGCCGCGGAGGCCACGTCCCCATGGCCACGCCCACCCAGCAACCGGGCAGAGAACCAGTTGCTAAAAATTTTCAATCCCACCCCTGTGCATGGGCGCTAGATAAACCAGAGAGTAAGCAACTTATGGCCCTGATAGCAGACCCCAAAACAATCCAAGATCTTTCCCCAAAATTCTGCAGGAAAATAAATAAGATATCCAGTTTTATGTACCTGCATGAGTGCATATATCGTCCAGCTCTCAAGACTGCAGGGATTTGACAATAAAAATGTACAATTGTTCAGGTTAGTCAAAAGATGGTTAATTAAGAACAGAAATAGGAACACAAGGGATTTTAAGCCTTTCTTCAAAAAGGCTTAAAATCATTGAAAAATGGAAAATCCTGGAGATATCCTTGTGTTAGCAGATCTTCTGCAGCTCTGTAGTCCCTGAAGAAAGGCTAACATTGTGGTCTCCAATCTGGAGAATACAGACTGCAGAATAATAGAGTTGGCAGGGACCTTGGAGGTCTTCTGGTCCAACCCCCTGCTCAAGCAGGAGACCCTATATTATTTCAGACAAGTGGCTATCCAGTCTCTTCTTAAAAGCCGCCAGTGATGAAGCAGCCACAATTTCTGAAGGCAAGCTGTTCCACTGATTGGTTGATCTCACTGTCATGATGTCAGGGTTCCAAGTAATAGATCCATTTCTCCTTAGTTCTAGGTTGCTTCTCTCCTTGATTCGTTTCCATCCATTGTTTCTTGTCTTGCCTTCTGGTGCTTTGGAGAATAGGTTGACCCCCTCTTCTTTGTGGCATCCCCTCAAATATTGGAACACTGCTATCACCCCTAGTCCTTCTTTTCTCTAGAAAAGAGAAGGTTGGTAACCCCTGTTTTCAAGTTTTGAAGAACCTCTGTGCATTCATAGAGTCGAGATTTGTGTAGCACCGTTCAATCCAACCAAGGTTAGGATGTTCTTGCATGGTTCTTGCCTCAATCCAAGATAACTTTTTTACAGCAACATCTTCTTAAACGTTCCAGGGCCTGAGAGCAGCCGATAATGACCCGACAGCCCCTCCCTACGACTCCCTTCTCGTCTTTGACTATGAAGGAAGCGGTTCAACAGCAGGGTCTGTAAGCTCACTTAACTCCTCAAGCTCTGGAGACCAAGATTACGACTACCTTAATGACTGGGGACCGAGGTTCAAGAAACTGGCGGACATGTACGGGGGTGGTGAGGATGACTAAAATGACCTCACTTTTCTTGTTTTGCAAAAAGAGGAAAGCTATAGCATTTAGAAAGAAGAGGATGGAGAGAGAGAGAGAAAGAGAAAGCAACCCAAGGTGGATGAAAGAAGAAGAAGAAAGGAGTAAAACAAAAAACAAATTAAACAAAAAAAAACAAAAAAAAGAGAGAGAGAGAAAGCAGAAGAGGAATCAAGACCTGTTCAAAGAGGCAGCTTTTTTTAATTAATACCTTCGCCCGAGTGTATTCTTTTTAGTGGTGACTTAGAGCCTTTCTTTTGCTGTTGTTTCTTTCTTTCCCCCTTTCTATCTTCTTTTTCTTCTTCTTTTTAAGAACATTGAGCTGTCTAGCATGAACACGTGTCTCTGCTGCCTTTTTTTATTATTATTTTAATTGTTTCCCCCACCCTCATATGTCAGCAGGGAACTTGCTTGTTTTAACCACTTTGTGACTAAAGGGAGTGAAAGGCACTCTGTCTTAACTTGAATTTCTTAGAACAGAAGCACTGTTTTTAAAATATATATATATAGGTATATATATTTGAAAGTGCCTTTTGGTACATGTATCAGATTCCCTCAATCTCAGGAGTGTTCAGAAAGAAACAAACAATTTACGTTTCCACCGTGTCTTGGACACCACACTCTGTAACCCTAAGCCAGTTCTAGTTGGGAAGGAATTAAGGAATTAACAAAACAAAACACCCGGAACAATGGGGTTTTATTCTAAAAACAAACAAACCAGGAGAATTGTTTGTGGGTGGGGGACAACAAAAGAAACCTGATGTTAGTGTGCAAGAGAGGAAACCAAATTTAAAATGGAGATCTTCTTGGCCTCAAAAATGGCGAACTCAGTCAACCTGTTGTATATATCATTCATTGTTTATCTGATGCAAAATATTGAATTGGGTTTTCTCTTGTGACTTGGCCACATGTTGCTGTAGCTGCATAGAATTATAGCATTGGAAAACCTTGGAAGAATACAAGGTGACGCTCTTACCTAAACCCTACAGTAAATGATCCGAAGACCAAAGGTCGCTTGTGTGTAACTTTTGTCCTTCTTTTCAATTTCCTTTCCATTCTTTCTTTGTGGGGGGGAAAAAAAGACTTGTTCCTTCTGCTGAGTCCATGGTGGAGTTATGTATTTCTAATTGATGTTTATTGCAATGAATAGGATGTGGGAATCTGGTGGAATTATTTTATGTACAGAACTGTAAGCATCTGGAGACGTGATTTCAGGTTAACCAGCTTGGTCACTAGAGATTAAAATGCAGAGGAAGGCAGCACAATTTATTTTGGCCACCTACAGCTCTCTGAATGTTATAGTGTCGGTGTTTTTCCTCCTAGATTGTGTTAACACAGAGCATCGGTTTTGTAGACTTGTTTTCTTTTTTTGGCCACAAAAATCACCTTCCTATTGCACCACAGAAAATGAGCAAGGCTAAGCACAAACAACAACAACAAAATCTAACTCCCTTATTATATTAATGGATGGTTGAAGGCCAGAGAATTCAGCCAAAAATTTGAGCTGCCTTATTTTGAAGAATTATAAAATGAATTGGGGGGGGGAAATAAAACAATGCTAAGGACTAGCTTGCGGTACCAATAGTCCAGAGGTGGGTTCCTGCCGGTTCGGACCGGTTCTTTAGAACCGTTAGCGGGAATTTTCCCCCACTCGCCGAACCGGCAGCGATGGCCGGCTGGACACGCCCCCGAACCGGCTCTCTCGGCAGCGCCGTAGGTGACGCCATCTTGTTTTTTGCTTCTGCGCATGCGCAGAAGCTGGGTTTTTAGCACTGCGCATGCACACACACGCATGAGGAAGCGAACCGGCAGCGAGGTAAGCCAGAACCCACTCCTGCAATAGTCTTTAAAATACTTTGAATGCCATTGCATCCATGGGGGGGGGAACCTTAACAAAGAACATTATCTTACTGGTGTTTATAATATTTATCCTTGGAAGGATTTTTTTTTTCTTCTTTAGATTTTTTTTTACAATAAATCAGACTAGATAGGCCTCTACTCTGAGTCAATATGTGAATTTCCTTGCTATTACACAGCAGAAAACATTTATCAGAGTAAATTTTTCTGATGCTAGGGAGGAAAAACAAATGATTTCAACTGAAAAGCACATGCAAATCAATAGCATATAAAGACTAATTGAATAGCTAGATTCATCTGACCATTTCTTAATGGGTTACTTTATTGTAAAACAAAAAAAATTATTATTTGATACTTGTTTCAAATTGTCCCTACTTCCCAAAGTGAGGTATACGTCACTATTCACTTTAGAAATGCTGATGTTTATATTTGTTTGACTTAAGTTGTGAATATCATGATATTCTGCAGGAATCTTCACTTTTTGAATTGCCCATTGCTACTTATCAAATCATGACCATTTCAAACAATCTATTAACTTACTTGGAAAGTCAGCTCGATCCCTGTTCAATATTAATTATTTTTTGCATATATAATAAAAGTACATCCAATAGACTTTTCTCATGCAATGAATGTTGTTCCTGAATGCAACACAGCTAAAGTAACGTTTCCAGACTATGGTAAACATCAGATCTGAACAGGTGATTTCTGATATAAAAGCAACGGGAGAAATCACTTTCTAGAAACTATTGCATCAAAAACTAATCAGCGAAGTAGGCCTAAGACAAATAATAATGTCGCATCTCTTTGTAGATTGCCTTCCCCAGAGCCAGGAAAGGAGCTAGAAAATAAATAAAAGTATGAGATAAGTGACCATAATTCAGGAAAAGAAGATGGACTCTTTGATCTCCAGAAATGTTTGATATGCAACCTCAGGTAGATTTTGAGGCCTAGTTCAGTGACCGTTCACCTATTTTGTGTGTAGCTAATTGTAGGTGTAAGTTTTGGCTTTGTAGGTAAAAGTTTCCTAAGGAAAATGTTGGGAAAGTTTTTTTGTACAAGCATTTGGAGTTGTACATTCAGTCACAACAGTCTCATACCACCTTGCTGGATGCAAATGAAGAAAAGGTTATTTTCCTCCAGCAAAGAATTGACCTTATTTAGAAGTACCGAGTTCCTATTTTAAGAATCATCAGCTTGGATAATTCCCCCACGCTCATTTTCTTCTGTAGAAAGAAATGTTCCATTTTTGGTTTTTATTTTCTGGACAAAAATATGAGAGCCAAAAGCACATTTGCCATAAATTCCCTTGCCCACAAATGATCGCATTAAATGGCATTTCATGTAGAACCCAAATAGTGATGAAACCTTGAGAAGTCACTATTAGTTATAATAGTTAACTCTATTTTTTAGAACACGTACAAGTTCTCTCTCTATATAAACATATAGGCCCAACATCTTTATTTTTTAAAAAAAATTGTTTCTTTTTTTCCCTAAAAAATGGCTAGCGATTCATTAACTATCCCATGGGTATATCTTGAATATTATGAGCCAAACCGACCAATTAATGATGGCACTTCCTGATGAGTGGTATTTCTATCTGTGATCAAAGGCTATTATGGGATAAGAAAAGGCAGGTATATCACCGGGGACCTTGTGATTAATGTGCTTAAATGTTGACAATTAAGCCAGACTGATTTGCTGCATTCTGATAGAACCTCACTATTATCAAGGGTAGCGTGCTACCTAGTTTGTATGTAGGGTCTGTATTTACAAAACAAAACAAAAATAATAACAATTCTGCAGTTTTTCCTCTCTCTCTCAAAAATGTGTTTTTTTTTCCTCCCCTTTAATGATTTGGACTTAACGTGGTTTATGTCTAATGTTTGTACAATTATTTAGATTGCATGGATGTGTAATGTAAAAACCACATTTAATGGAGATTGGGCCACTTAATTGTGCTATCAAATCTTGGATTACCTAATGGATAATGGACAAAAAGGCCTTGCAGCAGATTGAAGAGGAAGCCACAAAGGTTGGATTAGCTATTATTTCCTTCAAATCCAAGAGGGGGCACAATTTTGGAGAAATTGTTTTGATGATCCGTGGGGGAATGGGGGCTGACCGTGTTCCCTCAACACACACTTTTTTGTCAATATTTAAAAAAATATGATTCTCGTTTGGCACTGAGGGGGGAAGGAATGAGTGCAAATAAATATTTCAAAAGGTTGTTAAAGAGATCGTACTAGAATGCAAGCTCCGTTGTCTAGAGACTTTGAAAATGCTCCTTGTGCATTTTATATTTCATTGTATCATATTTTCTATAAAATGCAATTTCTGTAAATTTACGCGCATTTGAAATGTGTCGTGTCTAATAATGGAATGTGGTTTTAAAAAAAAAAAGTGTTCTGGAGGGAAAAGTCTGCCTATCTGTTATGTTTTAATGCACCAAGGTTGTGATTGTGTTACTCGATGGACTAGCCACGAACTCGAGGTGTATCCAGGATTTTGCACTTTGCCCAGAAATAATTCCATGAACAGCAGGTCATATCGCAAACTGCTTTTGCAATCCCAAGTGTGGTTAGTAGTAGCAACATGGCAGTAAACCAACAGGATCCTATTGTTCACATGAAGACCCGGTTGCATTGTTCTCTGGATTATGGCTTTGAACTTCCAATTCATTGACTCTTGTTTTCATTTTTTCCCAATTTGGTAAAAGTTTCTTCTTTCTTCTTCTTCTTCTTCTTCTTCTTCTTCTTCTTCTTCTTCTTCTTCTTCTTCTTCTTCTTCTTCTTCTTCTTCTTCTTCTTCTTCTTCTTCTTCTTCTTCTTCTTCTTTTGATAGTTCTTCTTCTTCTCTTGATGGTTCTTCTTCTTCTTCCTTCTCCTTCTCCTTCTCCTTCTCCTTCTCCTTCTTCTTCTTCCTCTTCTTCTCCTCCTCCTTCTCCTGCTGCTGCTGCTGCTGCTTCTGCTTTTCTCCTCCTCTACATTTTTGCAACAGCTTGTTTGCAGAACTAAAAGTTTGAGCTAAAGTTTGCATATGGAAAGTCCCAAGACAGATGGCCAGCTGCATCTTCAGCAGATGATCATGTAATAGGAAAAGCCTTTGCCTGCAAATCATAGCCTTTGTGTGTGTGTGTGTGTGTGTGTGTGTGTGTTTGAAGACCCAAACTTGCTTAGAGCCTCATTAGAGCCTAAAATTCACATCTATGCAAATGTGTTATATAGGAGTAAGAGGTTCATACAGTGTAGAGGTAACCCATACAAAGTGATAACCAGGTTAATGACATTAGCTTAAAATATATTGATGAAAAAGTTGGGAGGGGGAGACTAGGTCTATGTGTCCATAAAGTGCCATGTGTTCCTTTAGGAAATCACTATAATTATGGTGTATTTTTAAGAAGATGTTTGATGTTCTCCCTAGTCTATAGTTCCCAGGCTTAATGGGAACCACACAAATAGCTCAGTTAACATAAAACCAACATAAGCTTGTAGTTTCAATAAGAAGTTTCCACAGGCAGAATGGATAGACTTTTGAGATAAGATCATTACATCCTCCTGCCCTCAGGTGCTTTGGAGAATAGGCTGACCTTTATGGCAGCCCCTCAGATATTGGAAGACTGCTATGTTACCCCTTTTTTTAATTGTTTATGTGATTGATTTATATCATGCCTTTCTTTGCAGAGTTCAAGGCAATTTATAGGATTTTCCTTCGTTTTATGTCAGGTAGGATGGGCTGAGAGAAAATAAGAAAGCTCCTGAGGGAATTTTCATGGCTGAAGGTGGATTAGAAGTTGGGTTTCCCTATTGCTAGTCAAACTCTTTCACTACTACACCACTCTGGCTACGAAAATATAAAAATTGCTTATTGGAGATTCCATCTGCTGCAATGAAATGATTGTACATACTGACTCACAAACCCAGCTGGGATCACAGCAGTGCTGTTATTTTAGGTATTGGTGGTGAGGAGATCCACTATATAGACTCTCTCACAAGGATCAGTTGAAAGGATCCAAAATGTGGTAGTTAAAATGATGTGAACTAGTTAAGATTGAGAAGCATTTCAAATAGAATTTCTCCCCTGGATGGGGTTGGACTAGAAGACCTCCCCAGTCCCTCTCAGCCCTATGATTCTGTGATTCTAGAAGGACAGATTGACATGAGCATTCTGAAGAAATGGAAAACAGGACGAGGTGATGAAAAGGATTTGAAATCAAATTTGAGATGGTTTATACATCTTGTTCACTAACTTCCCATTTATGAACTAGTGCAAGGAGTGACATTCCATAATCCCACCCAAAGCCACATATTTTTAAAATCTGCAATGCAGTTCATCAGGGAAACATGAGTTGGGCAAAGTTTACACAAAAATCCATCCATACATAAGAAAATAATGGGATAAGTGCATTCCTTTAGGGGGAAAAAATACTTCCCAAAATACGTATATTGAGACAAATTTTTAAAATAGAGTTGTATGCTAGGAGAAGTATGTATAAAATACATGGACATTTTAATGAAAACTTTAAACAAAATTACAGATTTGCAAAAATGAGATGCGTGAAGAGAAACTTAACTTGAGATTCATCAATTGATACAGGGAAGATTTTGTATCTGACTGATGGACATTTCAATGAAATTGTACATCCATAATTACATTGATAACATTACAGTATACTCACCAGCAGTGGGTTTCACATTATGTTACTACTGGTTCGCCGCCCGCGCACTCGCTTCGTGCGCGCGCGCGCCTGGTTCGCACGCACGCCTGCCTTCCATGCATTCGCCCGGCCTCAAAAACATGCCTACATAGGATGGCAGAGCCAGGGCGGGTGGGGGCGGGCCCACCCGCAATTTCCGCTACTGGTTCGGGCGAACCGGTCCAAACCGGCTGAATACCACCTTTCACACACACACACACACACACACACACATAGAGGGAGGGAGGAAAATGTGAGCGCGTACATGCGCACGGCCTCAAAAACGTGCACAAATCGGATAGAATAGAGCTGGGGCGGGTGGGCAGGCCCACCCACGATTTCCGCTACCGGTTTGGGCGAACTGGTCCGAACTGGCTAAATACCACCTCTGATATTCACCCTCTACAAAATGTTCCAGGATGTAATGAGACACAACTTGTATGTAAGCCTGAAAGAGACACAGACACAGAATAACAGAGTTGGAAAGGACCTTAGAGGTCTTTTAGTTCAACTCCCTGCTCAAGCAGGAGACCTTATACCATTTCAGACAAGTGGCTGTCTAGTCTTTCTTAAAAGTCTCCAGTGATAGAGCACCCAGAACTTCTGAAGGAAGCCATTCCACTGATTAATTGTTCTCACTGTTAGGAAGTTTCTCCTTAGTTGACTCAGTTGACTTATCAAGATTGACTCAGCCTTCCATCCTTCCAAGATGGGTAAAATGAGGACCCAAATTGTTGGAGGCACTATGCTGACTCTGTAAACCACTTAGAGAGGGCTGTAAAGCACTGTAAAGTGGTATATACGTCTAAGTGCTATTGCTATTGCTAGTTCTAGTTTGCCTCTCTCCTTGTTTAGTTTCCATCCATTGTTTCATCCACATATTTTCACAGTAGTGTTCACCCAAAATAAGTATCATTTTAAGCAATGTCTCAACTACTAAAGTTGGTTAAATCTCTTATAATGTATGCATTCACTGATGCAAATTGGTTTGTTCTTCTGTGAATGGAAATATGTCTTCCATTCATATAAGGGGCCAAGCGCCCAACAGATGCTCCTAATGAGAAGATAAGAGTAATCAGTTTTTCCAGTTTTCCTTCTCTTTCCAACCAACCAATTTACAAATTCTTTTCTGGTGACTCAATGGAATAAAGAGGAAGGTTGATCAGCAAAATTGTACCCCCAACCTCCAGTTTTCTCCGCCAAGAACATGTTATGAGCAAATGCATTCATGCATGGAAATTATGTATTGAACTGATAAATTCATCTGACTCCCTAAGGGAAAACAAAATTGTGAAGCTGGCCTTTGAACAACCTGAGCTAACTTTGATGCTGACCAAATGATAGTTTGTCTTGTAATATGTGGGTACAAATAGCCCAGATTTCTTGCTTGTTTACTATATTTACAAAAACGCCTTTCCTGGACTGAAAACTAAGCAAATATTGTATGTCATTGCTTTACAACTCAATCACTTGAATTTGGAGGTCTTCTCTGCACTGTGTAATATACTTTGTTTCAAAACATCCTAGGAAGAAGCCAAACTTTTAAAAAATTGCTGTGATATCAAATTCTACTTTGTTTAGAGCCCATAACTTGGGGGGGGGCGGGAATGGGGACATGTGATGGTGTTCTAGGAAGAAAGTATAGGTCCGTGATGGCGAACCTATGGCACGCATGCCCAAAGTGGCACATGGAGCCGTGTCACCTGGCACGCGCGGCGTCGCCCGTTCCTCTTCTGGGTTTCTGGCGCGCATGCATGCACAACGATCAGCTGGCCTTCGTGCGTGCCGCAATGCCGGAAACTGGAAGAGCTGGTCTTCCATTTTCCGGCGTGAGCACCAGTAACAGGAAGACTAGCTGGCCGGCGTGCATGCGCGCGCCGGAAACCAGAAGTTCATTTTCCGGTGTGCGCATGCCCCCTAGGCAGCTCCAGACAAGCGCGCGCCATCACTGCTATAGGTCAAAGCTAGACTGAATGTTTTGATGCACAAGATCACAAGTTGAATTATTGAAAAGAAGGCGCAGAGCTCAGAAAAGCGTCCGCCAGAGGAACATTGCCAGAGTACACAACACTGAGCAAATAGAAACAGTGGTCTGACATATATCAAGAAACCTTTGTGGCACTTTCTGAAGTTGAAGAATCTTAGAACGAAACTGTGGAGCACTAAGAATAATAGACACGCAAGCCAGCCACGGGTAATTTTAGATCTCATTTGTTTTGGAAGCCACGGGCCAAGCATTCGCTTAGTGCTTGCATTGAAATCAATGGGATGATAAGTATTTTTTTCCAGCTGGAATGCAGCTGTAGGCAATGACAAAAGACCCAGGTTTTTGGTTTTTTTTAAGGAATAACAATTTCTGAACAGAAAGGGCCCCGTTCACTTCTACCTTAATTCTATGTTCATCTCTATTCGTGTAACCACGAGCGCTGATTAGGAACTTCAAGGGCAGAGATTAGCTGTGAAAATAAAAAAATATATATTTAAAAAAGGAGTAATTCATCTTCACAAATATCATTAGGTTATTAAACTGGATTTTGATGAGGGCAGATTTGCAAGGTTCACCAAAAACAATTATCTGGCAGCAAAATAGAATGCTTGCGTATCTGTTTTTTTCCTCTCTTCAATTAGTTTGCACAATAAAGTTTTTTTTTTCCTGAAAAACAAGTATGAAAAAGGACATTTCTGAAAGTTGGGTACAAAAGAGAGTATGTAGAAGGTTATGTTTTTAAACAGCATACAATAAAGGTAGTGAAAATAATTTTCATCTAGGAAACCCACAAAAGTCTACATCTGGGAAAGTAATTTGAAGGGGAACTAGAGAAATTTGCATTAAAAGCCTAAAAGTGAAGATTTCCATGAATAAAAAAAAAAGATGTATATTGCAAACATTTCAAATATTATCAAAAATTGTGAATATCGAAGGCTGCGAGTCTCCTTTAAAGGATCCTTTTTTACAAAATCTGGAGGTGAAAAAGTAACAGAGAACAGTCATCTTTTATAATACCATCATAGTATGGTATACCTTCCTAGAGTTTGTCTATGAATATTCTCAATCATCCAGGTCATGGTTGTCCCAAACCAGAGGTGGGTTCCTCCTGGTTCGGACCGGTCCGCCTGAACCGGTAGCGACCTGCTGGTGATGTCAAGATGACGTCACGGATCCGGTTCGGTCGGTGCCGGTCCGTGGACACCGGCATCTTTTTTTTTATTTTATCCGGGGTTTTTTTCTTCTGCGCATGCGTCGCCATCTTGTTTTTGGCTTTTGGGGGGGGAGATTTTTTTAATTTTTTTGCACTGCGCATGCGCACGGCGCGGGAGGAAGCGAACCCGGCAGCGAGGTAAGTTAGAACCCACCCCTGTCCCAAACATGCTTTTCCAAAAGGCAACTGGTCTTCCTTCGTTCTTTTCCTTGAAAACTTCTGAATTTCTGAAAAGTTCTGATTCAGAATAGAGCTGGAAGGGACCTTGGAAGTCTTCTAGTCCAAACCCCTGCTCAAGCAGGAGACCCTATACCATTTCAGATAAGTGACTGCTCAGTCTTTTCTTTAAAACCTCCAGGATGAAGTACCTACAACATCTGAAGGCAAGCTGTTCCACTGATTAATTATCCCCACTGTTAGGAAGTTTCTCCTTAGTTCCAGGTTGCTTCTCTCCTTGATTAGTTTCCATCCCTTGTTTTTTGTCCTGCCTTCAGGTGCTTTGGTAAATAAGTTGACCCCCTCTTTTTTGTGGCAGCCCCTCAAATAATAAAATACTGCTATCATGTCACCCCTAGTCCTTCTTTTTTCTAGACTAAACCCCGTTCTTGGTATGTTTTAGTCTCCAGGCCTTTAATCATCTTAGTTGCTCTTTACACTTTTTTCCAAAGTCTCAACATCTTTTTTGTAATGTGGTGACCAAAACTGGATCCAGTATTCCAGGTGTGGCCTTGGAATACTTCTGAACTGAAGAATCTTCTTGGAGGAGAAGCGAAACGTTTTTAAGGGAAAACAAGCAAGAAAGTCGACTTGCCTTTTGGAAAAGCACCTTCGGGAGTTCCTAGAACTTGTCAATGAGAAGATCAATGAGAAGGAGCCGCGGTGGCGCAGTGGTTAGAGTGCAGTACTGCAGGCTACTTCTGCTGACTGCCGGCTGCCAGCAGTTTGGCAGATCGAATCTCACCAGGCTCAAGGTTGACTCAGCCTTTCATCCTTCCGAGGTCGGTAAAATGAGGACCCAGGTTGTTGGGGGCAAGAGGCTGACTCTGTGAACCGCTTAGAGAGGGCTGTAAAGCACTATGAAGTGGTATATAAGTCTAAGTGCTATTGCTATTGCTATTGCTATCTTTAATTGTGTGGGAAAACTGGTGGCCTTGAATTCTTCTGCTCGATGCTCCAATCTTGTGAAAACATCCCCAAAAGAAGCTATGTTAAACTCTAGCAACATAGACAAGATATGGAGTAAGTCTTAGCACAACATCACTGAAGATACATCCATTACATCACATTGCTTAGGGCCAAGTTCATCCCAAAGAGACTTAACTCTGAAGGGCTAAGAATGAGGCTCAAATCTTTTCTCTGGTGAATAAATGGGATTTTAAAACGTTAAAAAAAAATGCAGTATTTCCTTAGAGGAGCCAAGTCTGCAAATTGTTTTGGCACATAGTAAATTACAAGGCTGTACAGGTAGTCCTCGACTTACAACACTTCATTTACTGACCGCTCAAAATTACAACAAGACTAAAAATGTGACTTATGACTATTTTTTACAGGTTATGAACTTTGCAGCATCCCTATGATCAAAATTCAGATGCCTGGCAACTGGTTCATACTTATGACCGTTGCTGTATCCCAAGGTCATGCGATCCCCCTTTTGTGACCTTCTGACAAGCAAAGTCAATGGGAAAGCCAGATTCACTTAACAACTAACTTATCAACTGCAGTGATTCACTTAACAACTGAGGCAAGTAAGGTGGTAAAATGGGGCAAAACTCACTTAACAAATGTCTCACTTAACAACAGAAATTTGGGGTTCAATTGTGGTCGTAAGTTGAGGACTACCTGTACTTGGATATATCCACATCAGCACTCAGCACTCCGTTCTCCGATCTTCTACCTCTACATATTCTTCAAGGTTTGCAACTGGGTTTTGACCACAGGCAGTCCTTAACTTACAACCATTCGTTTAGCAACCATTTGAAGTTACAGTGGCACTGAAAAAGTGACTTACAACCAGTCCTCGCATTTACGATTGTTGCAGATTCTCCACAGTCATGATCAAACTTCGGGTGCTTGGCAGTTGGCTTGTATTTACAACGGTTGCAGTGTCCCCGGGGTCGTGCAACCTTCCTAGCTGGCTTCCAAAAACCAAAGTCAATGGTTATTCACTTAATTACAGTAGGGCTCACTTAACCACTGCAAAATTTGCTGAACAACAACCATTTGCTTAACAATTTGCTTAACCATTTGTGACTCAGTTAACCACTGCCTTGCTTAGCAACAGAAATTCCTGTCCTAACTGTGGTCGTAAGTCGAGGACTACCTGTATGCGACTTCGAAAGTTGCTAGAAAGTTGAGGATACCCGTGGAAATGATTTCCCAGATATTGAACCACTAGATTCTAACAAGGATTCCCTCCGCTTCTCAATTTATTTTACAGTTGATCAAAATGCTCTAACCCTTTTCAAAAATGAATCTTGAGAATTACGCTTTTTCAGAGAAAAAGAAAATGCGGATCCCATTGTTTTTGCCAATTTTAAAAATTGGCTTTCTTTGGCCAAAGTGGCAATTCTAAGTCCAATCCAGGAGTGGTATTCACTTACCTTCGCTACCGGTTCGGAAATGTGAGCGCACGCGCAGCACTTCTGCGCATGCGCAGAACCTTCTGCGCATGCGCAGAGCATCCATGATGATGTCTGGGCAGGTGGGCGGAGCCTCCCGCTGCCGCCGCTACCAGTTCTCCCGAACCGGGGCGAACCGGTAGAATACCACCACTGGTCCAATCCCAACCTACCCCAATTTGCTCACCAAGCTGTACATATAATTTAGGAGTTACTTGCAGCTGCCAATCACGACTGGGGACATAAAGCATAACTTTGTACAAATGGAGGATTCTTTATTCTTATTTCATTTGCATGTTTTCTTTTCTAATAGGGAAAGGTGTGCACGATTGTGGTTATTTTGAGAGAGGAGTTGTTTCCTTACATGCGATTCCTTCATTTCCCAGTTTAGCAGGAGGACCAGACTATTCATGCCAATTGGAAAAGGGGAGGGGATCCAAAAGCACAAAGAAAGATGGGGGAGGAGGGGGGAGGGCTGTGTGCAAGTTTAAACAGAGCTCAAACCTTCTTTTTCTACCCGTCAAAACAGACCCAACTCTTTTGTATTGTTCTTTGTACCATTTTTGTACCGATACAAAACGACAGAAAAACAGAGAGAGAGGTAAACAAAAACATCGTTTTAAGGGGAAGCGAGTTGATGTTTTCCATGTGTTTTTTGGTGCCATTGAAGATCATGGTTCAGAAATGAATAACAGCTTTGCTGGTTTATATGTGTATCAAAGCTGAATTGGTGCATTGGCATCAAGCTTGTGTAATAAATAAAATCCTCCTTTTAAATAACCCTGCTTGGTCATTTCTCTCTCTCTCTCTTTCTCTCTCTCTCTCTCTCTCTCTCTCTCTCTTTCTTTCTTCTTTCTTTCTTTTCCTTCCTTCCTTCCTTCCTTCCTTCCTTTCTTTCTTTCTTTCTTTTTTCTTTTTTCTTTTCTTCTTTTTCTTCTTTTTCTTCTTTTTCTTCTTTTTCTTCTTCTTTTTCTTCTTCTTTTTCTTCTTCTTCTTCTTCTTCTTCTTCTTCTTCTTCTTCTTCTTCTTCTTCTTCTTCTTCTTCTTCTTCTTCTTCTTCTTCTTCTTCTTCCTCTCTCTCTCTCTCCCTCACTCACTCACTCCACACACACAGAGCCTTTATCATACAACACTGGGTCCCACCTCATCTATCCATTTCGGTATATGAAAACCAGATGCAATCTACAGGTAGTTCTCATGACCAAAATTGAGCCTGGAATTATGGATATAAGTCATTGGGGTCATTAAGCACATCATTACATGACCACACCTGATTTCACAACTTTCTTTACAATGGCTTTTAAGTGAATGCCACAGCTGTTAAGTGAACGTGGTGGTCATTGAGCAAATCCATTTTATCCAATGGGCTTTTTTTGCCAGAACTGAAGGTAAGCAATATAAACTGACCAAAATTGCCAAAAAAACAAACAAACCTGGTCACATGTCACTGCAAAAAGCTGTAGATACAGATGGAGAGGAAGAGGGAGAGAGAAAGATGAGAGAGGAGGGAGGAGAGAGAGAGAGAGAGATGAGAGAGAGAGAAAGAGAGAGATACAGAGAGGGAGAGAAGAAAGAAAGAGATGAGAGAGAGAAAGACAGAGATACTGGTGGAAGCCAGAATTACTTAATGAACCCCTGATTCATTTAACAACTGCAGTGATTCGCTTAACATCCGTGACAAAAAGGTTTGTAAAATCAGATACAGCTCACTGAACAGCCATCTTGTTCAGCAACAGAAATTCTTGTTACCATTCCTATATTGACTTACAGGTATACTAATTTTATTTTTATGTATTTATTTAGAAATTTTATATTGCCACCTACTCACACATGGCGACTCAAGGTGGCTTACAGGACATAAAAGCATAAAAACCACAATATAAAAGAAATACAAAAAATAAATAAATAAATAAATAAATAAATAAATAATAATAATAACCCCTGCCCACCCCGGAGACCACACACATTCATACTAGCCATTTAATGGGCTCTATCTTGCTCTGGTTTCCACAGGCCTGCTGGCAGAACCAGGTATTCAGGGCCTTCCGAAAGAGTGTCAGAGTGGCAGTATAATTTCCAGAAGGATGATGTTCCAGAGGGAGGGAGCCACCACGGAGAAGGCCCTTCTTCTGGGTCCCGCCAGATGTATCTCCTTAGGGGACGGGACCCGCAACATTCCTTGCCTCCCTGCTCTAGTGGGTCGGGTAGAAGTGACCAGCAAGAGACAGTCCCTCAGATAACCTGATTACTATATAATTGTTCTGTATTTTGGAAATACTAACTTAGTAAACAGAACTTCATGTCACTTGCATGACACAAGATTGATCTTCCACATAATAGCAGCACTCAAGAAAACATGCAATGTTATAACTAAAAGGCAGAGCCAACTAAAGGCATATCCAGCCTAATAAAATTTTATGAAAATTGGCTACTGACCTTTGTAGGAGGAGCTAATCATATCTATTTCCCTAAGCCCATAATCTCTCACCATGGATTCATCACTGCGGAGCTTTATAATTTAAAAAAAAAAAAATCATATTAAAGAGTAACAAACTGTTCATTATGTGATCTATCTTCATTTTCCCTTTATTATTATCATTATTTTGATATGCTGTCTTCAGAAATTGCATTATGTCTTTCACCTTCACAAAGTGAATAGTGGAAGACGAGAAAGACAAAGAAAAAAAGTCTCTACTGTTTAGTACAATCCTTTGGAGTCTGGCTAAGTATTTCTTTGTCAGGCATCTCTTAAAAGAACAGGAACAATGCCAGATCAGAAATGGATATCTTTATGTACAGGTAGTCCTCAACTTACAACAGTTCATTCAGTGACTGTTCAAAATTAAAATGGCACTGAAAAAAGTACTTATGACCGTTTTTCATACTTATGACCATTGCAGCATCCCCAATGTCATGTGATCAAAATTCAGATGCTTGGCAACTAACTCATATTTATGACAGTTGCATTGTCCTGGGGCCATGTGATCCCCTTTTGCGACCTTCTGACAAGCAAAGTCAATGAGAAAGCCTGATTCACTTACTAACTTAACTGTTAGAAATTCTGTTTATATATAGCACCACACAGAGCAAGCAAAGGGTACAGTCACCATGTGCTTTACTGCTTAACTATATAACTGTAACAGGAAACAGGAAACTCTACTCAGAACAAAAGTGCCTAGAGTATATACCGTACCATAGATCCAAACTTGTAAATACTACCATCTACTGGCTTAATACTACTGTAATTGTTGCATAGAAATACATTCCAACAATGAATTTCAACATTAACAACTGCATTGATTCACTTAACAACTGTGGTAAGAAAGGGCAAAATTCACTTAACAAATGTCTTCTGCTTAGCAACAGAAATTTGGGGTTCCGTTGTGGTTGTCAGTCGAGGACTACCTGTACTTGTAAAAAGTACATCAGGGACTAGAGAATAAGTTCTGTTTGAGACATTTAGAACATCTTTAGCCTTGAAGAATGACCACTGAGTGGAAAGTACACCCCAAACCAGTGGTGGGTTGCTACCAGTTCACCCCGGATCGGGCGAACCAGTAGCGGCGGCAGGAGGCTCTGCCCACCCATCTGGACTTCATCACGGACAATCTGCGCATGCGCAGAAGCACCACACGCAAGCAAAGTGAGCGCACGCATGCGTGTTCACAGTTCCGAACCGGTAGCAAAGGTAAGTGAAACCCACTACTGCCTCAAACCTGTTGAAGCACTTAGGAGAAGACTATGATGTCCAAAATGCAAAATATAAAACAGATAAGTCAGAAAGTCAGATTCCATCTGGGGGGAAAAAAAACCATCCTAATAGTAAACAGCAGTCACAGTAAAACCAGTTCCCTTGATGGAGGATGGTTTTTCTTCACTGGATATGTTCAAGGAGAAATTAGACAGCCATTTTATGCTTTCAGGGAGCCAGTTTGGTCTAGAGGTTAAGGCACCAAGCTAGAAGCCAGGAGACTGTGAATTCTAGACCCCCTCAGACATGAAAGCCAACTGAGTGACTTTGGCCCAATTCTCAGGAGACTGAGAGTTCTAGTCCCACCTTAGGCATGAAAGCTGACTGGGTGACTTTGGGCCAATCACCAGGAGACTGAGAGTTCTAGTCCCGCCTTAGGCATGAAAGCTGGCTGGGTGACTTTGGGCCAGTCACTCTTTCTCAGCCCATGACATCAGGCTCAGCCGACAAGCTATCAGTCAATTCCTGTTGCAATAAATAGACCAATAGATCAACACTCAGTTGATCTGGGGGAAAAGCAGACCCTGCCCTTGTCACAGAAAATGTTTGGAAGAAAAGAAAATGTCATTGATGTTTTCATTTGGATCCCTGCAGAGGGTTGGATGCAATAGCCTAGCTGGTTTTTTCCAGCTTTGTGATATTGTGATGCTATGAGTCTAAATATATGCGGGTTCCAAAGATGGTTCCAAGCCATTGGGGTTATCTAGTTTACTCATTAAGGGGAAATAAAAGTAAGTTTAATTGACATTCACTAATTATCACCTCTGCATCACATCTATCAAATATCACAAAGCTGGTAGCTTTCAAATTATAGCTTTCAATGTTTGTTGAAAAATAAGATCATAATCCCTCCCTCTTCTTTCTCTTTCTCTTTTTCCTTCTCCTCGGTTTCCATCTCCCTTCCTTTTCCTTCTCCTTCTCTTTCTCCTCCTCCTCCTCCTTCTCCTCCTCCTTCCTTCTCCTTCTCCTCCTCCTTTCTCCCTCTCCTCCTCTTTCCTTCTCCTTCTCCTTCTCCTTCTCCCCCTTCCCCCTTCTTCTTCTTCTTCTTCTTCTTCTTCTTCTTCTTCTTCTTCTTCTTCTTCTTCTTCTTCTTCTTCTTCTTCTTCTTCTTCTTCTTCTCCTCCTCCTCCTCCTCCTCCTCCTCCTCCTTCTCCTCCTCCTCCTTCTTCCTCCTTTTCCTTCTCCTCCTCCTTTCTCCCTCTTCTCCTCCTCCTCCTCCTCCTCCTTCCTTCTCCTTCTCCTTCTCCTTCTCCCCTTTCCCCCTTCTTCTTCTTCTCCTCCTCCTCCTCCTCCTCCTCCTCCTCCTCCCCCCCCTCCCCCCCCCCCCCCCCCCCCCCCCCCCCTCTCCCTCCCTTTTTCCCCTCCTTTTCTTCTTATACAGAGCTATTCAATGTCGCGGATGAGCCAAAATTTAAGGCAACTCTGCAAAGCTGCCGTTTTAGAGTAATTAGCTGTGATCTGTATGTGCCCTTTAGGAAAGAGAAATGTTCAAGTCCTCATTTCATCATCTCTGTAGCAACCAGGAACTCTCTTCTCCTCTGGGTTTCATCTCTTCCGTAGACATATCTCACCAAAATAGCAGTGCCTCTTTGGCTCCTGACAGTAGCAGCTGCCTCTTGTCAGCCTAGCTGGCAGATAGCTTGAAATGTATAGATTGTCTTTAAAAAGAAATCCCCTTCTCCAACTGGAAAAGTTACAATGAAGATCAGGAACATGCTGGCATCAGAGTTAATAAAGAAAAAAAAACTTAGACTTTTCTTCTTTGCAATTCCAGAACGTCTTGCCTTGCCAGTTGCTTTTAATATAATGACACCTGTCTGGCCATCCAAAAGGCGAAAGAAAGGATTCAGGGAACAGATTCCATTAATAAAGAGTTCTCAAAGGGCATTTTGTGCATTTTCTTCCATTTGTTCAATTTCTTTAGTGCAAGGCTAGCCAATTTCACACTTTTGAGGTGTTCTTTCTATTATTTGCACACAGGGTTTCCTTTGCTGCCCTACAGAATACAAAAATAATATCTTTTCCCATTTGCATCCAACTTGGGCACAACCATGTCTTGGCATTTTTTTTTTATTGTTTTCATCTCATCTCTAGTCCACTGTGAAGCCAGCTTAAATCTTCCTCCACTGTACCAGGGTTTATATTGTGTGCGTTCCCCTCCATTTTTAAACTGCCAAGGGTTGCTTCAAGCCAGGAAAAATCTGAGAATGCTTTATCACCCATTACTTTGAAGAGATTGGAAAGAGGTGCATTTATTTGCTTGTTTATTTATTTTATTTTTATTTATTTTATAAAATTTATATGCCGCCCAACTCCCGAAGGACTCTGGGCGGCTTGTATCCCACCTTTATTATTTTCACAAATAGCTCAAGGTGATTGACATATCCAATACACCTTCCTCCTCCTATTTTCCCCACAACTACAACCCTGTGAGGTGAGTTGGGCTGAGAGAGAGAGTTACTGGCCCAAGGTCACCCAGTCAGCTTTCATACCTAAGGCGGGACTAAAACTCACAGTCTCCTGGTGATTGGCCGAGCGTCGTCACAGTCTCCTGGTGATTGACCTAAAGTCACCCAGTCGGCTTTCATACCTAAGACTGGACTAGAACTCACAGTCTCCTGGTGATTGTCCCAAAGTCACCCAGTCGGCTTTCATGCCTAAGGCAGGACTAGAACTCACAGTCTCTTGGTGATTGTCCCAAAGTCACTCAGTTGGCTTTCATGCCTAAGGCTGGACTAGAACTCGCAGTCTCCTGGTGATTGTCCCAAAGTCACCCAGCCAACTTTCATGGCTAAGGCAAGATGCACCATGATATCACATCATCATGTTCCTAACATTATTCCCTCAGGAGTAGGGTCTGCTTTTCAGATCGACAAACGCCATCTTGCACGATCGAACACAGCATCCAGGTCATATCTGCATTTTGACAGAGGTGGCTGTAGATCCATTGATTGTGTCAACAAAGCCCTGAATGTCTCCTGGGCCTGACATCGGTTTGATTTGTGTTCAGCTCAGTACCGCCCTGATGGGTGGTCAGTATCCAGCGGCACCATTAGGAGAACCACATCTCACCATGATATCACATGCCTAGACAGGTAGTCCTCAATCTACAATAGTTTGCTTAATGACCATTCGAAGTTACAGCGGCACTGGGAAAAAGTGACTTATGACCGTTTTTCACACTTACAACCGTTGCAGCATCCCCGTAGTCACGTGATCAAAATTCAGATGCTTGGCAACTGACTCATATTTATGGCGGTTACTGTGTTCCAGGGTCATGTGATCCCCTTTTGTGACCTTCTGACAAGCAAAGTCAAGGGGGAAGCCAGAGTCCCTTAAACAACCCTGTTACTAAGTTAACACCTGCAGTGACTCACTTAACAACTGTGGCAAGAAAGGTTGTAAAATGGAGCTAAAACTCACTTAACGAATGTCTCACTTAGCAACAGAAAACTTGACTCAGTTGTGGTCGTAAGTCGAAGACTACGTGTATGAAAGGGGCTCACAATGGCACAAATTTCTTTCACCCTTTAGGGTAAACATCAGATCCTGTTCCAAGAGTCCCTTGGGAGTTGGGCGGCATACAAATTTAATAAATAATAATTTAATAAATAATTTTGGGCCCCATTTTGCTAGATCTCCCTGAACTTTGGCTAACAATGGCAAAGAACTTCTTGACCCCATACATTCAAGTAGCATTGATTCCAGAGTCTGAACTCGAAATCTTTGTACTTCCTGTTGTCTATCGCTGAAAACCAACACACAGCTACAACTTTGTTTTTCTTGTTTTGCAAAAGTAAACACTGAGTGGGAAGATGTGTTTCGCAGAGCTGCAAAAAACTATTATTGAGTGGGGGGGGGGAGCCAAGGAGAAAGCTTTTTATCATTTTATCAAAAATGAATTCCAATCTCTCTCTTTTTCCCCCATGTACCTCTTAAATATGTTTTTCAGAGAAGAGTCTCAGAGTTTCATGTCTCAAAGTTATGCCTGAATATAATACAGGTAATCCTCAACCTACGACCACAATTGAGCCCAAAATTTCCATTGCTAAGTGAGGCAGTTGTTAAATGAGTTTTGCCCCATTTTACAACCTTTTTTTGCCACAGTTGTTAAGCAAACGGCTGCTTTGTTAAGTGAATCGTGTGGTCATTAAATGAATCTGGCTTCGCCCATTGATCTTGCCTGTCAGAAGCCAGATAGGAAGTGTTATGTTCTGGGCAAAGAATGGAGGTGAGACCAGAGTGATTTCTAACAGCTCTTTATTCAATACTGCCTGTGAGGCAACTGTTGCTCCCTGGCTGACACAGCTCCTTTTATAGGGAAGCTGATCAGCCCACAACCAATCAGGAGAGAGTATTTTCCCGCTCCAACAGAGGACCAGACTGAGAACTTCAACTGACAACTATATACAATACATAACAGGAAGGTTATAAATGGTGATCGCATGAACATTGCGACTGTCGTGAATATGGCTTCCAAGGCAGATTGTACACAGGCCCGTCAGTATCAATGTGAGCATCATTTTAAGGTCCATAAGTAGGATTTAAGACACCGTGTTATTCCTTTTATTTATTTATTTATTTATTTATTTGTCAAACATGTACAAGATAGCAGGTATAGGTATAATCATAAACATAATCAAAGTGAATACAGATAGATGAAGACAATAGGACAGTAGGACAGGGACGGTAGGCACGCTGGTGCGCTTATGCACGCCCCTTACAGACCTCTTAGGAATGGGGTGAGGTCGACAGTAGACAGTCTAAGGTTAAAGTTTTTTGGGTTTGGGGAAGAAACCACAGAGTCAGGTAGTGAATTCTAGGCATTAATCACTCTGTTGCTGACGTCATGTTTTCTGCAGTCGAGTTTGGAGCGGTTTACATGAAGTTTGTATCTATTGTGTGCTCGTGGATTGGTGTGGTGGAAGGTGAAGTAGTCATTGACAGGTAGGACATTGTGGCAGACGATTTTGTGTACTAAGCTTAGGTCAGACTGTAGGTGGCGTAGTTCTAGGTTGTCCAGGTCCAAAATTTCAAGTCTGGTGGCATAAGGTATTCTGTTACAAGCAGAGGAGTGGAGGACTCTTCTCGTGAAATACCTCTGGACATTCTCAATTGTATTAATGTCCGATATACAGTGCAGATTCCAGGCAGACGAACTGTATTCAAGAATTGGTCTAGCAAAGGTTTTGTATGCCCTAGTTTACAGTACAATATTACCGGAGAAGAAGCTTCTCAAGATTAGGTTAACAACTCTTTATGCCTTTTTGGCAATGCTGTTACAGTGAGCTTTGGCACTTAGATCATTTGAGATGAGTACTCCAAGGTCCTTGACAGAATGAGGGTCGTCTACGAGGTTGCATCTGCCCAGCTTGTATTTGATGTTCTGATTTTTTTTTTTGTT
>QLTV01003469.1:677420-694890 GCA_003457575.1 Thermophis baileyi
CGATTAAATTCTTCTTCTCCCCTGTGGTCAACTACCTGCCCCCCCGCTCCTCGCCAGATCTGGTCCAGATGGTCGGGGTACGTTCCGAAACAGGAGGGAGGGATGGAGAGAAAGCCTTTTGACTTAACTTGGATTGAGTTCAGTGAAGCAGCAGGGCCCCATTGTCTCAAAGATTTCTCAGCAATTTGCTTTGGCAAAAAGATGACAAAAGAAAACGGCAGGCTGCCAGCTCAACCCCCCCTGGCTAGGATGGCTCGTGGTTCACGCAGCGCTCATTATTTCTACCTCTGCCCTAAGGCCGTTCTCATTCATTCCTCAACTATAGTCCATCAGTACCGTGATGTAACTTGTTGAAAAAATTTTAATAAAAGGATGATTCTCAGTGCTCCACTGAATTCCCCCGAGGCTCTGAAACAGGTTAGACTTCGGTAGACTTCTGTCTCTGCAAGAGATGCTGTCAACTTGCAAAGCTTTCAAGTTGCCATAAGCAGGAGGGGGGAGAACTGACGGAGTTGCTGTTTGTCCTAACTGAAACTACATTCCACAAATGTTTGTTTTTTTACTGATTGTGTCCTAGGTTACCGGAGTCAGCAGGAGGGGTGTGGGTTTCACAGCCCGCCAATGTGGTTCATTGGAGAATGTGATTTATGACATGTCCAGGGAGAAGAGGGGAGACAGGGTCACGAGGGCACGTAACCTACGTGAGCTCAGTTCTGACTGCATCAGAGTATTGCCGAAATGTCGCTCCTAATAAATGGCTATATTTCTTTTGAAGCTTGGCTCGTGGCTCATGAATTAATTAGGGCATCTTTTGGAAGCTTCACAGATGCTATGATTCAAGCCCTTCTAAGGCTGAGAATACCAAAAAAAAAAAAAGAATCCCTCGCACTCATCCTTCTAAGATGCTGTCAAGATTTTAAATGTATACGTTGTTGTTATTCGATCTTGGTTTTAATGATTATGCAGGATCCAATCTGGGTTGGTCACTGGGACCAGAGGTTTTTTCTTCTGAGCTTTCGGACTCATGCTGGAGCCCATCTTCAGGGAACTTCTCTCTAGCAGAGTGTGTGCTTTGGGCTGTTCTGTTTGGTATTTATATGGTGCCTGTTGTATGTGGCTTTTTAGATGTTGATTGGGCTGTTGAAGGCTGGCTATTAAGTCGCTGGCTGTTGTTTGGTTGTGTTGCCCAGCTCTCACCTCCTAAGTATTTATAAGCTGGTGCTAAATCAGCACTCCTGTTGACTGATGAGGGGCCTGTTTCCCAGGCTTCAAACACTTCCCTGGCTGTTTTTGTGCCTGCTCGTCCAACAATCTTCATAGCTACAAAACTGAATGTATGTCCTTGTTTATTGCCATGTGAGGCTACCAATGAGTCTGGGTCTCCTCGTCTGACCAATCGCTTGTGTTCTTGCTTCTGTTCTTAATGATCATGGTTCTTTTAAAGCTTGTTTTTATTTTGGCTAGGCACATAGAATGCTTTTTTAGCAGAAAAGTAGAATGGAAATATTCAGAACAGAAATACCTGGATGTGAGAGGATGCTTAGATGGTGAACAGTGATGTTCCTCTAACAGTTGAGTGTATTGCTCATGTTCTACATGTACACTTCAGTGTTGAGGGTTATGTGCATAGGAATAAGAGGGGCTCAAAAGGACATGGGTGGATATATTACAACTATGGACAGATAGAAAACTGCTAAAGACATCATCCATTTATTGATTATTTATCAGTTAGATTATTAGATTTGTATCCCACCTTTATCACTAAATAAATAAATCAAGGCAATGAATTCTGTATTCCTTCCTCCTCCTATTTTCTTTTTTATATATATAATTTATTTACCGTATATATTTTCTCTTAACATACAATAAGTGCTTAGTGAACAGCATACTGTCTGAGTCAGTTTGTTTACATAACAATATTAAGCTCCTAGTTTCTACCTCTATTATCCAACCATTGATAAAACAAGTCCCAAGTTCGGAAATATTCTGTGTCTTCTTTTTCTTTTATCTTCAGTGTTAATCTATCCATTTCTGCACAGTCTAATATTTTTTTAATTATTTCTCCTTCTGTAGGTGTTTCCTCGTTTTTCCAGTATTGTGCAAATACAATTCTTGCTGCTGTCAAAACATGTAATATTAAATATACATTTCCTTTATCATATTTTTCTGGTATTATGCCTAACAAAAACAATTATGGCTTATAGTCTATATGCTGTCTTAACATTTTTTCTAACCACGTATGTACTTTCGTCCAAAATTTTTTGCTTTTGGACATGTCCACCACATGTGATAATATGTGCCCAAAGTTTTATTATATTTCCAACATCTGATGGACATGTTTTAAACATTTTGGCTAATCTTGCCAGTGGTAAGTGCCACCTATAGAGCATTTTATACAGATTTTCCTTATATGTAGTTGCCATCGTCAATTTGTAGTTTCTTTCCCAAAGCTTTTGCCAACTATCTAATTCTATGGTTTATCCAAAAAAATTTGCCCAAACTATCATTGTCTCTTTCACCTGTTCATCTTCCATTTTTAGGTTTAAAAGAAAATTATATAATTTCTTAATTAAGTTTTCATCCACTGCTAACAGTATTTGATCAAATGTTCCTCCTCCTATTTTCTGAACAACAAGATCCCTGGGAGATGAGTTGGACTGAGAGAAAGTGACTGGCCCAAAGTCATCCAGCCGGCTTTAATGTCTAAGGCAGGACTAGAACTCACAATTTCCTAGTTTCTAGGCCAGCACCTTAACCACCACACCAAACTGGCTCATTTATCAGTAGTGCTGAATTTCAACATCCCAGAAGAAGATCGAGGAAGGAAAGAGGCTTATTTAAAACACTGTAATCTTGTGACTCTTGGTGATTTACAGAAATAAAAGCATCCACAACACAGCAGTATTACCTAAATAGTAAAACTGTAAGAAACACAGTTTAAATTAAAACAGAATCCCAGGATCACACTTTGATGGCCCAAGATTGATTGATTGATTGATTGACTGAGTGGGTGATTTATTGATTTAAAGCCTTCCAGAAGATTTAGTGCTAGGCTAATACCAGTCATGAAGTTTAACTAGAAGATTGGCTAACCATGGCTCTTCAGTGATGGTTAGGAATCAGATGCAGGGAGGCGACAACTTCAGCCAACAAATTGGCTGGTGGTAACTGAAGTGACAGAATAGTAGAATAACAGAATAACAGAGTTGGAAGGGACCAGAGGTGGGTTCCTACCAGTTCTAACTGGTTCTTTAGAACCGTTAGTAAACCGGTGATGATGTCACAGAACCGGTTCTTTCGGTGTCTCCGTGGGTGCCGCCATTTTGGATTTTGCTTCTGCGCATGCGCAGAAGCGAATTTTTGCTTCTGTGCATGCGCAGAAGCTATTTTTTGATTGCCGCGGGGGCGTATGTGTTTACGAAGCGTGCGTGCATGAAGCGTGCACGCACGGCGCGATGCTGAGTGAACCGGCAGCAAAAGGATCCAGAACCCACCCCTGGAAGGGACCTTGGAAGTCTTCTAGTCCAATTCCTTCATCAAGCAGAGACCCTATACCAGGGATGTCAAACTCAATTTCATTGAGGGCTGCATCAGGGTTGTGTCTGACCTTGGGGGGCCACGGTGGGTGTAGTCAGGGTGGGCATGCTCTGTTTTCACTGACAGAGGTACCACGGGCCAGTCCTTCGCTGTTTCCAGGGCGGCCCCACGGGCCAGATCTAAGATTGAGTTTGACACCCCTGCCCTATACCATTCCAAACAAGTAGCTGTCCAGTCTCTTCTTAAAAGCCTCCAGTGATGAAGCACCCACAGCTTCTGAAGGCAAGCAGTTCCACTGGTTAATTGTTCTCACTGTTAATAAATTTCTCCTTAGTTCCAGGTTGCTTCTCTCCTTGATTAGTTTTCACTTATATGTGATGACAGTATGGAGCAGCAACAGGCCAGGTAAGTTTGCCTGGCAAGTCAACTAGCAGAGATTAGTGTGGGATCCAGTGGCCAACCAGAAGGAAAGGAAAAGGCTGACCTGGCAGGTCAACCAGTGAAGAAAAGTTTGGAAGAAACTTCAGCCACAGATCAACTAGTGAGGGAACATCTGAAAGGAAGTGAAGCCAAGGTTAATAGAGTCAAGTCACAAAGATCAGGGGAGACAGGGAACAAAACCTGGTTCCATCCAGCTGTATTACATAATTATGGGGATGATGCATTGCCCTCCAACCCTAAATCCCATGCACCCCTCCCTAAAAAATTAAAGGAAGTTACAGCTACCAAAACACTATCCACTCCTGCTAGAAAATATTGATATTAGACTAATTTAGTTTGTTTTATGGTGTATCCCATAATCTCTTGGCATCGCCCCAGATAGGTTGTTTCCCCTATTCATGCAATTCCAGGATTATCTATTCTATGCAGCACCCCAAAAATCAAGATGTAAAATAAAGTAGATGCTCTTCCACGACAGAAGTAAATTTTTAGAGAAGACCATTCTTATTATTGTCTCATGTCACATTCCTATAGAATGCTTCACCCATAATTTCTAGGTAAACTTCAAATTATAGGATAGGACCATAATGAACTCACTGAAATGTCCCATTGACCTGAAAATATCGGCACTAAATCTGTTCCAATCCTTCATATTTAAACACACTGCAATATCTTTGGCCTTCCATAAATTGTTGCAGGAGCCAGACATGGTGGTGCATTATACATATTTCAAGCTAGGAGAAGCAGAGAAGTTTCCCCTGCCCATATTCAGGCATTCGGCCCAACATCTTACTTTAAAATGGGCTGCTGTATATAGCCACTAGCAAGTTCAATTTCTCCTTGAAAATGAGCTCTAAATTCTGCTGTGGAATTCAGAGAAGAGATGGAATCTTAATAATAGATGTTAAGAAAAACACTTCTCCTGCCCTGTTGTGATTGCCAGGCCGGATCTGACATTATGGATATTAATCAGAGCTAACAGAAACAATTTCTTGCACTGAAAGGCAGCCTAGGCCAACCAACAGTTTGGTCTAGTGGTTAAGGCTAAAAACTAGGAGACTATGAGTTCTAGTACCGACTTAGGCATGAAAGCCAGCTGGGTGTCTTTAGTCCAATCAGTAGGAGATTGTGTTCTAGTCCCTCCATAAGGCATGAAAGCTGGCTGGGTGACCTGGGGCCAGTTACTCTCTCTCAGCCCAACCCACCTCATAGAATTGTCACTGTGGAGAAAATAGGAGGAAGATGTATTAGATATGTTTGATGTCTCAAGTTATTTATAAAAATAATAACAGTGGGATATAAAGTAAATAAATTAGATGATGATGATGATGATGATGATGATGATGATGATGATGATGATGATGATGGCACATAACCAGGAAGGACTAGGGGGTGACATGATAGCAGTGTCCCATTTTCTAAGAGGCTGTCACAAAGAAGAGGGGGTCAACCTATTCTCCAAAGCACCTGAAGGCAGGACAAGAAGAAATGGATGGAAACTAATCAAGGAGAGAACCGACCTGGAAATAAGAAGAAATTTCCTGATAGTGAGAACAATCAATCAGTGGAACGGCTTGCCTTCAGATGTTTTGGGTAATCCAACACTGGAGATTTTTAAGATAAGATTGGACAATCATTTGTCTGAAATGGTATACGCTTTCCTTCTTGAGCAGTGGGTTGGATTAGAAGACCTCCAAGGTCCCTTCCAACTCTGTTATTCTGTTAAATCCATATTAAAACACATTTCCATCTATAAACAGTTTGGTATACAGCATCTTCTTTCATGACATTAAGGAAAGAGCCAGCCTCATTTCAACAGGGACCCTGCCGTTTCAAAGAATGAGTTTAGCCCCCACTTCCCCCCTCCCACCTCACTTCACGGAAGTGGAATACTGTAAGCAGTTTCTTTTATATGTTGGCTGGATCAATTCCCAATGACATCGTAATGTGATGCCCTGGTTCATGCAACATGCTAAGATCCTGGCTGGATTCCCACAACATACTGAATAAGGAACTGCTCAACCTTATTTTTAGGCCAGGAGATATAAGAAAGTCAAAGCTATGGAGGGTTTTTCTATTTAGAAGTTATGCTATGCTGTATCATGGCAACAGAACTTCCATCTGCAAATAGGTCTATCAAACAAAATTTGCATTTGGCCAGTAATCGCTGCTGGGAGCATACCGAAACATGTTTACATCTGCTGGCTACTTATGCCCTCTTCTTGATTTCTTTCCTTTAGTATTTCCTTCAGCCCTCACTAACATATTCTAGTCAGTAAATACTACAGAATGCACAAGAGGTATTATCGCTTGAGAATGTCCAGCTGTCCTTTTACTTGGCAGCAGCCAAATCTAATTCAAGAGATAATGTCCATGAAATAGGGCCTTATCATGGGGTCATGATATCTCCTGCTGTCCTATAAATGCAGAAGTGCCTATTTTCAAGAGCAGGAAACAATGATCTTGTGACATTTCTCTCTCCCAAATACAATTCTTGTCCAATGCCTTGCAGATGATACACAGCTCTGTCAATTGCCAAACGATCAGAGGAGAAGGCTACTGTTTTTGCTGGCAACTGTTGACAATTGCCAGCCTCAGGATGGAAATTATAATCTACCTGTCCATATCCACCTGTATCCAGCTGATGCCTCCCAGATGTGTTATACTTCAACGGTTCAGAATTCCCAGTCAACACAATCATGAGCAATACTAAATTGGAATTCTGAATGCTGTCATCAGGAAGGCATCAAACTGGGGGGGGGGGGGGGAGAATAATAGTATGTAGCAATAACAATGTCACTTCCTTGAATACTAATACACAGGTAACCAAAACAGCGCCATCTGTTCTTAAGAAGAAAGCTTTAGGATTGTGGTGCTCCAACTTTATAGAATTATTTTGTAGAAAGACAGAAGGAAAATGTTAAGGTTATAGTCACAATGTACAATAGCAATAGCAATAGCACTTAGACTTATATACCACTTTACAGTGCTTTACAGCCCTCTCTAAGCAGTTCACAGAGTCAGCCTATTGCCCCCAACAATCTGGGTCCTCATTTTACCCACCTCAGAAGGATGGAAGGCTGAGTCAACCTTGAGCCGGTGAGATTTGAACCGCTGAACTGCAGCTAGCAGTCAGCTGAAGTAGCCTGCAGTGCTGCACTCTAACCCTCTGCGCCACCTCAGCTCCTTATATATCTTGAAAAGCACAGGTAATCCTCCACTTACAACAGTTTGCTTAATGACCGTTCAAAGTTACAACGGCACTGAAAAAAGTTGCAACCTTTTTTCACACAACAGTTGCAGCATCCCCATGGTCACGTGATCAAAATTCGGATGTTTGGCAACTGGCATTTATTTATGATGGTTTGTTGTGCAGTGCCCAGGGCAGGGTCATGTGATCACTCCTGGTGATCTTTGTGGCCTTCTGACAAGCAAAGTCAATGGGGAATCCAGGTTCACTTAGCAACCGTGTTATTAACTTAACAATTGCAGTGATTCACTTAACACAGCGGTTCTCAACCTGTGGGTCGCAACCCCTTTGGGGGTCGAACGACCATTTCACAGGGGTCGCCGCGCGCATTAGCCCGCCATCCTGGTGCCACCGTCACTTGCAGGGGTGAAATGCTCCCGGTTCGGCCGTGCCTGCGGGTCGCCGGACAGCCGGTAGCTACAGAAGCGGGAGACTTCGCCCACCCGCCCGGACGCCGCCATTTGGGTTCTTTTACCCTCTGCACATGCACAGAACGCTTTGCGCATGCGCAGAGGGTAAAAGAACCCAAATGGCGGCATCCGGGTGGGTGGGCGAAGTCTCCAGCTTCTGTAGCTACGGGCTGTCCGGCGACCCGCAGGCACGGCGGAGCCGGGAGCATTTCACCCCGGCAAGTGACGGTGGCGATCCGCGTTTGCGACTTTCTGCCGAGCAAAGTCGATGGGGAAGCCAGATTCGTTTAACAACCACGTTGCATTAGAAAGGTTGAGAACCACTGACTTAACAACTGTGGCAAGAAAGGCGATAACATGGGGCAAAACTCACTCAACAACTGTCTCTCTTAGCAACAGAAATTTGGGGCTCAATTGTGGTTGTAAGTCGAAGACTACCTGTAGCTTCTTTCCAAAGGATGGGTCTCATCAAAAGTTGTCAAAGATCAAGAAATTGAGGTGAGATGTGACATTTTCTTTTTGGGGTACAATTCACCGTTCTCCTTTTTTTCCGTCTAAATTCCTTCAGGGTTTAAATATGATATGTTTCGTCATCCCTACATATTTTAAAAATTAACCTTGAAAAGATTTATATTTATAAAAAAAAAAATCTTGATGGATCCAAAATATCAAAGCATTTTCCTTTCAATAAGATTGCTTCTAGCGATCAGAAGCAGAACAAGAAAGGATTGGCTTGTCTTTGTGCATAGGAAGTTGTGTTGTGCTGCAAGATGCTATCAATTCAATTAGAATAGTATTTTCTGGGCAAATGTGAGCCTGGGAATTGTGTGGCTTCAGTCCCAATATATCAGAAAGTAACTCTTCAGTAACTAATACTTTGCTATACTGTATATAGGCTAGTTAGCATGACAGTTAATTGGATCTATAGCTGGCTTGCAAATTGTGCTCAAATAATGTTCAATAGATCCTCATCAAATTGTAAACATCCGGTGGGATGCCCCAACAATCAATTCTGAGTCCTTTCCTCTTCAATATTCTCATTAAGGATTAGATGGAGGGAAAGCTCTTCATCTCTGTAACTGATACAAAATTGGGAGGAAATGCTAACTCTCTAGAAGATAGAAATAAAATTCAAAATAATGTTGATAGATTGGAGTCAAGGACTTAACGTAACGAAATTAAATGTATTAAAAATGAAGGCAAAGCTTTCGCTTAGAAAGCCCCCCCCAAAAAAATCAAATGCCTGGGAATAGAACAAAGAACACCTGAGTTAATAAAGCTATTAATAAATACTATCTTGGAATAGTAATGGATTGCAAACTGACTATGAGCCAATAGTATGCAGAGGTTGCAAAATAAGACAAATGTGTGTTTAGGCTACATAGCAATAGCAATAGCAGTTAGACTTATATACCGCTTCACAAGTGCTTTACAGCCCTCTCTAAGCAGTTCACAGAGTCAGCCTCTTGCCCCCAACAATCTGGGTCCTCATTTTACCCACCTCGGAAGGATGGAAGGCTGAGTCAACCTTGAGCCGGTGAGATTTGAACCGCCGAACTGCAGCTAGCAGTCAGCTGAAGTAGCTGTAGTACTTCAGCTGAAGTAGTACATGTACAGAAGTATAGTTTCCAAATTATGGGAAGGAACCATTCCATTTTATTCTGATTTAGTCAAACTCCACCTTGAGTGTCTAATCACTGTCTAGTCTGGCATCAAACTAGAAGGTAAAGTAAAGGTAAAGGAATCCCTGCAGTTTTTACTACACTAGTCATTGTCAACTTTAGGGGGCAGTGCTCAGCTCCATTTCAAGGCCATAGAGCCAGCACTGTCCGAAGACATTTCTGTGGCCATGTGGCCAGCATAACGTCACAGAGTGCTGTTGCCTTCCCACCGAAGTGGTACCTATTTATCTATTCACATTTGCAGGCTTTCAAGCTTCTAGGTTCGCTGGAGCTGAGATGAGGATGGGAGCTTATCCCGTCATGTGGGACTCGGGTCTTGAACCCGGGCTGCCGGCTTTCCAGCTGACAAGCCCAGCATCTTAAGCACTGAGCCACTGTGCTGCCCCATCACACTATAGAAGGGCTCAGAGAAGGGCTCCAAAGAACGGTGGAGATTATTGGAAGACTAGAAACTAAGAAAACGATGGAGCTGCAATTGTTGTATCTTGAGAAAAAACAACTAAAAAGGGAATATGACAGCATTCTTCAGTTACACGAAAGGTTGTCATACAGAAGAAATTTATATCTGTTTTCTTTCGTTTCACAATTCAAGACCAGGAATGATGAATTTAAGTCACAGAAAGGTATGATGGGTCTGAAAGTCAGAAAGAAAGAAAAATATCTTCCTAAGAATAAGAGAAAGTTTGCAGTGGAACCAATGACCAGAATGGTGGTTAATTTCCCTCCATTGGATGTTGTGAAATAGAGGTTACATAACTTATAACTGGGAGTTGGTGAATATATACATTTAATAAATTATTGCTTGATTTTATTAATAATTTATTGTATTAAAATTAAGAATGGCTATTTGCCAAAGATGCTTAATCTGAATTCCTGCATGGAACTGGAGTTTGGGCAATGACCTAAATTGGCCCTTTCATCTAAAGCAGGAGTGTCCAATCTTGGCAACTTTAAGACTTGTGGACTTCAACTCCCAGAATTCCTTAGCCAGCATGACTGACTGGAGAATTCTGGGAGTTGAAGTTCACAAGTCTTAGAACCGCTAAGATTGGACACCCCAATCTAAAGCTTCTGTGATTCTATTAACTGGGGTGGCTATTCATGACCAGCTGTATATGAGTTGAGTCTTATATTCCATCATGGATTATTTATCTCAGTGATGGAACCACATGGGACGTATTCCAAACTATTGTCCTGATATTATTTTCCCTGTAATTTCCTTAGAATAAAACAGCTATTCTAATGATTTGAACCAATCTTGGCTTGTGGTACTGGATGTAATAGGGTGTCACTTAGTGAGATCTTGCTAAGGGAAATTGCACATTAGGTATGGCAGAGATGGCTAAGAACTTTCCACAAAATTGATATTTGAAGTTTTACATTTGTGAAATCAACTACAGAGTAGACTATCTGCTAACAGACAGTCAGCTTGGTCTAGTGGTTACGGCACCAGGCTACACACTGGGAGATGGTGAATTCTAGTCTCACCTTAGACATGAAAGCCAGCTGGGTGAATTTGGCCAATCACCAGGAGACTGTGAGTTCTAGTCCTACCTTAGGTGTGAAAATTGATTAGTTGACTTGATTAGGGCCAATCATCAGGAGATTGTGAGTTCTAGTCCTGTCTTAGGCATGAAAGCCTAGGCCAACCAACAAGAGAGAGACAGTTTAGTCAAGTGGTTAAGGCTAGAAACCGGGAGACCAGGAGTTCAAGTCTGGCATTAGCCCTGAAAGCCAACTGGGTGGCTTTGGGCCAGTCACCAGGAGACTTCTAGTCCTGTCTCATGCCCAAGACAGGACTTGTTGACTGAGCTTCGGCCAGTCCTTCTCTCTCAACCCAATCCACCTCATAGAATTGTTGCTGTGAAAAAATAAGAGGAGAAAGAAATATTAGCTACGTTGGTTGCCTTGAGTTATATATAAAAATAATAAAGGCAGGTTACAAGTCAATAAGTAAGTAAGTAAGTAAGTAAAATAAGTAAGTAAATATGAAAAAGAGAAGAATCTACTGTCCCGTTGCTTGGGGGCTGACGATCTGGAAAATAATTCTAGTAAAGAAATAAATCCACTTCAAATATGGAAGCCTAAAACAAAGCTGGTTGAACTTAAGCCTGTTTGCAAAAGTTAGTTATTCCATTCAGCTGTCACGAAAAAGTAGCAGCTGATGGCTCTACCCATTGCAAACGTTGACATGATAATGAGTTGCGTTGTTTCACCGGCATGTTGATGTCACGCTGAAGGGCTTAGCGTGGCACCAAAGCTGTCCCACGGTGCACCGCAGGAGAGGCTGACAGTCAGAAAGAGACTGGTGTGCACGGAAAACATTGCCAGCACATCCTCGGATTCCAGACACTAATTCCCAGCAGGTCTCCTGGTGAGAAAAATACATCCTCTGCCAGGCTGAATCTCAGAATCGTTGAGACATTTCTTCTGCCAGGTCTTAAGTCATCTACAAGAAACTTCTCTGAAACGGTGTGCTGTATCAGCCCAATGGCCCAAAATGATCATTGAAATAAAAAATGAGGGGGGGAAAGGGGGGGGAAAGAGAATGGGGAGTGGGTGGGAGGTTAAAAAAATCATCATATCTGCCTGTTGCCTCTTGAATCTTCTAGTGCTTTGATTCTGGTAGAAGGAAGATAACGGGAAGTCTAATCAGCACTTTATTATCATCCTGTTGAGCAGCTCTGACAAGTTCCTTGTGAGATTTTTATTTTATTTTTTGCCGCAGTAACTTCAAACTCCAGCACAAAGCTGAGACATCTGTTGAAGCAAAGGCACCGAAGGAAAATGAAAAAATTGGGGCCATTGCAACCAGAATCGAGAAAGAACAGGTTTAATTTTATGTGGCACTTTCCAGGAAGTGGGGAGTTGAAGAAGAGTCTGCATCTCTATTGGGATCAGAGAAGAGAAACCAAAAAGGAAATGCAACTTTGTAGTGGACTTTTTAAAGCTTTCATATTCCGGGGACATCAGAGATAGATAAAAGTTACTCGGATTGGGCTTTTTCTTCCTGTGATGCAGCCCAAACTCAATTTTGCCCAGTTTCTGCCCTTTTATACTTCAAAATAATTTTACGTTTAGCGATGAACACTGTTTTTGTATCCATTTTGGGATGGAAACGTTGCCGGATAGCTCAGAAATATTTTAAGCATCATAAAGAAACCGACAAAACAGTGGATTGAGTACAATCCTGCATTCCATCGATGTGTTCAACACCTTATGTTACTTCCCAACACCATATTGTTAGCCTGCATCCTTTTCCTTTGAGTCACTCCAGATTGGTATCAGATATCAAAGGCCAATGGAGGTGGCCTGGATCAAGACTGTCCCCAAACCAAGCAAGGCTTTGGTGTTACTTCCACAAAGAAGGATGGCTTAGTTATTTATTTATTTACTAATATTTATTATTTATTATTTATTAATAAAATTTGTATGCCGCCCAACTCCCAAAGGACTCTGGGCGGACTTTGTTATCTGTGCATATTCCCTGTGCCAGTTAATTTATTTTGCTGTCAATGAGGTTTTTTGTCGCAGTCTACTGATAAAGGTGGTGACTTCTCCATTTCTGGAGGCTTTTAAAAAGTAGATGGAGAGAGCCACCACTCTTGAGCTGTTTAACTGGCTTTCCTGCACACTGCTCTGGTGGAATCTTTAGCTAAAGTGTGGGAGTGGGGAGGAGTTAAGAGACTCTAGTTTGGAATCCTTGCAGGGGAGGAAATGACAGAGACCTGACACACATACACACACACACACAATCCCTGGAGTGCTTATCTGGTTGTTCTCTGCAGTGAGTCTGGTAAGATTAATGTCAGGTGCAAAGAACTAGAATGACGACACCACCATGAGATGACCAAAGAGGTTTCTTTATTGCTACCTGCCTAATTACAAGAATCATGCCAAAATAACAGAATCACAGAGTTGGAAGGGACCTTGGAGGACTTCTAGTCCAACCCCTTGCTCAAGGCAGGAGACTTTATATCATCCTGGACAAGTGGATGCACGGAGGCAGGAGGCGGCGGTTTCATCTTTGTGGCAGCCCCTCAAATATTGGAACACTGCTATCATGCCACCCCTTAGTCCTTCTTTTCACTAGACTGTCCATACCCAATTCCTGCAACTGTTCTTCATATATTTTAGTCTCCAGACCAGGGGTGGATTCTCGCTGCCGGTTCGCTTCCTCCCGCACCACGTGGCATGCGCAGTGCAAAAAAATTTAAAAAATTAAAAAGCTGAAAACAAGATGGCGACACATGCGCAGTGCCAGAAACTCGGCTTCTGCGCATGCGCAGAAGAAAATAAAATTTTAAAAAAAAATTAAAAAAATCAAAAAATTTTTTAAAAAAGATGGCGGTGCCCACAGACCGGCACCGACCGAACCGGATTGGTGATGTCATTGTGATGTCACCAGCGGGTTGCTACCAGTTCGGGCAAACTGGTCCGAACCGGGAGGAACCCACCTCTGCTCCAGGCCCTTAATCATCTTAGTTGCTCTTCTCTGCACTCTTTCCAGAGTCTCAATATCTTTTTTATAATGTGGTAACCAAAACTGGTCTTATTAAGGTTTTATAAAGCGGCACTAATACTTCACATGATCTTGATTCTGTCCCTCTGTTTATACAACCTAGGATTGCATTGGCTTTTTTAGCTGCTGCTGCACACTGCTGGCTCATATTTAAGTGATTAACTGCACTTTCTTGAGAACAACCAGATAAGCACTCCAGGGTTTTAGTGGGGGGTAAGGTCTCCATTGCTTCCTCCCCTCCCATTCCAATCTAGCCAGTCTCTTAACTCCACCCCCACTAACTGCAGATTTCACCACAACTGCAAAAGATTGGACCATGTTCTTGATAGAGTGTTTGAACTCTACAATTTTATGATTCTATGATGCTAGTGCAGATTAGAAGCAAGTAGTTAATGCACTGATGCCTTACAGAAAATCCTCTGTTCTGTCCAGTTATTTCTGAATTACCAGACCAGTTCCTTTTTAATTAGTCAGGCTGGCTGGAGATACCAAGAATGATGCTTTTTAGCAACAATTGGAGCCTAAGATCTACTATAAACCTTTGAGGGCCTGGATTAACTATGTGATATACCTCCAAAAAGGGAGAGGTTATAGATCTTCCTTATACATTCTTCTTTTGTCAAGACAATGGGAGAAAAGACTTTCTACAAAGTTAGCACCCACCCCTCTCCTAGCAGAATGAAATATTTTGAGAAATATTAAAAAGGCAGAATATTATATTTCCCTGGAAACATGTTTTTTTAGAGGCAGGAAGCAGACTCACTCTAAATAGCCCCCACCTTTCTTAATAGCCCTCAGCAGATGTCAGCACTTAAGAGATAAAGAGATTCATAAGCAAATTCCCTGCAGCAAGGTATGAACAAAGGTAGGGTTAGCCCTCAGCCACAATACGAATTGCCCAACAAGCCCCTTCATTGCATCAGCAGACCAAACTTCAACCAAACTGAGCTCAGACAACCTATAGAGCCAGCTATGACCCCTACAACAGCCAATAGAATACATGTTCTTGCACAGGAACAGGAAGCTCAAGTGCAAAGCCCAAGAGAAGGTATAAATACCCACCACTCTCAACTCCATGTGGTCAGCTGCACCAGAACCACAAACAAGTGCTTCTACTTCATAAATAAATGGACCCTCTTTCCAATCAGCCTCCAGCCTCCATTTTGTCTCCAGTGCCTTTCTCCCGGCTTGGAACTGGACCAGATGGATATTTCTTCCAACAACTCCAAATCTATCATAGCTAAACCTTTGCCCCTACCTATTATCCAGGTGGGTCTCTTTTCACTTCCCAATAGACATTCCAACTCATTTTCCTTCAGCACAATGTATATATTTCTCCTGCTTCTCAATTCTTATCCTCTGCATAGCTAATGCATTTTTTTTGCTGGGAAAAACTAATCCCTGAAGGAATCCTATGTAATAAAGTTAGTGAGAAGAGGATTCTGGGATTTTTTAAGTATGGCCCTATCTTAAAAACATTGCTATGGGATCCCAAAGGTGCTTTTTTCAGGAGGCAACTGGACTTTCTGGTTTTTCTTTGAAGACGTTTCACTTCTCATTCAAGAAGCTTCTTCAGCTCTGACTTCAGCTCTGACTGGATGGTGGGGAGAGCTGAAGAAGCTTCTTGGATGAGAAGCAAAACATCCTCAAAGAAAAACAAGAAAGTCCAGCTGCCTCTTGAAAAAAGCAGCTTTGGGACAACCATGACCTGGATGACTGAGAATCTCCATAGACATTTCTATGGGATCTTCTGGTAATGAGCATACCTGAAGGACCTTTCTATCAAACGACATTCTTGGGTCAATCATGCAATTCCAGTGAAGTACACCAATCTGATGGAAGATTGACCTTTTTATTGCACATCATTACCTAGTCAAAAGCAAGTTATTGCTCCATGGGGATACATGACTTAATGATATTTGCATTTTCTTTTCTCCTTCTGGGCAAAAAGCACAATTGTAATCATTTGTGTAATCATCATCATCGGCCACACTTGGAATAATGCATTCAGTTTTGGTCGCCACGATGTAAAAAAGAGGTTGAGACTTTAGAAAGAGTGCAGAGAAGAGCAACCAAGATGATTAGGGGACTGGAGGCTAAAACATATGAAGAACGGTTGCAGGAATTGGGTATGTCTAGTTTAAAGAAAAGAAGGACTAGGGGAGACATGATAGCAGTGTTCCAATATCTCAGGGGATGCCACAAAGAAGAGGGAGTCAAGCTATTCTCCAAAGCATCTGAGGGCAGGACAAGAAGCAATGGGCGGAAACTAATCAAGGAGAGAGATGACAGGAGACAGACTTCCAAGCAGCTCTTTATTTCAGCTCTTGTATCAGCAACCAGCAAAGACTCCCTTTTCGGCACTCGGTGCCTCGCGCGTGTCTGCGCGTTCCCTTTTCGGCACTCGGTGCCGAAAAGGTTCGCCATCACTGGTATAGGGTTTCCTGCCTAAGCAGAGGGTTGGACTAGAAGCCCTACAAGGTCCCTTCCAACTCTGTTATTCTATTCTATTTAACGACCCCATAATCCCTTGCGGGGTGGAGTCTGGGCAACTGAATGGAGCTAGCATTGTGTTTAATGGCCGGATGCCCTTCCTGTTACCAATGCGGAGCTTTGTTCAGCAGATATATTCTCATTGTGCCCAGAGAGAGAAATAGCTGCCTCTACCTAGGATCGAACTCACAGCCTCCTGATTGTGAGGCGAGAGCTCCACCTCTAGGCCACCACACCACTCTGTCAATAGAGGAGCACCATAATGAAACAAAATCCAAATCACTGATAGCACAAAGTCTATCTTTGAGTTTCTTGTCTCACTTTGCTTCCCTTGACCCCTTTTCACTCATGAGAAAACCACAGGACTTGCATTTTTTTTATCTCCTCATAGGACCAGTAATCCAGAGTGCAGGTAGGCAATCTCTCAGTCTCTTCTTTATCCAGAAAGCTTTCACCACCAGAAATCACTGCTGGCCACAGTTCACTGTCACCGTGCTATCTTGCTTCTTTGGAGACGTCTAGTTTGTCATAGAACTTCACCCAGAATCACTCCCGTGGGTTTTTTTAAAGACTGGCGTCACCATCATTGCCACCGGGGAATTCAGAGATGCTGTTGAAAAGTTCACTCTCTGCGAGCAATTTGGAAAAATTATCTATCCAATTACACCACCTGTAAATTTGCTGAACAGTTTGAAATACCACCTGTGGTCAATTCTAATTCAAATATTTAAGAAACAAGCTGCTTTGATTTAAATTTAATCAGGGCTTATCCAATTAGACTGAAAAGACCAAGTCAGATTTGGACATCCAAAGCTTTGCAATCTCACTAATCAACGTGGAATTCCTTTCCTTTCCTTTCCTTTCCTTTCCTTTCCTTTCCTTTCCTTTCCTTTCCTTCCCTTCCCTTCCCTTCCCTTCCCTTCCCTTCCCTTTCCTTTCCTTTTTCCTTTCCTTTTCTTTCATTTCCTCTTTCTTTCCTTTCCTTTTTCTTCTCTACTCCCTTCCTTTTCCTTACCTTTCCTTCTTCTCTATTTCCTTTCCATTTTCTCTTATTCCTGTCCTGTCCTGTCCTGTCCTGTCCTGTCCTGTCCTGTCCTGTCCTGTCCTGTCCTGTCCTGTCCTGTCCTGTCCTGTC
>QLTV01003469.1:702720-732720 GCA_003457575.1 Thermophis baileyi
TTCCAGAAAGAGAAGGGGGTGGAGGAGGAAAAGGTAGAAGAGGAGGAGGAGGAGGAGAAGGAAGAGAAGGGAGAAAGGAGAGAAGAAGGAGTGTTGAAGGGAGAGGAGGAGGAGTTGTGAAAAAGGAGAAGGAGGGATAAAGGAGAAGAAGTGGAGGAGGAGACAATGAAAGTGGGAGAGAGAGAGAGAGAGAGAGAGAGAGAGAGAGAGAGAGAGATTTAAGTCATTTTTCAGTAGAGTCAAGTCCTTTGTCCCAGTGATCTTGAGTTAAAGGTTAGTTATTTCTTATTCCTATTTTTTAATTCACCAACTAGCAACTTGCAAGTCTCTATCACAGTAACTTAAAAAGTATAAAACCTGATCATTTTGAAGAGGACTGGAACACCAGAGGGAAAGAGATACATAAACACACACTTGAAATGATGCAGAAGAAGTACTCAGCTCAGAAATTCATCAGTGTGCCAAAGCGCACGGAGATTTGGGTCAGCAGGATGACTGTCAAACTCCACTAAGAAGCCCCACTTGAATTTGTAGCAGACGGTTTGTGGTTTGGGTAGCCAGACTTCATCTTCAGAGGAGTGATCCCAAAGCTGTGCCAAGCAGCCTAGCACTTAATATCCATCTTCCAAAGAACCACGGGATGCTTGCTTCTCCAATTCTCTTCCTAGCTCTTCTTAACTGCATCAAGCGAGCCAATTCTGCTCATGTTGACAAGTGTACTGCGAATCACTCCTGCCCTAGAAATCACCGGAGTGGCTTGAAAAGAAACAACACCCAATCCCAGAAGACACCTGGGCAGGATTGATGCACTATGAAAGGGACGGTCTGTGAAGTAAGGACTCATTTTCACTCACTCTAAAAGGAAGGGATGTATAGGGGAAAGAATCTTTTTAGATCCAGGGATGGTGGAAGCTGCATCAGAAAGCAGAATAACGGAATTGGAAGGTCTTCTAGTCCAACCCTCTGCTCAAGCAGGAAACCCTATACCAGGGGTGTCAAACTCGATTTCATTGAGGGCCGCATCAGGGTTCTGTTTGACCTTGGGGAGGGGAGCATGGCCAGGCGGCGTGGCCAGCTCGACGTCACTCGTGTCAGGGGCGCCTGTGGTGGCCCGAGCACCCTGCCAGCGCTCTGCCAGGCTCCCAAGCTCCGTTTTTGGCTGCGATGGCCTCCTGCAACCCTCTGCCACTGAAAACGGAGCTTGGGAGTGCCGCACACAGCCCTCCCGAGCTCCATTTTCACTGGCAGAGGCACCGCCGGCTGGTCCTTCACTGTTTCCATGGCGTCCCCGCGGGCCAGATCTAAGCACCCTGCAGGTTGGATCTGGCCTCTGGGCCTTGAGTTTGACACGCCTGCCCTATACCACTTCAGACAAATGGTTGTCCAATCTCTTCTTAAAAACCTCCATTGTTGGAGCATTCACAACTTTTGGAGGCAAGTTGTTCCACCGATTAATTGTCAGGAAATTTCTTCTTAGCTCTAAATTCCACCCATGAGTTGGTAAAAGGAAACAGATTCAAAATCCAATCCTCCTTCTGGCTTTTTAAAAATCTGATTCTTGAAAGGGTTCTTTATAACAAGGATGGCCCCGTGGTTTTGTTTTTATTGTCTCGTTTTCGTCCTTAAAATGCTTGGCTAAGATCGGGAAGCCTGATTTAATATAAAAATGATAAACGTTCCTTCTTCCCAGTCACTTCTCTACCTTTTTTAGTGATTATCATTTGGGAAAAGTTGGAGGTCTCTGGAAAGAAAGAAAAAATGTGAAGGATGATCCTTCCATACTTCTTTTTTTGATGAGCAAGTTTTGTGATCATAACGAGGCAATAATAAAGTAACATTTGCCAGATGTAGCTGCCTTGTTAATTGAGATTCTTTCTTTCAGAGACCTCCAAGAATCAGTAGTAAATTAAGCAAGTATCCCTGTCCTTTACATATTGGGGTTTTTATCATGTGTATATCTGTATTTTGAATGTAATAAACAAAGAAATGCAATGTATATTCTGTCTAATTTATTGGCGGAAAGGCAGACATTTGGGACAAAATGTGATTTATTCCTACATCCTATTTTAGCCCAGGCAGTTTTCTTTTATGCTTGAAGGTGGGAACAAGGAATTTAAGGCCATTATTTTGTTTTAAGCTCCCTCTCCCTAAGTGGCTCACGCCATCCTTTCTTTGGCAAAACGAGAAAACCAGCGGGAGAAATTAATATGCTGCAGGCGACAGGTTCCAAACCAACACTTGATCTCCCTGAGCACCATCATATCTGCATATCAGATTATTAGTGAGCATTGTTTTTTTTTTTAAATCCCCCCCCCCCCCCCCCCAGCCAAAAACAAGAAACTCGGCTCCTGCGCGTGCGCAGAAGAAAAAAAAACCGGAAAAAAATCCAAAAAATAAAATAAAAAAAATTCAAAAAAATAAAAATAAAAAAAAAGATGGCGTGGTTGCGCGAAAGAAGGCAGCCTGCTGTTACAGCATTTATGAAAATCAACACAAGATCTCCCTGTAACGTCTGGCAGGCTTCAGTTCTCATCCCACAGACTCTGCAAACTGCTAATTAACTCTCCATTATGAATTTCTCCTCTCTTTCTCCTCTCTCTTTCCCCCCCCCTCCCTTATCAAAGCAAAGCAAGATGACACAATTCAATTAAAATGACAAGAAGAGAAGGTTGGAGGACAGGCATTTCATCCGAGGCTTGCTTTTTTTTTTTTAAGTCTTTTCTCCTAGACGTAATAAATGAAGTACCTTGCCTCCAGGTTTGCAGTGACAGAAAAATATAAAGCACTAATCACCACTACTGTTCCAGCAACGTTGCTTTTTCGCTCTGGCTCTGGGTTTTAGATAGTATCCCTCCCAAAACTTAGAAAAACCTTTGATTTCTCCCTGCGGAGAAGCTCGGTATTAAAACAACTCGTTCTCTATGTCACCCAGGGCAAAGATACAAGACCAGAGGATAAAAAAAGAAGAATGTTAAGGGACAAGGTTACAGGAGCAGAGGGAGACAGAAAGCCGAACGTATTCCAGCTCAGATTATGATCTCTTGTTTTCTCATGGGGGGAAAAAACCCAAACAGGTGGGTTCCAAAGGCCTGTTTTTCCTGAATGGTTATCGTGATTAGATTTGTATCATCTCGTTTCAATCTTTCCCCAAACCCAAGGATGCAATTTGAACATTAGGGGCTGGACTAGAACAGGGGCGTCCAACTTGGGCAATTTTAAGACTTGTGGATTTCAACTCCCAGAATTCCCCAGCCAGTCATGCTAGCTGGGGAATTCTGGGAGTTGAAATCCATTAACAGATTAACAGAGTTGGAAGGGACCTTGTAGGTCATCTAGTCCAACCCCCACCCAAGCAGGAGACCCTACACCATTTCTGACAGATGGCACTCCAGTCTCTTCTTGAAAGCTTCCAGTGATGAAGCTCCCACAACTTCTGAAGGCAAGCGGTTCCATTGGTGCATTGTTCTCACTGTCAGGAAATTTCTCCTTATTTCTAGGTTGAATCTCTCCTTGATCAGTTTCCATCCGCTGTTCCTTGTCTGGCCTTCTGGTGCTTGGGAGAATAGCTTGACCCCCTCCTCTCTGTGGCAGCCCCTCAAATACTGGAACACTGCTATCATGTCTCCCCTGGTCCTTCTCTTCACTAGAGTAGCCATGCCCAGTTCCTATAACCATTCCACACATCTTAAAGTTGCCAAGGCTGGACACCCCTGGACCAGAGGTAGGTTCCTACCGGTTCTAACTGGTTCTTTAGAACCATTAGTAACTCAGTGATGACGTCACGGAGCCGGTTCCGTTGGTGTCTCCGTGGGCGCCGCCATCTTGGACTTTGCTTCTGCGCATGCGCAGAAGCTAATTTTTGCTTCTGTGCATGCGCAGAAGCTATTTTTTGATTGCGAAGTGCACGCACACGCGGCGCGACCCTGAGCGAACTGGCAGCAAAAGGATCCAGAACCCACCCCTGCCCTGGGCTAGACCAAAACCCTAAACTGAACAAGCATTTCTCCTAACTTTAAGCCCAGCTCACTATGCCATTAAGTCACACTGCATTTCTTTTTAAGGCTGAACCCATGAGGATTATCTTAGTGATGTGATCCAGTTCAGGCAGATTTTGTTGTTGTTGTTGTTATATCTCATCATTTCCCTTTTTTTTCTCACTGCAAGAACAGAATCAAACAGCTCAAACACACATAATTGGGGAATAAGGAAGCAAGAAAAAACAACAGAGGGAAAGATTGAAGTTTCACACATTCAATACTTGGTTGGTGATAGGAACTGGAGAAACTTGTGTGTCTGGAAACAGGTTTTTGAGCATGGGAGAGTAGGAAGAAATACCTCAGGAATGTATATACTGCCTGCTACTCATCCAAGCCAACCCGATCTGTTTTGTTGGTAAACACCAGATCTGAACACTGGTTTTTCTAAAACCTAGTCTTTTTTATGCTGTTTTGAGAAAGAAGCAAAAAAAAAAAAAGGAAGCATTCAAGGTTGAACTAACCTCTACCATGTCAGGAGAAGCCAAATGATAAACCAGTTGTGTAAACCTTGCTAAGAAAACTGTAGGGACTTGTCCATGTAGTTGCCAGGAGTCAACAATGATGAACTTTGTTCAATGATGAACAAAGGCACAAATACAAAAAAAAAAACAAACCCCAAAACCACAAGAGCCTGAGGGCTCCCCCATATGTTGTGCTTGCTCCAGTGTGAAAATGTCCACCATTTTCTGAAGACATGTATTTACCACAAGTCCAACTGAAACCATCTCAAGATGTTCAAGTAGGGAAGTAGGGTTTCCATGTATAACAGAAGAAAATAACAGAATATCAGAGTTGGAAAGGACCTTGGAGGTCTTCTAGTGCAACCCCCTGCTCAAGCAGGAAACCCTATGCCATTCCAGAAAGTGGCTGTCCAGTCTCTTCTTAAAAGCCTCCAGTGATGGAGCAGCCACAACTTCTGAGGTATCATGGTAAACCATCTCTCACCCGGACAATCCAAGGAGAAGGAAAAGGAGCTTCTGGAGATTAGTGATCTGCTGGGCTCCAACTGGACCAGCAAGTCTGCTATGGGGTCACCCCTCTCATCTAGCTGCTAGGCTCTGTGGCTCAATGACCATTTGTTCTGTGACCATAGATATGTTAGGCATGTCTCCTGCACAGCTTTTCTTCTTTTTAATCTCTGTGTCAGGGTTCCAAGTAATAGATCCATATCAAACAAAACTCCAAGGCAAGTAGATTCCTCAAAGAATAGCTTTATTGGAAATATATTGGCACATATCCACATATCTTCACATATCTTCACATATCTTCAGCAACAGAGTGGTCAATGCCTGGAATACATTACCTGACGCTGTAGTTTCTTCCCCAAACCCCCACAACTTTAACCTTAGACTGTCCACCGTCGACCTCACCCCATTCCTAAGAGGTCTGTAAGGGGCGTGCATAAGCGCACCAGCGTGCCTACCGTCCCTGTCCTAATGTACCTATATATTTGTAAAATTTCTTGTACTCATAACCATGCTTGTACTTATATATTCACAAACATGTTTATACTCTGTTTATACTTTGTTCGTAATCATATATACGCTTGACAAATAAATAAATAAATAAAATTAAATAAATATCCGGTGAAAACCGACTCTGAAAACTCCCGTAGTTTTCACCTAATTAAAAGTAAAAGATTTTCTACTTTCTCAAAACAGTCAGTCACATGGTCCAATCACAGTGCAGACTAGCAGCCGAGTAGCATCACTCCGCCTTCCTCCAACCAGGTGTGAGAATGTCCTTAGTTCCCAAAGAGAAAATATTTTGTTTTGGCTACAGAATCCCTTCTATCTCAAATCCCCCCTCCCTATCCCTCAGCTCCAGTGTGGCAATACTGAAGTGGTCAAAAATGGCTTTGGTCAGGTCAGCTTCAGGGTTGACACTCTGTGTTAAAGATGGAAATGACAACCTCATATAAAACAAATATAGGTCTACCCTGAAGCTGATATTCATATTGGCAAATTTGTTTTTCTGCCCTTCCTGTTTCAATTATTGATGTGGAAAGTTATCCACTGATCCTTGAGTCGGTGGAGAATTATCCCAGGATGAAATTTCCTGCACATTACTGATTTCTACCCTGCCTCTGCTGCCTTTTTTTCTCTGTTATTTGCCAGCAGACAAGAAGTGGTAATAAACTCTGCAGCCTTATGGCTGACCTTGAACTCTGTCAGAATACAGTCAATGAGTAACGACCACTTTAACACCAGTATAGCTAAAGATGACCTTACTGATGGGCTGTGGATGAAATGAAAGGTACATCATGAGGGTCAAGCAGAAAAATACAGGTTGCCAGGTTGCAAATGTGTGCCAAGGCAGGTGAAGAAAGTTCTTAGTGTCTGCTGTAATTCCATAACTCTTTCTTAAATTCTACTAGCAGTATTTCAGCAATAATGAACTAGAACTGTTACAATCCGAGGAATTTTATTGAAGAAAAGGACAACAGAATGCAACATGTACCATTCAGGTTTTTCTATTATGCTAACAAACAGCTCTACATATAAATACTTTGTGGAATGGGACCCCAAGTATTTCAGGGAGTAAAGGAGCACTGGGATCCATTAGGTAAGATAACCATTTTATAAGGAATATAAACCTCTGAGCTTCAAAACAGAAGCCAGGCTCTAACTGTTGAGGTCAAGAGAAAACATCTCCCTTGGGCATGTTAGCATGTAATTGTTTTTTGAAGAATTTTACACTTCCCTTCCGAAGGAGCAAGTGGACAAGCCATTGTGGGGGGGGGGAAAGATCCTACTACCAACCTATGCTCAGACTGACCGTTATGAAAACATCCAGCACGAACTGGATTTGGTCGAAATGGGGTGAGCAGCAAGAGGCAGATAAGTGGGGAGGGAGTAGAACTTAGTGGTTTTGGCGCGTGAATCTCAGTTCTGGCTTTGCATTACTGGAATACACTTGATTACTGGAATACACTTAAAACTATACCTTTCCCAACAAATGGAGCCAAGGATTGGTTTTACTTAGACGTTTAAGCTGTGGCAGAGAGATTCAACCTGGAACTAAGGAGAAACTTCCTGACAGTGAGAACAATTAATCAATGCAACAGCTTGCCTCCCAGAGTTATGGGTTCTCTATTGCTAGAGGTTTTCAAAAAAAGATTGGACAACCATTTGTCCAGGATGATATAAAGTCTCCTGCCTTGGGCAGGAGGTTGGACTAGAAGTCCTCCAAGGTCCCTTCCAGCCCTATTATTCTATGATTCTACTTCACATTTAGGCTTTGCAAGATCTTAATGTCTATGCATGCCCCCCCCCCCATGAATGCATGATTCCAAAATGGCGTCTCTCAAATAGGAAGAGGGAAGGGAAAAGTAATAGGGGGAAATATTCGACGAAGGCCAACTTTTCTTCCAACTTCTCACCGCTCATTTATTCTCCTTGCAAAAATAAAATCAAATGCCGCTGCGGGCTTTTCTGGAAGGAAGTAGTGCTCAGCACTTCAGTTACAAGCTGCTGCTTTCTTTATCTCCTTGTCACTTCCCGACTTGTAGGACAAAATCCACGTTTCAAAAGCGTCTAGATCCAGAGTGACATTTTGACAAAGCTGCCACTCTTAATCAGAGTAACGTCAGGATGTCAAGTCCGCCACAATTTACCTAACTTTTCAAGACTTATTGCTGACCAAGCAAGGGAGCTTGGGATTAAAAATAAAACTGCCTCACTGCTTTCTCTTGTTTCTTAGATCTGATCATGCAGAACCGGGCTCATATTTAACGTCTTTCTTGCAATCCTGGACTTTTCCATAAGAAAATCATGTGTGAGTTTCTATCTCGTGAAAAGTCACTGTTTTGCAAGAGAAGTTATGAAATCTCAAGCGTAAAATTGGTGTCATATTGTGAGACGACAGTATTTGCTTTTTTCCTGTTTCAATTTGTATGTGTTCTTTCTTCGGCATCTGTCACTGGTATTAACTGCATTAATGGGTTTATCTAAGAAATCATTTTCATCCTGGCATTTTAAGGGGCTGCCACAAACTACCAACATTCACAGCCAGGAGTCACCACACAGTTTGGTAGAGTAACTTTTGTGAAACCTACCACCGTGTCCTCAACTCCCCTCCGTTTTAGCTATACTTGTTTATTTAAAACGTTTCAGTTCATTTTTAGACAAGGTAGATGTGAGAGGCAGACAGATAGACAGAGGCTGTAAATGTGCTAGGATTTAAGCTGTGATTTAAATATGACTCTGAGCAAGCAGTACAATACAATGTTCTAGAAAAAGTAGAGCATGTGGGACTTGGAAAGGGTCAGAAGAATAATTTGGGGTTCCAACTCGAGCCAGGGCTGTGCAGGAATAAGTAAAAACGAGATCCAGACAGCTATGAGAAAAGAAGAAATATTTATTCCTAAAAGCAAAACATTTTGCTTTTATGATCAGGCTGCAGAGAAATGGGGTACAGCGGCAAACTTTTATAGGGGGAGCTTGTCCAGGGTGAAGTGTCTACATGCTCATTCTAGGGTGACACTTATGGCGTGTGTGTGTGTGTGTGTGTGTATCTTTGGGAGACCTAATTTAACTCTGTGTTTGCAGACTTTATCATTTGATAAGTGGATTAAGTCTGGGTAACTTATTTCAGTGTTGGAAGAAATATCCAGGTCCAGGTCCAATCCGGGAGAAAGGCGCTGTAGACAAAATGGAGGCTGGAGGCTGATTGGAACGAGGGTCCATTTCTTGATGAAGCAGAAGCACTTGTTTGTGGTTCTGGTGCAGCTGACCACATGGAGTTGAGAGTGGGGGTTATTTATACCTTCTCTTGGGCTTTGAACTTGAGCTTCCTGTTCCTGTGCAAAAACATGTATTCTATTGGCTGTTGTCAGACTCCCATGGGGCCATGTACAAATCCTAGGAGTTTGTCTGAGCTAAGTTTGGTTGAAGTTTGGCTGATGCAATGAAGGGGCTTGCTGGGCAATTCCTATTGTGGCTGAGGGCTAATCCTACCTTTGTTCAGACCTTGCTGCAGGGAATTTGCTTATGAATAGAGCTAGCTATCTCTTTATCTCTTAAGTGCTGACATCTGCTGGGGGCTATTAAGAAAGATGGGAGCTATTAAGAGTGAGTCTCCTTCCTGCCTCAAAAAAAACAACATGTTTCTCCATTTCTCATCCAGGGAAATATAATATCCTGCCTTTTTTAATATTTCTTAAAATATTTCACTCTTCTAGGAGAGGGGTGAGTGCTAACTTTCTACATCGGGATTTCAGGAAGTTTGTTAATTTGATGAACTTGGAGACACTGATTCTCAGACCATGTGTGGATTCTGTTAATATTTTAAGGGAAGATGGAAACAGTATCAAGAATAAATTATATATCTGGATATAAAACTTCTCACAAAAGAAAGCAACCGAAGGGAAACCAGACAAAGATATTATATGTGGCATGAGGAATGTGGGTTGACACCAGGGGTAAAATTCAGCAGGTTCTGACAGGTTCTGGAGAACCGGTAGCGGAAATTTTGAGTAGTTCAGAGAACCGGAAAATACCACCTCTGGCTGGCCCCAGAGTGGGGTGGGAATGGAGATTTTGCAGTATCCTTCCCCTGCCACACCCACCAAGCCACGCCCACAGAACCGGTAGGGAAAAAATTTGAATTTCACCCCTGGTTGACACCCATTCAATGGGATGGTTGCAGCCATGATCTTGAGAGGTATTTTTGTTCACCAGTTACAAGCAGTTGCTCATAAGACAAAACAAGATTTGATCTTCCTCCATTCCCTTTTCCTAAACAAAATTTAACAACTTGTTTGCACAAACCGGACCAAGCCATCTAGACCAGTGTTGGTGAACCTTCTCGGCACTGAGTGCCAAAGCGGGAGCGCGCGCACAAACACATACACGCATGCGCGCACTGGAAACCAGAAAATCATCTTCCTGGCGGCTGCTCTTCCGGTTTCCAGTGCTCCCACATGCGTGAAGACCAGCTGGCCGGTGCGCCGGAAACTGGAAGAGCAATGGGCGATCGCTCACGTGCCCGGAGAGATGGGTCTGCGTGCCACTTCCAGCACGCGTGCCATAGGTTCGCCATCATGGAACTAGACAACAAGTCAGCAATAACATGGGTGCTACATATGCCTTCAAAACAGAAACTGACTCAGAGAGCTCTCTAGACCGGGGGTGTCAAACTCAATTTCATGGAGGGCCGCATCAGGGTTGTGTTTGACCTCAGGGGCCGGGTGGGTGTGGCCAGGGTAGGTGTGGCCAGCTCAACATCACTCGTGTTGGGGGGCCCCTCCCAGGTTCCGTTTTCTGCTGCGATGGCCTCCTGCAGCACTCTGCCAGTAAAAACGGAGTTCGGGAGAGCCGCACACGGCCCTCTCAAGCTCCATTTTCGCTGGCAGAGGCACTTTGGGCCAGTCCTTCACTGTTTCCAGGATGGCCCCGTGGGCCAGCTCTAAGCACCCTGCAGGCCGGATTCGGCCCGCGGGCCTTGAATTTGACACCATTGCTCTAGACAGTGAATCTGTTCTAGAATATGTCAGTTGTTATTCTCACATCAGTCAACTAGTAGGGCTGGGCTATAGAAAGCCTGACTAACCATAGAGTTCTCTTAAGGAAAACATGGATATAAGAGTTAATGATCAGTCCATGTCAGGGGTGGGTTCTAACTTATCTCGCTGCCGGTTCGCTTCCTCCCGTGCCGCGTGGGCGCGCACATGCGCAGTGCCAAAAAATTTAAAAAAGCCAAAAAAAGCCAAAAACAAGATGGCGATGCATGTGCATGCCGGAAACTCGGCTTCTGTGCATGCGCAGAAGAAAAAAAAATTAAAAATTCCCCCCCCAAAAAAAAATTTCAAAAAAAAAATTCCCAAAAAAAGATGGCGGCGTCCATGGACCAGCACCGACCGAACCGGATCCGTGACATCACCGTGACATCACTGTGACATCACCAGCGGGTTGCTACCGGTTCGGGCGAACCAGTACGAACCGGGAGGAACCCACCTCTGGTCTAGGTGCTCTAAACTACATTTGTTTTGTGCTGTAAATCTGGTTATTGTTTACACATTATTTCATTCTATTTTATTCGTTTAGGGAACTGGATGAAATGGGGAAGAAAGAAAACAAAATAGAATAGAATAGAATAACAGAGTTGGAAGGGACCTTGGAGGTCTTCTAGTCCAACCCCCTGCTTAGGCAGGAAACCCTACACCACTTCAGACAAATGGTTATCCAAGGTACATCCATCTTAGGAAGGATGGGTGCCTAATTCTTCGTGTGTTTTAAATTGCCTCATCTTTCTCACCATTGTTACAAGTTTCGTTTCTGGCTGTGGATCCTTACTCAAATTCAAGGACTTCTTGCCACCACTGTGGCAAGAAAAGTCATAAAATGGGGGAGAACTCACAACTGTTTCACTTAGTAACAGAAATGCTGGGCTCAATTGTGGTCATAGGTCAAGGACTACCTGTCCCTGGACAGCGTTCCAAATCACTTCAGGCTTCTGAAATACCATGAGAAAGAATATATCCAAGAAGCACAGGATTAAGCAATCGCTTGGAGACCATACATAATACAGGTAGTCCTTGACTTACAACAGTTCATTTAATGACCGTTTGAAGTTACAATGGAACTGAAAAAAATGACTTATGACCATTGCAGCATCCCCATGGTCACGTGGTTTACATTCGGATACTTGACAACTGACTCACGTTTATGACGGTTGCAGTGTCCCGAGGTCACGTGATCCCCTTTTGCGACCTTCTGACAAGCAAAGTCAAAATGGGGAAGCCAGATTCACTTAACATCCGTGTTACTAATTTAACAACTGCAGTGGTTCACTTAACAAATGTGGCAAGAACAGTTGTAAAATGGGGCAAAACCCCCTTAACAAATTTCCCACTTAACAACCTACATTTTGGGCTCAATTGCGGTCGTAAGTTGAGGACTACCTGTATTTTTAATGGAACAAGGGCTGTACTGGTAAGACAATGATGCAAAATGGGAATATTTTCATTTGGAGACTTTGATTGATTGATTGATTGATTGACTGATTGATTGATTGATTGATTGATTGATTGACTGATGTGAAACGTAAAAATGGCCAACTTCTGACAATTGGGCAGCTGACGTTTCACAATGTGGACAAAAAAGACCCCAGGGATTTCGCAAAAGGATTTTAAAAAACTTGCTTTTCTAACAGCACTTGAATAACTGAGATGGGGAAAAAATCTTCAAAACCTCATGTGCCTTTTCTATCTGGTTTAGATCAAAAAGTCCTAAAATTCCACTCTGATCTTGTGGAATTCAAACATTAACATTTCTCTTATTAACAGGACATAAAATCCTTTAAATATTTTAAAACCTTCCAAATTTAAGCATTTCGAACCCTTTTTTTACATGTTTTTTTTTCCTGATATATGATAACCTCAAAGGAATATCCACTATAACCATCTTCCAGGGATTTGGATTTTTTTTATTTATTTATTTATTTTTGGTGCCTTTGAGTCACTGCTGACTTTTGGTGACTGCCTGGACTAGAACATAGAACACAAAACGTAGAATAATAGAGTTGGAAGGGAACTTGGAGGTCTTCTAGTCCAACCCCCTGCTTGAACATGACACTCTATACCAGTGATGGCGAACCTTTTATGCACCGAGTGCCCAAAGTGCGCACGCACGCACGCCCAAACTGCAAGACGGGCATGTGCAGCAGAGACTCAAAGATCAGCTGGCTGACGGGAGGCGCGTGCGCATGCGCGGCAGAGACCCGAAACAGAGCTGGGGCGACGGCACGTGTGCCCACAGAGAGGGCTCTGCGTGCCACCTCTGGCACACTTGCCATAGGTTCGCCACCACTGCTCTATACCGTTCCAGACAAATGGCTGGCCAATCTCTTCTTGAAAATCTCCACTGATGGAGCACCCCGCCCCCCAATCTTGGAGGTGCCTTTCAAAGGCAAATAAGAGATTACTGATCCTACAACCTGCTTGTGTAGAACATTATTGAGAGCCAGTTTGGTCTAGTGGTTAAGGCCCCAGGCTAGAAACCAGGTGACTGTGAGTTCTAATCCCACCTTGGGCATGAAAGGTGGATGGATGACTGTGAGCTAATCACCAGGAGACTGTAAGTTCTAGTCCTGCCTTAGGCATGAAAGCCAGCTGGGTGACTTTGGGCCAATCACTCTCTCTCAGCCCAACTCATCTAATAAGTTTGTTGTTGTGGGAAAAATAGGAGGAAGACGGAGTATTTGACATGCTTGCCACCTTGAGTTGTTTATGCAAAAACAATACAGGTGGGATGTAAATAAACAAAAATAAAAGTTTCCTGAAATATCCAAAGGCAGCATGGACTAATGCTTCCTCGGTGTGTGTCCTTCTGTCTTTCCCCAGAAGTGGCTCTTGGATAGATACTAGGATCTGATAAAGGACACTATTTGTAACTCAGGGTTGATATAAGGGGTCCTGAGCTTGGTTGTTTTCTTGCAGACATTTCATTACCCAAAACGCTAGCACTGATGATGTTATGAATTGGGTAATGAAATGTCTGCAAGAAAACAACCGAGCTCATACAGCACCAAGGACCAGGGGTGGGCTGCTAGGGGTTCACAGGGGTTCGGGAGAACCTCTAGCTAAGATTCTGTGCAGTTCGGAGAACCCCCCAAATCCCACTCCTGGCTGGCCTCACTCACCCCGCCCTGCCCCAGGAGTCCCCACACGGCCCGTTTTGGATGAAGGTAAGTGCAGGGCGCGCGCAGAGGCTCAGGGAGGGCGAAAAACGGGCCTACTGGAAGTTCGGGAAGGGCGGAAACGGGCCCGTTTCCGGCCTCCAGAGGGTCTCCAGAGCCTGGGGAGGCTGTTTTTGCCCTCCCGGAGGCTCGAGGAAAGCCTCTGGAGGCCAGGGAGGGCAAAAAGGGCCCCCCCTCACCGTGGTGCAGGAGGCCAACTAGGCCATGCCCACCATGGACACACCCACCTGGCAACCAGGCAGAGAACCCCTTGCTAAAATTTTTGAAGCCCACCCCTGCCAAGGACCCCTCAAATTAGGATCTATTGAGTCCTTCTTCTCACAAAGTTCTGTCATTTTTAAACTCCTTGACCTTTCCCCAGTTCATCTGGCCCCTGGTGAAAAGAAGGACTAAGGGAGACATGATAGCAGTGTTCCAATATTTGAGGGACTCCTACAAAGACAAGGGGGTTAAACTATTTTTCAAAGCACAAAAAGGCAAGACAAGAAACAATGGATGGAAACTAACCAAGAGAACTAATCTAGAAATAAGGAGACATTTCCAAACGGTGAGAGCAATAAACCAATTGTCAGAACTGCCATCCTTCGCTCCAGTTCTGCTTCCCTAGATGCCAGCCTGCCATAAACCAGGGGTGAAATCCAGCAGGTTCTGACAGGTTCTGGAGAACCGGTAGCGGAAATTTTGAGTAGTTCGGAGAACCTGTAGTGGAAATTTTGAGTAGTTCTGAGAACCGGCAAATACCACCTCTGGCTGGCCCCAGAGTGGGGTGGGAATGGAGATTTTGCAGTAGAGGACGGAATGGAGATTTTTCGGTATCCTTCCCCTGGAGTGGGGAGGGAATGGGGATTTTGCAGTATCCTGCCCCTGGAGTGGGGAGGGAATGGAGATTTTGCGTCACGCCCACCAAGCCACGCCCACCAAGCCACACCACACCCAAGCCACGCCCACAGAACCGGTAGTAAAAAAATTGGATTTCACCACTGCCATAAACTGTGGGAGGAGGAAGCTGTGGAAATGAGGGTGAAACTGAAACTAAGCTTAGTGCCGTTCTGAGACATCGGCTCATCATCCCAAGGTCACGGGCTTGGGAAATGGAATGTAACAGCTCACGATCCAACCTTTGCAGAGACAGTCACCAAAACCACTTATTTGAATGTGACTGGACAAGTGGGAGATAACAGGGGGATGAAACGAGCAAATGAAAATTAACTAAGAAGCTTTTGCGTGCAAAACCTCAGTTCATCTATGGTGGACATGTGATAAAGCAAAAAAATTTTGGAGTATGATTCATATTTTAATACAATTTTTTTTGAAAATGGGGATAAAAATGAAACCAGAACGTTTTCTTTTGGGTTTAATGGGAAAAGAACTAGGGGGAAAATGTGGAACTTTGTTATTATATATGTTGACTGCAGCAAGACTATTGTATGCACAAAAATGGAAGGACACTTCGATTCCCACCATGGACTGCAGAAGCTGATGGAGTTGGCTGAAATGGCAAAATTGACCACTTTGATTAAAGAAAAGAACATAAGTACTTTTGTTTCTAAACTTCGTGCTTGATGTGGAAAAGAATGAAACTCTGACTTTGAGTTTTACCGATTAGACTGATAGATTTTTATAGAAATGGCTTGTTCATATTATTATGAAAAAGCAAAAAGTTATGATTTGATGTTAATGCCTTATTTTACTGTAACAGAAAGAGTCGGAAGTCAATGCTTCTTTTTCTTTTTTCTTTTTTTTTTGTTTTGTTTCTTTTCTTATCTTTCCTCAATTCTCCCTCCCCTTTCCCTCCCCACTGCTTTCCTATTTACTTTGTATTTTGTATTTTACAATACTTTATAACTCAATAAAAATGTTAATAGAGAACAAAACTTTAGTTCTAGCTTTCTTTTACTGTAACCACTGGGCTTTTAGAAAAAGTATTCTTTTAGCTACAAATGGTGTCAAGAGACTTGCTTTCCTAGGAGACTAAACTGGGGCAGGGCTGACACCAATGGAATAGCTTGCCTCCAGAAGTTGTAGGTGCTCCATCAGTGGAGGTTTTTAAAAAGAGACTGGACAGCCATTTGTCTGAAATGGTATAGGGTCTCCTGCATGAGCAGGGGATTGGACTGGAAGACCTCCAAGGTCCCTTCAAACTCTGTTATTCTACAGTATGTACCAGAGGTGGGTTCCTACTGGTTCTAACCGGTTCTTTAGAACCGTTAGTAAATCGGTGATGACGTCACAGAGCCGGTTCTGTCGGTGTCTCCGTGGGCGCTGCCATCTTGGATTTTGCTTCTGCGCATGCGCAGAAGCTAATTTTTTATTGCTGCGGGGGTGCGCACGCATGGCGCGACCCTGAGCGAACCGGCAGCAAAAGGATCCAGAACCCACCCCTGATATGTACTATGATCCTCAGCTAAAAGCATCCTTCTCTCTTCCTCCTTCCAGAAAAAAAAATATTAGGTTTCCTACTTCGTGGAAATGATTTGTGTATGCAGATGGCAATGTGCCTTTATTTACTTCTCATACGGCTCCTTGTCCTTTTTAACACCCTTTCTCTCTTCAACAAGGTATGTGATCAGCCAGCTTAATAAACCTCTTTCCCACTGTCAGACTTGATAAAACCTCCGCTTTTTTTCTCTATTAGCACACAGAAATTAACATTCAGTTAATTAATACCTTTCCATTTCAAAAGCTGTCTCCTACTTTAGAGCAGGTTACACTTTTTCCAGTATCGTGAAATAATACTTGATGGGTTGTCCCCCTCTAGCAGTAAACAGGCCCATTATATTCCAAATAGATTAACTTTCAAAGGAACTCTCGGAACAAAAGGGAGAAAAACAATGAAAAGACGATTCTTCCATTACTTTCCTTCGTGCCAGAAAAATGTCCCGATCTATTTATTAGATGGAGTCTTGAGGATTCTTATTTAGTGTGGTCTTTTATTCCCTAGAGAGCGAAACATTTGCGGAGGGGTTATTTCTCATGTTTCTTGATAAAACAAGGTATCATGGTAACAAAGACTCGTACAAGAATGGAAGAAAAAAAAATGGAATGTAAGCACTGCTTTGAAGTAGGCTGTAGTTCATTAAGAATATGAGAAGATTCGGATGGTGGACATCTACTCTAATCTGAGCTTTGTGCTTTCTGCCTTGTGAGAGAGAGATTGTTACTTGGAGGGATATTTTCTTTTCATCAATTTAACGGTAACAGTATAACAGAGTTGAAAGGGACCTTGGAGGTCTTCTAGTCCAACCCCCTGATAAAACAGAAGCTCTGATACCATTCTGGACAAATGGCTGTCCAATCTCTTCTTGAAAACCTCCAGTGATGTATGCATGTGACAGCCCCTGTACTTGAGGATTTGTCACAGAGAAGAGGGGATGGACCTATTCTCCAAAGCACCTGAGGGAAGGATAAGAAGTAATGGGTGGAAGATCATTAAAGAGAGATCCAACTTGGAAGTAAGGAGAAATTTCCTATCAGTGAGAACAATTAATCATTGGAACTGCTTGCCTCCAGAGGTTGTGGGTGCTCCATCACTGGATGTTTTCAAAGAGATTGGACAGTCATTTGTCCAAATGGTATAGGGCAGGAGTGTCAAACTCAAGGCCCACAGGCCAGATACAGTCCACGGAGTGCTTAGATCTAGCCCGCAGGGCCAACCTGGAAACAGCAAAGGACCGGCCCCCGGTGCCTCTGCCAGTGAAAATGGAGCCTGGGAGGGCCGTGTGCGGCCCTCCCAGGCTCCATTTTCGGCTTCAATGGCCTCCTGCAGCCCTTTGCCAGCGAAAACAGAGCTCGGGCACACATGGGAGTTGGACTAGAAGACCTACAGGGCAGTGGTGAAATCCAATTTTTTTACTACCAGTTCTGTGGGCGTGACTTGGTGGGCGTGGTGTGGCTTGGTGGACGTGGCTTGGTGGGTATGGCAGGGGAAGGATACTGCAAAATCTCCATTCCCACCCCACTCTGGGGCCAGCCAGAGGTGGTATTTGCCAGTTCTCCAAACTACTCAAAATTTCTGCTACTGGTTCTCCAGAACCTGTCAGAACCTGCTGGATTTCACCCCTACTACAGGGTCTCTTCCAACCCTAATATTCTATGTTCTAAACCTCCAGAGGATACCAGGTTAATAAAGGCTGAACTAGCAGACGGATGACTTCGTCTTAAATTACAATTTTATGTGTACCCAGATGGGGAAAAAGATTTGCGTAGGCCAATCCATGGCTGGATTTAGACAACATGCTTAACTGAATTAGGAAAAGATCTTGCAGCTGCTTTTGCTACACAAATTAACCTTGGATATTTATTTTATGGCTTAGCCTGATGTGTAAACCTAACACACTTGATAGCCTGAAGATTCAAACCATTATGCAAATTATTAATTCGGTAACCAAGTCAAACATGTTGGGAAAATACAATCCTTGTCTTTAAAAAAAAAACCTTCCCTTCCAAACAAGCTGACATTCACTTAATTACATTTCCCAAAAAAACATGCAAAGAAATTTCATCTGAACCTTCACCTTGTTTTGAACATATATTTATTAATGTTGATAGTCTGTTCGCCAACCCCCCAGAATGTTTTGCCTTTAAAAAGTTAATAAAAGCCCAGCTCATAGTAAATAGTAGAAATAACATTTTTTATTTTAAAACCGTTCCTTTTTCTAGAAAAATGGAGGAGATACAGGAGTAATACTGCATAAATTTTGAAAATAATCTAAAGCTCTATATCAATAGTTTGTGATTATCCTGTTTTAAATTGCCTGGCTTTATTGTGAAGAAAAATATGAAAAAAATATATGAAAACATATGAAGAACGGTTGCAGGAATTGGGTGTGTCCAGTCCAGAGAAAAGAAGGACTAGGGGGGACATGATAGCAGTATTCCAGTATTTGAGAGGCTGCCACAAAAAGGAGGGAGTCAACTTATTTTCCAAAGCACCAGAAGGCCAGACAAGAAATAATGGATAGAAACTAATCAAGGAGAGAAGCAACATGGAATTAAGGAGAAACTTCCTAACAGTGAGGACAATTAACCAGTGGAACAGCTTGCCTTCAGAAGTTTTGGGTGCGTCATCACTGGAGATTTTTAAGAAAAGACTGGACAGCCACTTGTCTAAAATGATTATAGGGTCTTCTGCTTGAGCAGGGGGTTGGACTAGAACAGGGGTGTCAAACTCAAGGCCCGGGGGCCGGATTCGGCCCACGGGGTGCTTAGATCTGGCCCGTGGGGCCGCCCTGGAAACAGAGAAGGACCGGCCCGCAGTGCCTCTGTCAGCAAAAACGGAGCTCACGAGGGCCACGGGTGGCCCTTCCGAGCTCTGTTTTAGCTGGCAGAGGGTTGCAAGAGGCCGTCGCAGGCAAAAACGGAGCTCGGGAGCCCATTTTCACTGGCAGAGCGCTCGGGCCACCACGGGTGCCCCTGACATGAGTGATGTCGAGTTGGCCACACCCACCCCGGCCCCCCGAGGTCAAACACAACCCTGATGCGGTCCTCAATGAAATCAAGTTTGACACCCCCGAACTAGAAGTCATCCAAGGTCCCTTCCAGCTCTATTCTGATTGACTACTGTATATCATACACATAGCTTCAGCAGAACTTGTAGACCCGGCTTGAGATACACAGTGAAAAGGGACAGGAAGGGGAAAGGTAGGAGAAAAACATTTCAATCAGAGATTCTCAACAATAATTATTCTTATATTGATGGCCAAATGGAAGCAATTCAGGAAAATGGGGAGGTTGATGGAAATCACCCTTCACCATACCTGGAACAATGTTGTTGTTTTTTCCCTACCATCTTCATCAGTTAAGCCTGTTACGATATACAAATAACATAAGAGTCTTACTTGATTAAGGCACTGTTTTTCGGCCTTGGGAATTTTAATATGTGTGGACTTCAATTCCCAGGTCCCACTATGGAAGGTGGAGCCCAAACATCTTAAAAGTTCCCGAGGTTGGGAAACCTTGCAATAAGGTCTTCTAAAAGAGACGATCATCTGCTGGGTTTTTCTTTCCAACCTAGAACTAAAGGACAAATTTCCTAACAGAACAATCAACCAGTAGAACAGCTTACCTTCAGAACTTGTGGGTGCTCCATCACTGGAGGTTTTCAAGAAGAGACTGGACAGCCATTTGTCTGGAATGGTACAGGGTCTGCTGCTTGGGCAGACCCTGTGCTCGTTGGACTAGAAGACCTCCAAGGTCCCTTCCAATTGTTTTATTCTGTATTCTTTCAGGGTCATCCTCACAAAAACCTTTCCCTTACAATGTTAAGCTTTCTACTCAGAGGTGAGTTCCTACCGGTTCTAACCGGTTCTTTAACTCGGCGATGATGTCATGGAGCCGGTTCCGTCGGTGTCTCCATGGGTGCCGCCATCTTGGATTTTGCTTCTCCGCTGCCCTGCGGGGTCTGAGGTCGACCCAGCGACACAGGCGCGTTTCGGGGCGCCTAATCCTCCGGCAAGCCCAGCCACGCGATGGCCAGAGAGTGAGGGAGGGCAGCCAGGTCCTTCCGGGCAGCTGCTTCCCACTGCCCTCCCTGGAAGGGCTCGCTTCGCCCACAGATTCTTCACCCGCCAAGAGCCGAGCCGACCGTAGCTGGGCTGCCTGATCCCAAGAACATGTGAATTGAATGGCGGGCAAGGGGGGGCTGGCATCGGGCCGGGCGGTAACCAGGGGTTGGGCAGCCCAGCTACGGTCAGCTTGGCTCTGTTTGGCTTGGGCTGCTCCTGCGCTGGGGCCAGAGGGGGCTTGTGGGCTGGACCCTGCCAGCCCGCCAGCTTTTCACTCACTGGGGAGGAGAAAAAGCGAAGCCTCTCCATGCTTTGGAAGCAACTTCCAGGCTGGGCAAAACATCGTCCTCCGAGAGCGCCGCCGCTTGGGGAGCAGCTGAGCCTCCCAGTTGAGGAAGATGGATCAGGGCGCCCTGAGGTGTTTTTCCCCCACCCGGGCATGGGAAGAGGCGAAGGGGCACCGGCAGACCAAGAAAGATGTCCCCGGCAATTGTAGGAAGGTTGCGGGGGGTCTCCAGAGGAAGCCTGGAGTGCGCTCACCCCAAGAGCGGAGTCTTCCTGCAATGCAGATTCAAGCCCTGCTGGAGCTCTGCTTGAACATGGTGGGAGACCGAGCTGTTGACCTGACCACCTCCTCCCGGACTCGTTCCCTCTGCCAGTCAGAAGCTTGGTTCAGTCCGAGCCGGTCACCACCCGGCCCGATGCCAGCCTCCCCTTGCCCGCCATTCAATTTGCCTGTTCCTGGGGTTGGGCAGCCCAGCTACGGTCGGATCGGCTCTTGGCAGGTGAAGAATCTGCAGGCGAAGTGAGCCCCTCCGGGGAGGGCAGTGGGGAGCAGCTGCCTGGGAGGACCTGGCCTCCCTCACTCTCCAGCCATCGCGTGGCCGGGCTTGCTGGAGGATTAGGTGCCCCGAAACGTGCCTGTGTTGCCAGGTCGATCTCAGACCCTGCAGGGCAGCGGAAGCCGGAACGCCGCCACAATCTGAGCTCCCTTTGGAGTGGATTGCAAACAAGGTGCAAAGCGGCTCCCAAACAGAACGAAGCGGGCGTGACACACCCAGAGCTGTCGCTTCTTTGCAACAGCCAAGGATGGAAGAGGTGCCTCTTCCGTCCTTGGCTGTTGGAATAAGCGGCGGCTTTGGCTGCCGCCGTGCCCGCTTCGTTCTCCGGTCCCTCTCCTTCCCTCACTCGGCTGCTACTGCTGGGGTGCTGCCAGGACAAGCGTGGGGGGTGTCTGTGTAGGGGGGGCATGGACCATTCAGCGCTGAAGTAGAAGCAGCCGCGGCGGCGGGGAAAGCGAGGCTTCTTTGCCAGCCTCCCAGCTGGCAAAACAGAAATTTTCGCCATGGCTAGGTGAGGGGGGGAGCATGGGCCTGAGGCAGGGAGCAGCTCGCCCAGGCGGCTGCTGCAACAGCCACGGGAGGAGCGACCCTTCTCGCCTCTGATGGGCCTTCCCTGCTGTTGCAGCCGCAGCACCCCGCTCCTGCTGGTGCTGAGGTAGAAGCAGCCGTGGCTGCGGGGAAAGCGAGGCTTCTTTGTCAGCCTCTCAGCTGGCAAAACAGAAATTTTTGCCAGTTCTGTGGGCGTGGCTAAGTGGGGGGGCATGTGACTGAGTGGGCATGGGCGTGAGTGACGTCAAGTTGGCCACGCCCACTCAGTCACATGCCCCCCAGCTAGCCACGCCCACAGAACCGGTAGTAAAAAAAAAATAGAACCCACCCCTGTTTCTACCCAATTTCTAATCACCATAAAGGGCCCAAATCCCTGTTTCTTGCCATTTTGTGGTGGAAATTCACCAGTTCTCAGATAAAATTAGTACCATTTTTTTTAAAAAAAAGTTTAGACATAGCTTCCCAAGTTCCCCAACTCAGAAAAGGAAGAACTGGAAAATTAAAGGTCCAGTTGTGTGTTTGTGGTGGCCTCAGCCATTATGACTTACATCCCATCATCTGTAGCACTTCGCAGTTCTTAAATATAGCCTCCAAATGCCACAAGGTTGGCTATCCCTTCCATATAGGAATAATTGGGGGGGGGTGTTCCCCTCCAGCACAACTTTCAGTTCTGTTTTTGAAAAGCTGTAGCTTATTCAACAATACAAATTCTGCAAAAAAACATTGGATTTCTCTGCTCAGTCGAGCATCCGTGCTTTTGATAATTGGGCTAACAGCACCACCTATTGGCAAATTAAAGAACTACAGGCATAAATATGAAGTGCCGTAAATATATATTTATATTGATTGTTTATTTATATATACACGTATTAAAAATGCAAAGCCCTCCCCTGGGGGGAAACGTGGCTACGTTCATACAAAGTAAAGATCTTGTTTGTTTGTTTGTTTGTTTGTTTGGAATTTTGTGGCTTAATACGTTGTCTAAAGCTGGGCCCTTTTCGTGGTTTGATGTACTGTGTGGTTGAGTAATTTAATAACCAGTGAAATGGCTACAGCCACTGTAACTAGCAATTACTAGTAATTAACCCATGGTAATTCTTGATATGTAATTGACCAGTGATTGATTTGCTTAATGATCAGCCTGTATTTAATACTCCCTAGAGTACTAGACAGAATAACAGAATAGCAGAGTTGGAAGAGACCTTAGAGGGCTTCTAGTCCAACCCCCGCTCAAGCAGGAGACCTTTTCCATTTTAGACAAATGTCTGTCCAGTCTCTGCTTAAAAACCTCCAGTGATGGAGCACTCACAACTTCTGAAGGTAAGCTGTTCCACTAGTTAATTGTTCTTACAGTCAGGAAATTTCTTCTTGGTTCTAGGTTGCTTCTTTCTTCATTCAGTTCCCGTCCGTTGCTTTTTGTCTTGCCTTCTGGTGCCTTGGAAAATAAGTTGACCCGCTCTTCTTTGTGGCAGCTCCTCAAATATTGGAACACTGCTATCATGTCGCCCCTAGTTCTTCTTTTCACTAGACAATGCTTCTCAACCTTGGCAATTTGAAGATGTGTGGACTTCAACTCCCAGAATTCCCCATGCTGGCTGTGGAATTCTGGGAGTTGAAGTCCACACATCTTCAGGCTGCCAAGACTAAGAAACACTGACCTAACAAGTCAACCCTGCAATCAGTCTTGGTCATCACCCTCATCTAGCTTCTTGATTGATATCCACAGCTACAAGATGTGGGTTGCTGAAGTCTGTTCAGCCCTAATTCTCTACGGCTGTCTTATGCAATCCGGGAAGAGACGAGATGAACAGCAGGGTTATTTCCTCTTCCTGGCAGAGAAAGAATTTGTTTTGGACTCTCCACTACTGTCATATCTATGGCTATTTTATGGGGCTAGTTGAACTGTTTTCATTTCAACTGGTTGTGTTTAGGAATTGCTCCTTAAAAACAAACACCTGAGTTTGGGGTGTGGTTTTTCCCCTCTACTGTCCCAACAACTCCTCTGTTCGCAACAGAATACCTTATTCCACCAGACTTGAAATTTCGGGCTTAGACAACTTAGAACTACGCCGCCTTCGGTCTGACCTAAGCGTAGTACACAAAATTATCTGCTACAATGTCCTACCCGTCAATGACTAATTCAGCTTCAACCGCAACAATACATGAGCTCACGATAGATACAAACTTAAGGTAAACCACTCCAAACTCGATTGCAGAAAATATGACTTCAGCAACAGAGTGGTCAATGCCTGGAATGCACTACCTGACTCTGTGGTTTCTTCCCCAAACCCCCAAAATTTTAACCTTAGACTGTCTACTGTCGACCTCACCCCATTCCTAAGAGGTCTGTAAGGGGCGTGCATAAGTGCACCAGCGTGCCTACCGTCCCTGTCCTAATGTTCCCATGTACTTAAAACCGTCTCATGTATATATGTTTATACTTTTACTGTAATCTTATATATGCTTGACAAAAATAAAAAAATAAAAAAATAAAACATAAACAACTTTTCCTTCCATGCTGTGTCTTTATATGATTGTTCTCCAGGTTCATAATTGTCACTCACTGATTTCCTTGCTTGCTAAAAACTGAAAGAGTTCCAATGCTTTAAATAAGCCAATGATAGCAATAACACCTATCTGTGCAAAACCAATAGCAACAATAATAGCTATCCATGCTTAAGAACAAATAATCTGCAGGATGACCCCACCCTTCTTCAGTCCATTTTTAAGCCTTCAATAGGGCACCTACCGTAGATGTGCAACATCAGAAAGAAAAGAAAAGAAAAGAAAAGAAAAGAAAAGAAAAGAAAAGAAAAGAAAAGAAAAGAAAAGAGAAAAGAGAAAAGAGAAAAGAGAAAGAGAAAGAGAAAGAGAAAGAGAAAGAGAAAGAGAAAGAGGGGGAAGGAAGGAAGGAAGGAAGGAAGGAAGGAAGGAAGGAAGGAAGGAAGGAAGGAAGGAAGGAAGGAAGGAAGGAAGGAAGGAAGGAAGGAATGCTGTTGCATAGCAATAATATAAGACAAAGAGTAAAAAGGAAAAAGTACAAGAAAAAGACAGAAGACAGAAAGAGAAACAAAATTCAAATAAATTACTTCTGAACTTCTTTTCGATCGATTTTTATAAACTTTTTATTTTTCCTGCCTTCTTGGATGGTCCATAAATCCTTTCAAGCCCTTTATTTAATCCACCTCTTTTCCAATCTTCAGATCCATAAATCAGTGTTTCATTTGTTTCTTCCTTCAGCAAAAAGTTCATGAAAGGTTTCCAGACTTTCAAAGAAATGGAAGATAAAGTCCCTCTTTCCAATGACCTGATTTTATTTCATTTTAATTGTGTAGGATACAGGTTGTAAAGACAAAGCCATAAATCCACTTCTGTTCCAAGTTAAATTATGTTCTGCTGGCTTCACAGAAGCATCACTGCAGTTTTCATGTCAGAAGTTTCTGATTTAGCCCATAGTACATAGATAGCACTTAGCAATAGCAAGAGCACTTAGACTTATATACCGCTTTACAGTGCTTTACAGCCCTCTCTAAGCGGTTCACAGAGTCAGCATATTGCCCCCAACAATCTGGGTCCTCATTTTACCCACCTCGGAAGGATGGAAGGCTGAGTCAACCTTGAGCCAGTGAGATTTGAACCGCCGAACTGCAGCTAGCAGTCAGCTGAAGTAGCCTGCAGTACTGCACTCTAACCACTGCGCCACCTCGGCTCTATCACTCTCATTCTTGCTATTTTGAGTCAGGTACCACCTATTCTAAACCTGAGCATATACCTCTTTACGTTAAACTCTACAGTAGTTTTATTTTACTAATTGCTTCATTAAATGTATAGTTCTTATAGTTTTAATGTTCTAAATGTCATTTTAATTGTATGACCGTAAGCCTACGGTCGCCTTGGCTAAGTCAGCGGCACAGGACTTTAATAATTATTATATTAATCATTACTAATAATCATAAGTAAATAAATTTCCTTTCTTCTTTGAAGCATAATGTTGGCTGGTATGCAACATGAAGTTTGAAATTTGTAATGGCTCTTTTGTATCTCTTCTAGCAATTCCACAGGAAGGATCTCTGGAGTTAGGAGCCGAGGTGGCGCAGTGGTTAGAGTGCAGCACTGCAGGCTACTTCAGCTGACTGCTAGCTGCAGTTCGGCGGTTCAAATCTCACTGGCTCAAGGTTGACTCAGCCTTCCATCCTTCCGAGGTGGGTAAAATGAGGACCCAGATTGTTGGGGGGCAATATGCTGACTCTGTGAACTGCTTAGAGAGGGCTGTAAAGCACAAGCGGTATATAAGTCTAAGTGCTAAGTGCTAAAGTTAAGATGACTGTCAGGCGGAATGGGACTTTTAGGCTCCTACCCTTGGCCGCGCCTGCTTCTCTGCCAGGGTCCTGTCTCCGTGCATTAACCTCTAGCTTTTCTCCAAAGCTGGCCCACCCCTAGCTGTTCGCCCTGGCCAATGGGACACAGCCCTTCTGTCCCACGCCGTTCGGTGCGGCCCATTCGCCAAAACAGGTTTTGTCCCGGCTTTTTGGCCACCCGGGACAGTTAGCCACCAGCCAATCGGCTAACTGCCAATGCTGGCAGCCAGAAGCCATGGTGTGATTGATCACAGGGGCTGGGGGGCTTTGGGTGTGGGACAGAGGGGCCATGGCCCAGGGCAAACAGCTAGGGGCGGGCCAGCCAAGGAGAAAAGCTAGAGGTTAATGCGCTGAGGCGGGACCCTGGTGTAGAAGCAGGTGCTGCCAAGGTTAGGAGCCTTAAAGTCCTAGACCCCTGTCAGAGAACAAACAAAGATGATTAGGGTAATGGAGGCTAAAACATATGAGAGAACGGTTTCAGGAATTGGATATGTCTAGTTTGATGAAAAGAAGGAGTAGGAGTGACATGACAGCAGTGATTCAATATCTAAGGGGCTGCCACAAAGAAGAGAGGGTCAACCTATTCTCCAAAGCACCTGAAGGCAGGACAAGAAGCAATGGATGGAAACTAATCAAGGAGAGAAGCAACCTAAAACTAAGAAGAAATTTCCTGACAGTTAGAACAATTAATCAGTGGAACAACTTGCCTCCAGAAGTTGTGGGTGCTCCAACACTAGAAGTTTTTAAGATGAGATTGGACAACCATTTGTCTGAAATTGTATAGGGTTTCCTGCCTGAGCAGGGGGTTGGACTAGAAGACCTCCCCCCAATCCCTGGTCTCTGGATTGGCACCGGTCTGCGGCATGCCAGAAATCGGGCCGCACAAGCAAGCAAAGCCCCATCCGCGTGATGCAGGCAGCACATGAAACCATGCCCCGTCCGGTTTCTCTTCTCTTCAGACTTCAAGGAGACACAATAGCTCTCTTCACCTACCTGAAGGGCGGCCAGGTAGGAGTTGGGGCAAACTTGTTCAAACTTGTTCCAGAAGATTGGCTAAAGAACCACAGGCTTGAATTTCAGGTAGTCCTCAATTTACAACCATTCTTTTAGCTGCCATTCAGAGTTACAGCAGCACTAAAAGACCAGTGACTGGTCCTTCAGCACTTACGACTTTTGCAGCATCTCCACCGACATGTGATCAAAGTTTGGGTGCTTGGCAATTGGTATGTATTTATGATGGTTGCAGGTTCCCAGGGTGATGTGCTCACCATTGGCAAACTTGCCAGCCAGCTTCTGCTGAGCAAATTCAAGGGGGAAGCCGGATTCCTTTAAAGACCCTGTGATTTACTTCACACCTGCAGTGATTTTTTCTAACAACTATGGCAAAAAACAGCTCTTAAAATGGAGCACAACTCATTTTAAAACCACCTTGCTTACCAACAGAAATTCCGGTCCCGGTTGTGGTTGCAAGCAGAGGTCTACCTGTACAAGGATGGACCTTAGGAAAATTGTCATGATGTAAGAACTGCTCAAAAACAGAAGAGACTTTTTCTCCGGACTCTGCTTGATGTGTCCAAGGCTAGGCTAGATGGCCATTTTGCAGGATATTGATGTAGCATCAGTTTCTGCAATGGGCAGTGGATTGAATTGGATTATTACCAAGAACCCTTTACATTCTGTGATATAATTCTATAATGACACTATTACAGTGCATCCTACCTTTGAAATATACTTTCACTATGATGTCCTTATTTGCAGCAGATGGAATGACCATGGCATTTCAAATTGATGTTTTGTTTTGCTTTGAGTTTTGTGCCTAAATCATACCATATAGACTGATAAATAACTTTACATTATACAAAAAGGGAAAGGAACTAAATAGCCTTCTACAATTGTTCCCGGATGGGTTGGATTCCCAGGCAAACTTTGCCATTTAAGTAAAATGCAACCCAATGCATTATTTACTGAAAAGGAGGCCTTATTGATCTCAGAACTTATTTCTGCTCAGACGAAAGCTGAAAATTGCACACCCCCTCAAGCTTGTTAAGGCCATCATTTTTATACCCCTAAGGCATTTTGACTCAGATACAAATCCGTGAATTAAATGCCGGTTCTAAAAAATATTTTTATTGTTTCCTGCCATAACAATATTTTTTCTTATTTACGTTGCCTTTAGCAGCCTTGAGATAAATAGCACAGCAAATACAAAATGGAATCAGCCAAAACTTTGGATACAGAATAGGATTCAGGAGCTCAGAAGTAGGGACTACTGTCAGTACCACTGGGCCTCTATCAGTGGATTCACTGTTAACAGAATAACAGAGTTGGAAGGGACCTTGGAGGTCTTCTAGTCCAACCACCCTGTTCAAGCATTTCAGACAAATGGTTGTCCAATCTCTTCTTAAAAACCTCCAAGGTTGGAGCACCCACAACTTCTGGAGACAAGCCATTCCATTGACTGTTCTCACTGTCAGGAAATTTCTCCTTAGTTCTAGATTCATTCTAATCAAGGAAATTTCCTGACAGTGAGAACAATTAATCAGTGGAATGACTTGCCTTCAGAAGTTGTAGATGTTCCAACACTGGAGGTTTTTAAGAAGAGATTGGACAACCATCTGTCTGAAATTAATTAGCTCCAACTTCTCTCCTTGATTAGCTTCCATCCATTGCTTCTTGTCCTGTCTTCAGATGCTTTGGAAAATAGGTTGACTCCCTCTTCTTTGTGGCAGACCCTCAAAAATTGGAACATTGCTATCATGTCCTCCCTGGTCCTTCTTTTCATTAAACTAGACATAACCAATTCCTGCAACCGTTCTTCATATGTTTTAGCCTTCAGTCCCCTGATCATCTCTGTTGCTCTTTTCTGTACTCTTTCTAGAGTCTCAACATCTTTTTTATATCGTGGCGACCAAAACTGGATGCAGTATTCTACGTGTGGTCTTATCAAGGCGTTATAAAGCGGTATTAACACACTGTGGCAGCCTCTCCTATATTGGAACACTGCTAGCATATAGCCTTCAGTCCCCTTATCATCTTTGTTGCTCTTCTCTGTACTCTTTCTAGAGTCTCAACATCTTTTTTATATCGTGGCGACCAAAACTGGATGCAGTATTCCTAGTCTTACCAAGGCATTATAAAGTGGTATTAATACTTCACATGATCTTGATTCCATCCCTCTATTAATGCAGCTTAGGAATGTGCTGGTTTTTTTGGCAGCTGCAGCACACTGCTGGCTCATATTTAAGTGATTGTCCACTAGGACCAGGGATGGGTTCCCCCAGGTTCGGACCGGTTCTCCCGAACCGGTAGCGGCCCGCTGGTGACATCACGATGACTTTTGAATTTTATTTTATTTTATTTTTTAAATTTTTATTTATTTATTTATTTTCCTTCTGAGCATGCGCAGAAGCCGACTTCCGGCACTGTGCATGCGGTCGCCATCTTTTTTTTGGCTTTTTTTTCCAGATTTTTTGTTACCGCGCATGCGCACGCCCACGTGGCGTGGGAGGGAGGGAGGGGGCGAACCGGCAGTGAGGTAAGTTGGAACCCACCCCTGACTGGGATTCCAAGATCCCTCTCGCAATTACTACTCTTGAGCCAGGAACCACCTATTCCATAACTCTGCAATTTTTTTTTTGTGCTTAAATATAAAACCTTACTTTTCTCTACACTGAATTTCATTTTGTTAGATATTCAAATATAGGAAAACAAGTTCAAGATGTTAAAATCTAGGGATGTTATTGCTGAGGGTTTTTTCTAATGCAGTATTTGTAAGCCTATAAAAATCGAACTCTTCCTATTCCCATTTTTAAAATCAATCTTACTGAAATGAGTAAAAGCCTAAACTATTAAAACCTGGATTTGTTTTTTGTTTTTTTTAATATTTATATCCTACCTTTATTATTTTTACAAATAACTTAAGGAGGCAAACATTCCTTCCTCCTCCTATTTTCTCCACAACCACTACCCTGTGAGATGGGTTGGTTGAGAGAATGATTGGCACAAGGTCACC
>QLTV01003469.1:735220-747157 GCA_003457575.1 Thermophis baileyi
TGTGTGTGTATGTATATATTATATACCTAGATGATTTGAGTTAAAGTACAATTGAAATAAAATGCACAATTAATGTTGAATTGCTACAGGATCGTCTGACACAGAGTAGCTGGTTATTTGCTAATGGTTCCCTCAGTCTCTATAATATGGCTTGTTTGACAAGAAGGCCACTCAAAGAGATGAGTTAAACTTTCAACTGTCCGCATATTGTCTCCTTTAGGCCTTTCCACGTCTCCTGACTGTCAAAGAAAGGGATCTCTCACACACACATCAAAGGGTTAATGATCAATGGGAATAGAAAACGGCTCCTTGCCAAGAGTTGGCTGTCTCAGGGCAGTGGCTGTTGATGGGGGGTGGGGGGGTGTTCTGATTTGGATTTAGAACAATATCCCATAGGCTTGTTACAAAAAGGCGTAATCTGCAAATATATATAAAAAGTATCCCCAGGGTCTTCTTTTTGCCAAAAAATACCTTGATCTTCTCCACTTCTATTTAAGGAATGCTTTATAGAGCAATAGTGAATGGCTCGTCTCTCGCTCATTTTCTAAACAAAATATTAGGTCCCTGAGGTTCACCCGCGTTATCCTTTGCCGTGTAAACTGTCTGGTTGTTCCGATTCCGGAGCATCCTGGTACTGCTACACTCGGACTGGATCCCTGGAGGTGGGGAAAAAGAGAGAGAGAGAGAAAAGGATGTGGGTTTTTTTTGTTTGTTTGTTTTAATCCTTCAAGCAGAATCCCCTTTGCAAAGTTGACTACAGGTAGTCCTCGACTTGCAACAGTTCACTTAGGGACCTTTCGAAGTTAACAGGGGCCCTGGGAAAAAAAAGTTACTGACTACCATTTTTTCACACTTATGACAACTGACTCGTATTTGTGACGGTTGGAGTTGTCAACCCTGAAGCTGGCCTGACTGAGGCCATTTCGAGACTTCAGTGCTGACACACTGGAGAAGAGGGACAGGGAGGGGGGAATAGAGATAGTTGGGGGTGTTGTAGTCAAAACAAAATACTTTCTCTTGGGAACCAAGGACATTCCTGCAGGTGCTCAGAAGGAGGGGACTGGAGTCACTTAGCAACTGGACTGTATCCTGATTGGACCATGTGACTGATTGTTTTGAGAAAGTGAAAAACTTTTACTTTTTAATTAGGTGAAAACCACAAGAATAATCAGTCGGTTTTCACCAGCCTGTGCCAATATGACATATCCAATAAACTTATTCTTTGAGAAATCTACCTGCCTGAGAGTTTTGTTTGCTACAGGTATGTTAGTTGGAACCCTGACAGGAGTGTCCCTGGGTCATGTGATCCCCTTTGGTGACCTTCTGAAAAGTCAGATTCACTTAACAACCATGTTACGAACTTACCAACTGCGGTGATTCACTTAACCACTGTGGCAAGGAAGTTCGTAAAACGGGGCAAAACCAACTTAAGAACTGTCTCGCTTAGCAATGGAAATTTTGGGCTCAATTGTGGCCGTAAGTCGAGGGCTTCTTGAGGTCCCAAATAAAGATGGAAACCCGCCCTTTTCCCATTCTTGTTGCCCTGCAAGGGGCATTTAAAGGCATTCTGCCCCCAACCCAGAGTCACTCTGAATCTTCGTGATCATTAGCCCTTGGCAGAGCTGAACACCGTCAGTTTATTCCATCTCCTTTTTGCCATCCAAGTCAGAAGTCCTCACTACAGCTTACGGTTATGGCTTCCACGGGTCAATTGTGTGCTGCATGAATAATTCCTTTCTTTTAATATTGAATAACCCCTGATCTTCGATCTGCTAACAGAGAAAAAATATCTTCCCTGTGCATCTTATTTATTTATTTACCAAATTTAGAAACAGCTCATCTCACTCACAGAGCGACAGTTTTCTCCAAGTCATCTATGATTTTAAATACCTTGATTATGTAATTCCTCTGTCACCTTTCAGCCTATAAGAATCCCAAATATTCTGGCTTTTCCTCATAGGGGATGTTTTTAAGCACCATGATTTTTTTACTGTCAGTTGTCTGTTTACTCTAGACCAGGGGTGTCAAACTCGCGTCGTCACAGCGGCGTCATGTGATGTATTGGGACTTTTCCCCCCTTCGCTAAACCAGGCATGGGCATGGCCACTGCGTGACGCATCCGACACGCGGGCCATGAGTTTGACAGCCCTGCTCTAGACCATCTGGATTTAATCTACTTCTATTTCATTCATGATATGTTCTTTAAAAAAAAATCTGCATAGTACAGGTGGTCCTTGACTTACGACCACAATTCAGCCAAAAGGTTTGGTTGCTAAGTGAGAACTTTTTAGAACTTTAGAAAAACTTTATTGTCATTTTGAATGTACACTAATTGGCATACATTAAAATGAAATTTCTTTACATACAGTTCTCAAAGGGTCACCACCTCCGTTATACACTACATAAACATGACTAAATAAATAAATAAATATTAAACTATGCATATACCCACATATATTATGACACAGAGAAACAACACAGTCTAGTGTATACAGGTACATGAGGCAGTTGTCCATTGAAAAAACACCTTTGGGACAACCATGACCTGGATGACTGAGAATCTCCATAGACAAGTGAGTTGTGCCTCATTTTATGACCTTTTTGGCACAGTTGTTAAGTGAACTGCTGCAGTTGTTAAGTGAATCATATAGTCGTCAAGCAAAAACATATACTTTGCTTGTTGGAAGTCAACTGGGATGGTTAGAAATGGTGATCACATGACTTCAGGACACTGCAACCATCATAACCAGCCAGTTGCCAAGTGCCTGAATTTTGATCACATGACCGTGGGAATGTTGCAATGGTTGTAAGTATGAAAATAGGTCATTTTTTTCAGTGATGTTGTAATTTCAAAGAGTCACTAAACAAACGGTTGTAAGTCAAGGACTATCTGTATAGACTTCTAAAATTACATTACTTTAAAAAATATATTTACTAATCTCTGAATACTAAAATGCAATGTGTCACCGTGGCATGTTTTGATTCTGGTGAGCATTCATACATCTACATATAGTATTTTATTAAAACACAGATACCATATAAAGAACAGTACTCTGCATATTCAAGTGTGATACAGTTCCTAAAGTTCGTATCACAGACACCTAAAAGTGCCTTTGTATATTAACCTTCTGTATAATTAAAATCAAAGATTAAGGGAAAGTGGGGTTTGTATAATGATGTCACAGATATAGAAGTCCTAGCTTTAAATCCTAATCAAGTCAGTTCAGACTACATTTTTTTATTTAACTCTGTTGGGATATTGGCTCATCTGGAACCAGATTTTCAACAATTCAGAAATTGCCCAATTAAATGTTTGTCACCACACCAATGCAAAACAACAAAACAATAAAAAATTCCTCAAGGATAGGAGTGACTTATTAAGAGAAAATAAACAAGAGGATGGCAGAGTTTCTTCATTCCTATGAAAATATATGGAGAACAGTAAATAACTGTAACCAGCAGGTGGCACATAAAGACCATATAGCTAATTTCTATTTTGACTTTTAAAAAAGTGCGGGAGTTAAAGATATTTAGAAGTAAAAAACTTTTGATAGTTTATGCATTGTGCAAATACTAGGCCTCTTAAAATATTCAGTAAAAATCAGGAGGAGCAAGGTTAAGAAACTAGGACTGATTAGTACAGAGGTGGGGAACTATGGCCCCTTTATGACTTGTGGACTTCAACTCCCATGCTAGCTCAGGAATTCTGGGAGTTGAAGTCCACAAGTCATAAAGGGGCCATAGTGAAACTCAGAACTAGTGGGACATTTCTCTTATCTGGAATAGAAGTGAAAGAAACAGCATGTTCAAAATGAACACAAGCAATAAAAATTAGATGGGATTACAATGCCTTTTTAAGAATAAACGTATCTCCACAGAAATCCAAGGGAGTGACCTGGGTGATACTGTTGAGACGATCTGTTTAAAATAAGGGCAAGATGAAATTAAAAGCAGTCTGTAAACCATTATTGCTTTCGCCACTGAAAGCAATAATGGTTTACTTAAAAGTAATCTACATATCTTTCAAAATGGTATGAAGCAACAAAGATGGGAAACTGTGGAGCCCTTGGTGCTCTCTGAGCTTAGTTGTTTAGCTCAACTAAGTAATATCATCAGTATTAGGGCTCACTCTCTGTTTATCTATTTACAATGAAGCAGAAAACAGTACTCTAATTAAGGAGCTACCAAGAAGAAAGCAACATCCCTACCAAAACTAGCAATGTATATAAACAGAAAGCAAACCCCACACTCACTCGCACTGATTATGTTACCTAGTTGGGTAATGAAACATCTGCAAGCTCAGGGAGCATCAAGGACTCCATAGTTCAACAGTTTTGCTACAATATTCTATTTTATTGGAATAATGGGAAACTCTAGTTAGCCCAACGTATATTGGGATACAAACCCTAACAAGTATGTCCTCCTATGACATTCCTAACTTGTCTTCATTACCACTTTTTCCTTCTTAAAGTAGAAGACGGAAGGGGATCAATTATCCTAACTTAGTTTTAACCACAGAGATGCCTTACAGGATTAAGTGGATGTACCAAAGGTGCTTTTCCAAGAGGCGACTGGACTTTCTTTGTTTTTCCCTTGAAGATGTTTCAAACTGAAGAAGCTTCTTGGATGAGAAGCGAAACGTCTTCAAGGAAAAACAAAGGAGGTCCAGTTGCCTCTTGAAAAAGCACCTTTGAGACAACCATGACCTGGATGACTGAGAATCTCCACAGACACTAAGTGGAAGTAGTAGGAATACTCAGGAAGTGACTGTATAATGCTGGAGTTCTGGATTTCACAAGAAAGTATAAGAAGATCATACCTTAAACTTTTTTTTTTTAAATGCCAGATTTTAATAAACTCAGAGCAAGAATTAGTAAGATGCCATTCCAGGAAAAACTAATGGAATGAATTAAACCATGATGTAAAAAGGATGTGGAGACTCTAGAAAGAGTGCAGAGAAGAGAAACAAAGATGATTAGGGGACTGGAGGCTAAAACATATGAAGAACGGTTGCAGGAACTGGGTATGTCTAATTTAATGAAAAGAAGGACTAGGGGTGACATGATAGCAGTGTTCCAATATCTCAGGGGCTGCCACAAAGAAGAGGGAGTCAAGCTATTCTCCAAAGCACCTGAAGGCAGGACAAGAAGCAATGGGTGGAAACTAACCAAGGAGAGAAGCAACTTAGAACTGAGGAGAAATTTCCTAACAGTTAGAACAATTAATCAGTGGAACAGAAGTTGCCTCCAGAAGTTGTGAATGCTCCAACACTGGAAGTTTTTAAGAAGATGTTGGATAACCATTTGTCTGAAGTGGTGTAGGGTTTCCTGCCTAAGCAGGGGGTTGGACTAGAAGACCTCCAAGGTCCCTTCCAACTCTGTTATTCTATTCAACATTGGTGGAATTTCCAAAACTGCAAACCTTTCTAATAAAGAAAAATGCAAACACACAGAAAAAGCCAATATCCTTGCATAAGTACCTTAGTGACAATTACAAAGAATATGTGTAAGGAAGAAACAAGGAGAGATTACAAATGAGTGGATTTCTTGTACAGAGATGTGTAACAGAAAAGCTAATAATGAAAGATGACTTTAGCAAAAGATGCTAAGAACCTTTGCTTTAAAAAAAAAGCTAGATTTGTTAAGAAGAACAAAAATCACTACACCAACTGCTCAGTAAGTAAGCATGGCAAAAGGATGGATGATCAAGAAAAGACAGAACTACAGGTAACCTTCGACTTACAACCATTTGCGCTCATTTATGGTCATAAGTCAAGGACTACCTGCATTCACTTCTATTGTAGCTTGGTCTTCTCCAAGAACATAACTCTTTCATTTAGTAATTATTCTTTGCCCCATTCATTCTTTTGCCCTTCTAAATCCATGTTTCTATCCATGTTTCTTTGATCCATGTTAGAGGTGTCATCTTAGCTTCCTTGCTTCTAAAGCTGGACTAGAACTGATATAATTCCACTTCACTTTTCCCTGAACTGACCTCCGAGGAGGAATAACTTTAAAATCCTGTTCAGTCATCCTTTGCCTGCAGTTATCCACCTCATGCCAAGATTTACCTCCTGCAGACAACGATCACATTGAGAAAGCCACTATCTGCAGGAGCCTGGTAGCAGATATTAGCAGGACTGAGTTTTATCCAGAGCACTTGAATGGTTCAAAGAACACCTAGAATTATAGAATAACAGAGTTGGAAAGGACCTTGGAGGTCTTCTAATCCAACCCCCTGCTTAGGCAGGAAACCCTATACCACTTCAGGTTGTCCAATCTCTTCTTTAAAACTTCCAGTGTTGGAGCACCCACAACTTCTGGAGGCAAATTGTTCTACTGATTAATTGTTCTGACTGTCAGGAAATTTCTTCTTAGTTCTAGGTTGCTTCTCTCCTTGATTAGTTTCCAGCCATTGCTTCTTGTTCTACCCTCAGGTGCTTTGGAGAATAGGTTGACTCCCTCTTCTTTGTGGCAACCCCTGAGATATTGGAACACTGCTATCATGTCACCCCTAGTCCTTCTAAATGTGGCTTAGTTTGCTCCTAAACCTGTTTCGGGAGGATTCTGAAAAAAACTTGTGCTTCAAATTACTTTACCTTACTGCCTTTAAAAAAAAAAAAAAATTCCTAGTCTGTCTTCAATTATCGGCTAATTTTCACCAGCAATAGTGCTTGGCGGGCAGATTTTTAAAGAAAATTGTATATCTCCATCTCAAAAACAGAAAGAGAAAAGTAAATGGAAGGCAATCTGCTAAAAAGAAAGGAGAAAATCTTTGAGAAACTTGGGTAAGCCTTGGGATATGTAGACCAATATACCTCAAGGGCTACCCAGATTTCCCTCGCTTAGCAGGAAATTTTGGGCTCAGTTAAAACAAAATGGCAGATTTTGTGCCTGGAATGATTCTAAGAACAGCCATGCTGGATTAGGCCAAAGCTCAATTTAAACCCGCCCTTTTGTTTCTTACATGAGCCAAGCAAAGATGCCTATACTACAGATAACCCTAGACTTACAACAGTTCATTTAGTGACTGTTCGAAATTACAACGGCACTGAAAAAAGTGACTTTTGACCATTTTTCACATTTACGACCTTTGTGGCATCCCCTTGCTCACGCGATCAAAATTCAGACGCTTGGCAACTGACTCATATTTATGATGGTTCCTGTGTCCCGAGGTCATGTGATCCCCTTTTGCCACCTTCTGACAAACAAAGTCAATGGAGAAGCCAGAGTCACTTAACAACCCTGTTACTAATTTAATGAATGAAGAGATTCACTTAACAACTGTGGCCAGAAAGGTCATAAAATGGGGCAAAATTCACTTAACAAATGTCTTACTTAGCAACAGAAATTTTGGACTCCATTGCAGTCGTAAGTCAAGGACTACCTGTATAAATACAAGATTTACACAAGATGAATACAAGATAGGGAATTGGAGAGTCTAGCTTGCATAAAACAGTTTGAACATGCCTGAGGTGAAACTTGACCTAAAATGTGTCAAAACCTATCAATATTGCCCTTAGGGCCTGCAGGGAATGTCACATATGACATGGGCACACTAAGGCTAGTAATGTAAATTATAGGTAGTCCTCAACATACGACTGCAACTGAGCCCAAAATTTCTGTTGCTAAGTGAAACATTTGTTAAATGAATTTTGTCTCGATTTCACTGACTTTTCTTGCCATAGCTGTTAAGCGAATCACTTCAGTTGTTAAATTAGTAACACGGTTGTTAAGTGAATCTGGCTTCCCCATCTACTTTGCTTGTCAGAACGTCACAAAAGGGGATCACAGGACCCTGGGAACCGTCATAAATATGAGCCAGTTCTCAAGCGTCCGAATTTTGATCACATGACTATGGGGATGTTGCAATGGTCGCACGTATGAAAAACAGCTAGAAGTCCCTAAATGAACTTTGAACAGTCACTAAATGAAATAAGTCGAGGACTAGCTGTACATCTTCTCTCCTGGAAAATGTTATGGGAAAGCTTTTATTGGCCAGACCCATGATGGGTGGCAGAGATCTATATCAATGTGCTCATCAGGGGACAATTACGCCGCATGGAAGCCAGCAATTTGGAATGCAAAAGGAGTAATTATCACTAAATTAATGAGTGAAAAAAAGACCAAAATCTGAGATTGGCTTTTTAGTTTAGTACAATCAATTAAATACACTAAAGTAAAAGTAGAACGGGTGTAGGAAGAGAAAACAGAAACCCAGCATGAAAGAAAATGAACTAATCAGCCAACAGAATGAACCGAGCACGAACGTGTTGCTTGGATCAAAGGATTACATTACCAAAACGCAACGAAAATGTGTAGAATTGCACTAATGGGGAGTAAGAAGAAGAAGAAGAAGAAGAAAAAGAGTGTTTCAGAGAAGATTAAGACTAAGTGGAAATAGTAGAACACTGGGGAAGTGATTGGGTAATGCTGGAGTTCTGGATTTCATAAGAAACTATAATGATGGCTATAATGGGCAGCATTTAAGTTTAATGAGCCGAGGTGGCGCAGTGGTTAGAGTGCAGTACTGCAAGCTACTTCAGCTGACTGTTAGCTGCAGTTCAGCGGTTCAAATCTCACCGGCTCAAGGTTGACTCAGCCTTCCATCCTTCCGAGGTGGGTAAAATGAGGACCCAGATTGTTGGGGGCAATATGCTGACTCTGTGAACCGCTTAGAGAGGGCTGTAAAGCACTATAAAGCGGTATATAAGTCTAAGTGCTATTGCTATAATAAATTAATCAATAATCTTATGCCTTCGACTAAAAAACTCAAATCAACAGATCAAAAGTCAAAGAAATTCTGTTTGATAGGAAACAGGGAAATAATCATTGCAAGTTATACAGAAATTACAAAAATGTTAGATTAAATACATGAATTTGTGCACCTATTTAGAATATTTATTAAAGACAGCAATAGCATTAGCACTTAGACTTATATACCGCTTCACAGTGCTTTACAGCCCCTCTCTAAGCGGTTTACAGAGTCAACATCTTGCTCCCAACAATCTGGGTCCTCATTTTACCTACCTTGGAAGGATGGAAGTCAACCATGAGTCAACCTTGGGCCGGTGAGAATCAAACTGCCAAACTGCTGGCAGACGGCAGTCAGCAGAATTAGCCTGCAGTACTGCATTCTAACCACTGCGCCACCACAGCTCATGGTGGTGAGCCATGGGAAAAGATGGGAAAATAACATTTTAAAATGTTGGCAGATGATGGCAGAGAGACAGTGGATAGCATATTTTTGGTCGCCATGATATAAAAAAGAGTGCAGAGTTCTAGAAAGAGTGCAGGGAAGAGCGACAAAGATGATTGGGGGGGAATGCAGGCTAAAACATATTAAGAATGGTTACAGCAATTTGGTATGTGTAGTTTAATTAAAAGAAGGACTGGGGTGGCATGATAGCAGTGTTCCGATATTTGAGGGGCTGCCACAAAGAAGAGGAAGTCAAGCTATTCTCCAAAGCACCTGAAGGCAATGGATGGATGGAAACTAATCAAGGAGAGATCCAACTAAGGAGAAATTTCCTGACAGTTAGACCAGTGGAACAATTAACCAGTGGAATGACTTGCCTCCAGAAGCTGTGAGTGCTCCAACACTGGAGATTTTTAAGAGGAGATTGGACAACCATTTGTCCAAAATGGTATAGGGTTTTCTGACTGAGCAAAGGATTGGATTGGACTAGAAGACCTCCAAGGTCCTATCCAACTGTTACTCTGTTATAAGGTCAGTGGGCATTGACTGTTAAATCACGCTTTTGGTGGAAACCCACCTATTTCTAATATTCTTCTTTGCAAAAATTAAAGGCAATGAATGTTTGGAGCAAAACTCTTCTGCAATATAGAAAGGTATGAAAAGGAATACTGAACAGTGTTCAGAACAAGGAATTATTTTACCAACATAGAAAATCAGTATTTCATGTTCCCTCTGGTATTTGAAGTCTTGCCAATTTGTTAATTGTGTTAATAAAATGGATTTTCTCTTTCATGGCTGATTGGTTGGGATTCATTTAGTAGCTAAATAGATCCTGACTAGCCCTGCTTAAAGGTGATTTGTATATTCTTAACACTCTTTGGACATTAGCAAACGCTTTCTCTTCAAACAAAAAAGCAAGAAACAAAAATGCACGGGCCCATTAAGATAGACAAGGGAAGCTCAGTGTGCAACAGCAGCCAGACAGCTGTGAGTTCATTAGAGCCAAAGCAGCTGGTTCTTAATTAAACAAACAAAAGCTTCAATTCAGGCAGCCTGCACTTCATTTGGCTATCCGGGAACTGATTAATTTAAAGAAACTCAATTAATCAGTTTGTTGAAGTGCAAGCAAGACTTCTGGGGGGGGGGGGGATCAAAACCAGATTTGGAGCTTTTAAAAATGGGATTTTAAACTAAACACGTCCATGCACAGAGTTGCATAGGGTTGCATCCAAACTGAGCGGCACTCTGAACAAACCCTAATATTTGAAACCAGCCAGACAAATAAGAACTTATCCTCTGCTTAAAGGACAGCTATCTTCAAGCCTGGCTTAAGGGCGGGACAACGCAAGTTAAACTTTTCCTCTGGAGAGAAACAATGATCAAAAACCTCTGGAACCGTGTATATCGAGGTGAGCCATATACCAAAACAGTTCTCCCCAGACAGGAATATTGTTTCTTTTTGTATACGCTGTTCATTTTTCACCATTATAGAGAACAAATATAAAAGTTAGAAATAAAAATAAAAATAAGATGAGTGAAATATAGAAAATGTATTAAGCCGCCCAGAGTCCTTTGGGAGTTGGGCGGCATACAAATATAATAAATCTAAATCTAATCTAAATAGAGTTAATACGATTGATAGAATTAAATAAATTAAGAAGAGGATTGTCATAGTATTAGATGTTTAAGGTATTGGTATTAAGCTAAGAATAGATAAAATGATGAATATGGCTGTAAACTCAAATTGTTATTGCACAAAACATTTGTACCCAGATGACACACTGTTTAATGAAAGATGGTTTGTATAAAATAAAATATTTTTTTTTAAAAAAGGAATATTGTTTCTAAGACTATTCCAACTCTGTCTTTACAACAGATAGAAACTGCAAACTTCAATGGATTTAATGGGAAGGAATTGCTCCTTCTCCCATCTAACGATTGTTTTTGTTGTTCAGTTGCTAAGTCACGTCTGACTCTTCGCAACCCCTATGGACCATAGCATGCCAGCCCTGCCTATCCGCCACTATTTCCCGGAGTTTTCCCAAATCCATGTTGATTATATCAATGGCACTAATCAACTCATCCTCTGCCGTCCCCTTCTCCTTTTGCCTTCCATCTTTCCCAACATCAGGGTCTTTTCCCAGGAGCCCTCTCGTCTCATTAGGTGGCCAAAGTATTTGAGCTTCTGCTCCAGCAGCTGTCCTTCTAACAATGGGTGGCTCAAATTCCAGAAATAGAGGAAAACAAATCCTCTCTGTGAAAATGGGGCAGAAAGTATTTTATTAGATAGAGGGGTGGGAATTAAACAGGGGTAGTGGATGGCCTTCTTGCCTATGGCGCTGAAGGGAAGATAAACGGAAGGGGCAAGAGAACTGGCCCCAACTTTCCTTCAAGCCCCACGCACATATGCACACACAAGCACTGCAGAAGTGACATCTAGCAAGTTAGACTCCAAACTTTGTTTCCTGTTACATTTAAAACAAACAAACAAAAAAAAGCTGGAAACTGCCAAAGGAATACAAAAGAAGAAGCCATCTCAATGCCGATATACCTTGAAATGATCAAGGCCAGCTTCTTTGGACCACCTTATGGGTCAAAAACCCCTTAAAAGCTAAGCTTCTGCCTATCAAAACTTAAACCCACAGCTACTGAAAAGAAAACCGCCAGCCCTTAAAACTCTGCAATAATTATTTATTTATTTATTTATTTATTAAATTTGTATTTTATTTTTCTATATTG
>QLTV01003469.1:750345-771058 GCA_003457575.1 Thermophis baileyi
CAGTGCTTCTTGAAACCAGTAAACCCAAACCAGGTGTGTGTTTTTAAAGGGCAGGACAGCTGTCAGCAACACATCCAATATCATCACACTGATTGGAGTCAAGGTTGGCTCACTCCTGGCTCCAATTAGCTCTTGGAGAAGTCATTAGGCTAGGGGCTCACATACTTTTTCCTCCCTGCACTGTGAATGTTTACATGTTATGTTCAATTAAATCATGGCAACATCTAATGTTTGTGTAGTATTCTTTTAAGCAGACTGTGTTTTTCTATTGTTGTGACTTAGATGACGTTCAGAGCACATTTTATGACCAATTCATGCAAAACTCCACGTAATCCCAAGGGGTTCACATACTTTTTCTTGCAACTGTATATAAAAAACACTTAAATCCACCAGAGTGAGTGAGAGCCAGTTTGGTCTAATGGTTAAGGCACCAAGCTAGAAAGTGGGAGACTGTGAATTCCAATCCTGCCTTAGCCATGAAAGCCAGTTGGGTTACCTTACCAGGGGTGGGGAAAGATGGCTCTTTTATGACTTGTGGACTTCAACTCCCAGAATTCCTGAGCTAGCATGATTGGCTCAGGAATTCTGGGAGTTGAAGTCCACAAGTCATAAAAGAGCCATCTTTCCCCACCCTTGCCTTAGACCAATCACCAAGAGGCCAACAGTTCTAGTCCCCCCTTAGGCATGAAAGCCGGCTAAGTGATTTTGAGACAGTCACTCTCACTTTATTGTGGGACTTCCTTAAAGTTGGACAACCTCCCATTGACATTATCTAGCATTAGATGCTGCCGAAAGCGGTTTTCAAAACATTTGGAAATAACTTCCAGACACAGTCCCCAACGTATGATCGTAATTGAGCCTGAAATTACAATTGTTAAGTCATGCCAGTCATTAAAGAAGTCACCATTTTATCGCGCCTGATTTTTCAATCTTAACGCTAATGATCGGTCATAAATCAAGGACTTTTGTGCTCCTTAGGGAGCGCTTTCATGACATGGAATTGCAGCCGGCACCTCAACAGCAACGTGTATGAAACAAACAAAGCTTCCTTGCTCTTTTTTCACATTCGGTACAAAAGAAGGACTTCTACTCTTCCAATGACAAATGTGACACTTGTTTCATCTATTAAGGATAACACCCGAGAGCACTTGCCTTTGCTGCGCGCATTAATATTTCCCTTTCTTGTTCGTCTTTCCGTTGTTTTTCTATTTGATCAAGTTGTTCAAAGAACTTGAGTTGTGCCCGGACGTTGCTTGCCTGCTCGTATCTTTCATCATCCTGAAAACAAGGTGATTTGCAAAAAATATAAAAAATGGGCAAGAGAAATCACAATTTCAAATTGCACAGTTGGAAAAGAATGGAAGTTCTTCATTGACTGTGAATTCCCATTCTCCTCCAAAGTTGAGTCCAACCAACTGGGAATGCCCTGCCTTTAGATCAGGGGTGTCAAACTCAAGGCCCGGGGGACAGATCCGGCCCCCAGGGTGCTTAGATCTGGCCCACAGGGCTTCCCTGGAAACAACGAAGGACCGGCCCGCGGTGCCTCTGCCAGCAAAAACGGAGCTCACGAGGGCCACCCACGCCCCTCCCGAGCAGCCCGCGGTGCCTCTGCCAGCGAAAACAGAGCTCGGGAGGGCCGCAGGCGGCCCTCGTGAGCTCTGTTTTTGCTGGCAGAGGGTTGCAGGAGGCCGTCACACCCGAAAACAGAGCTCGGGAGCCCGTTTTCGCTGGCAGAGCACTCGGGCCACTATAGGCGCCCGATACAAGTGACAGCGAGCTGTCCGCGCCCCCCCCCCAGCCCCCCTGAGGTCAAACACAACCCTGATGCGACCCTCAATGAAATCGAGTTTGACACCCCTGCTTTAGATCAAGATAATAGGCCCCTAGGTCTTCCAGAGAAGGTGTCCTTGGGACACCAGCGCAAATGTTTAACCATTATGCTTATCCAGGGTGACATGCTATGGCTGGAAGAGTCATCCTCCATCATTGTGTGACTATCAGATTCCTCAGCTAGAACTCATAATTATAGATTAACAACTAATTCAAGTGCCCCCAGTAGAATATTTAAAGGAATCCTTCCCCCAGGGAACTGCTTTGATAGATCAGTGAGCCTACCTGACCACTACAGCTCAAAATATAAGAAATTCACAGTAATTAAAAAATAGCTATACAGTCTTCTCCTCACCTGTGTCCAAGGGGCAGAGATGGGCGTCACATAATGTAACAACCGGTTCGCCCAGAACTGAAAATGTGAGCACGCGCGCATCATCAAACACACGGCGATTATATAGGACGGGATAGCGCCGGGGTGGGTGGGCGGGCCCAGCCGCTGGTCGGAACTACCGGTTCGCCCGAACCGGCAGCAGCCCACCTCTGCCAAGGGGCCAGCTAACTAAACATGTGCAAGAGCAGTAGATCCTGAGTGAACTCACTATCAAGAGTGAGCTAAGGAACCTCTAGGGGATTCACTTTTTGAAGCTCCTCTCAGTTTAAGAGAAAGCATTGACTTTATATTGATAAATAAAAGTATGAATAGAGAAGTAGTTCTTGCTCTACAAATTTTTCCCAGAGAAACCAATGCAGCTGTTGAATGGCTTCCGGACTGTAGGACAAACATGCCAAAGTTGTATATTCCTTGACCCGATGAGACAGTAGACACCTTCTTGCCTAGTGCGTGGTTTTCAAGGATACAAATAGTGAACAGTCCTGTCTGAATGGCCTCATTCTACAGGTTTTTATTTTAAGGTCCAACAAGCATCTGCCACTCCTCTCTAGGAGAAAGTGGAGCACATAGAAGTTATTATTAGTTCATGGACCTTGCAGAATCTGGAGTTCACTCTCAGGATGAGGGGCAGATCTGGGCTAAAGATTATCTTGTCCTTGAAAGCAAACAACTTTTTCCGTGGATAGGACCCTAACTTAAAACACTTTGAAGGCAGAATTCTGTTAGAAGTTAACACCTTGAAAGAAGCCATCTCCAAAAAACTTAATGGCCTCTTGCGTGGGAAAGTTAAGAGAGGGGCAGTACAGATCAGGAGGGTGTGCAGGGGGGAGTAGGCTGTGAGGTTCCGGAAGAGTATACAACAATGCACAAGTGACCAGAGCTATGTGAAAGATTTAACTTGGTAACAGATTTCAACAATCCAAGGAAGCAATTCCCTGTTTATTTGTGAAACTGATACACACATTTTACAGGCAGGGAAATTCCTGACATATTGATTAAAATAAAATCATTCCTGTGGTTCAAGCTATTTTTTTTTAATTGTTAGTCAAATTTCTTTGAGATATATTACATATTAAGGACATTTATCGGCAATAAATTGTGCCTAAAACAGAATCTAATTGCTTTGGGCCCAGATTGCATTTAAAGCCATTACTCAGAGTGTTTTCGTTGTTGTTGTTAAGGCATTGCCAATATCTTCACAATAAAGAACACAGCAAGTTACCTTGTAAGAAATATTCCTTTGCTGGGCAGTCTCTGATACTTTCTCCACCAGGTTTTGTAACCTTTGTTGTGTCGCGTGTGATACGTAACTAGCTACGTCAGGATGGATTTCCGTTATTCCATGCTTTTTACCTGAGTTTCCAAGGGGGGAAAAAATTGGCGATGTACATAAGCCCGCATTGAGGAATTAGAGCTAGCTTCTTTATCAGTGGCTGCATGAACTGGTTTTTCTTTCCATGAGTTGCAGCTGAACAGGTGTGCTGCTACTCCCAAAATACACTGCCCTTAATGCGAATATTCTATTTGGAATGATTGATAGAACAACTATGGAGGAAATTATAGCTGAGGCTGTACACCAATGCAGTGGCAACTGAAAAGAAGGCTTCCTCCAAACATCTACGTCAGGGGTGTCAAACTGGATTTCTTCGAGGGCCGGATCAGCATTGTAGTTCTCCGCAGGCCGGCCAGGAGGGTGGGGGGAGGAGGGAGAAGGGACGGACGCCTCCTGCAGTACCCTGCTGGCCAAAACGGGGCACAGGGGGGGTTGCTACACGCAGCCCCCATGCACCCCGTTTTCAACCTGGACGGCCTCCTGCAGCACTCTGCCGGCCAAAACGGGGTGCAGGGGGGTGCCGCACGCGCCCCCCCCCATGCCCCATTTTGGCTGCCAGAGGCACTGCAGGCTGGTCCTTTGCTATTTCCAGGCCGGCTCCACAGGCCTTGAGTTTGACACCCCTGATCCAAGTGTACCAGAAGGATTTCCTTGCAGGTACAGAACCCCATATCTGTGATGCCCAGCGACCACTGAGAATAAGTGACATATGAAAGCTTCTTTTATTCACTGAAATACATGAAATACACAGCCCAGAGCCCCTCTCTGAGGGAGATGAGTGGTTAGGAAGTGTGAAATATAAACATAAAATATAAATAAATGGCTGAATAAATACATGCAGGAATAGGAAAACCTATTCCAATCTCATTCACACCACAGTAAATCCCCTTCTTTGGCCCCTACTGCTATCCACACCAATGTTGAGTCTATTAACATGATGCCTGTGGAACACCATCCCTGTGTAAGTAAGATTGGCCTCCAGCTTGATACGCTTTCAAAAGGCCCTGGAGATATGGTTTTGCCTGTGGGCCTGGGGACCCCAGGGTGATATGGAGGCCATCAAGTGATTGTTATGATTGTTGCTGCGAGGGGTGTGGAGGTATATTGGGTTTTATTTCTGTAAGCCATCCAGGGTCACCATCAGGGAGTTGGGCAACCATGTAAATTTTCTTAATTAATAAATAAATCAATTAAAAAATTAATGTTCACAGTTGTTTCCCAAAGCATTATGACATGCAATCATAACTAGGGTAAAGTTCTAGATCAGGGGTCTCCAACCTTGGCAACTTTAAGACTTGTGGACTTCAACTCCCAGAATTCCTCAGCCAGATGGGAGTTGAAATCCACAAGTATTTAAAGTTCCCAAGGTTGGAGACCCCGTTCTAGATCATTCAAATCTTCATTTGGGTCCACATGTTGGTGGAAATATTTACAACTTCAAAACAAGTCATTTATTTGATGTTTTATAATTAGTATGAGCTACATGATTATTATCCAGGGAAGGAAATGGCCACTTCATCGGGCCTGTTGTTAATTCAGCCTGCTTTTTTATAATTTCTAAGGCATCATAAAATTTCAAAAATTCTTGTTCAATTGAAAAACAACCAATTAAAGAGATTTTAATGTCTGGAGCCATGAGTTATACCCACCAGACAGGGCAGGTAGTCCTCGACTTACAACCACAATTGAGCCCAAAATTTCTGTTGTTAAGTGAGACATTTGTTCAGTGGGTTTTGCCCCATTTTATGACCTTTCTTGCCATAGTGGATAAGTGAACCACTGCAGCTGATACATTAGAAACCTGGTGGTTAAGTGAATTGGGCTTCCCCATTGATTTTGCTTGTCAGAAGGTCGCAAAAGGGGATCACATGACCTTGGAACACAGCAATGGTCATAAATATGAACCAGTTGCCAAGCATCTGAATTTTCATCACGTGACCATGAAGATGCTGCAACCGCTGTAAGTGTGAAAAATGGTCATAAGTCACTTTTTTCAATGCCGTTGTAACTTTGACCGGTCACTATATGAACTGTCGTACGTTGAGAACTACCTGTAATTTCTAAGGCAACATACCTTTTCAAAATTCTTGTCCGATTGAAAAACAACTAGTTAAAGAGATTTTAATGTCTGGAGCCTTGAGTTATACTCACCAGTAAAGACTGACTTCAGCTTCTTAGCAAGGAAGCTCGTTGTCAAAATCATGTTTGTTTAGGGGTAATACGTGGAGCAGCCTTCCAAGTCAATAAATTATACAATGCTAAATACATTTCCTATTAAAAACACAGGTTGCTATAAACTATTAAATCACGCTTTTGGTGGAAACCCACCTATTTCTAATATTCTTCTTTGCAAGGGTGTTGGGAGAAGAAAAGTTTCGTCTTTACACGACCTTGTTAAAGTGCCTACCAATTCAGAATTGGTGGCCAATATACGTGCGCTTTCTTCCGACAGATTGACTCCTGCCATCGAGGCAACGTCGTTAATATCATCGTCATCCCTTCAGAGAAAAAAAAATCTTATTAACATCTGCAAAAAAAAAAGAATGCCATCCACGGGCCAAGAATTTACAAAGAGTTTGGCAAGACCAAAATAAAACAAAAAGCCTTTTTTTAAGGACACGAAGTGAAAAGTACTCCTGGTATAGAATTCACAGGACCTCTCCTCTGGCTGGAACGACACTTGTCAAAGTGTCTGGCGTGTGGGAAATGGTAAAGTGTGGTCCAAGGCAGATGGGGAGTGGGAGGGAAATTCAGCTCACTAAAGTATTCAATGGCCAGCAAGGGGTGCTATTTCCTAACATGAAAAGTAAAAAATAAAAGAGAAATTATCTGGTCCCCTTTCTAGTTAATTGGCAATAGTAATAGCGTTTAAGACTTATATACCGCTTCATAGTGCTTTACAGCACTCTCTAAGCCAGTGTTTCTCCATCTTGGTAAGTTCTGGGAGTTGAAGTCCACCCATTTTAAAACTTTCCAAGGTTGAGAAACACTGCTCTAAGCTGTTTACAGAGTCAGCATCTTGCCCCCAACAATATGGGTCCTCATTTTACCGACCTCGGAAGGATGGAAGGCTGAGTCAACCTTGAGCAGGTCAGGATCGAACTCCTGGCAGTGAAATGCATTCTAACCACTGCATTAATTAGTATTTATTTTATTATGTGTTCATTTGTTAAATTTATCTCATCGTGGGGCTACGAGTATGATCTTTTCCTCTTCCTTTCCCTTCCCACTAGCAAAAACCATCAAATATACTCCGGTGGACTATCCTGTAGCCAAAATATGTAAATTTTATTTCAAGTGAATGTGACAAGGGAGGTGTTTATGAGTGGAAGACAAGACAAGAGAGAAAGCAACTGCTTGCTACTGGGAAATCCCATTTCTGGTGGCCGGAGGTGGGAAACGTTTCTCAAGTTTTGTCATATTTATACAAAAATGAATAAGTGAGATAAAAATAAAGAGGAACAAGAATTCCTTGGGATAAGAGTAGCCCAGATTCATTACACATACTGAACATTATACCAATATTGATCTCCCTCAGCTTGGAGACCCCTTACTAAAAGTATGTAAAAAGTTTTCCTACTCTCCTTTCCACAGTTACTCAATTTTAAAATTATTTTTAAAATCAGAAACAGGATTTAGGCAATGTCACCAAAAGCCCTTCCCTGTCTTTTGTTTTAGTAAACATACTCATGCCCACATATATTGATCTTCTCCCTCCAAACCCCTCAATGCATCTCTTAAGTGTTTTACAGAAGTGGGAATAGAGGACTTAGCATCCTTGTTGCTCTTATCTCCAAGCCCTTATGTATAATCACAGATAGCATGAATTAACCCAGCTTTCTCCAATCTGGCACTTTCCAAGTACATCGGACTACAACTTCCATAATTACCAATCAACATAGTCCGTTTATCTTGGAAAAACAGAATAACAGAATTACACAGATGGAAGGGACCTTGGAGGTCTTCTAGTCCAACCCCCTGCTCAAGTAGGAGACCCTGTCAGACAAATGGCTGTCTGATCTCTTCTTAAAAATCTCGTGATAGAGCACCCACAACTTCTGGAGATATGCTGTTCCACTGATTGATTGTTCAAACTGTCAGGAAATTTCTCTTTGGTTTTAGGTTGTTCCACTTTGTTGACAATAGCCCCAATTCCACATAATCAGAGGAAGACAAGTTAAATTAAATGTTAAAAAATGGAGCTGAATGTAAGCAGAGTAACCTTATCTTTTTATGAGAAGTCTTCAGAGTCTAGAATTTACTCCCTAGCATTACAAACTCTCTTTTGCTGAGGAAGCAAAATAAATCAGGAAAAGGGAATACATGTCACAATTTTTCTTCAAGAACAAATAAGATCGCTTACCGAAAAGAGCCTCCCCCAGGTTCTTTGAGTTTATTTTTTTGAGCAATTGCAGCTTGGGTTGAAAGCGTAGAAAGAGCTTTGGTTCCTGGTAATACTGTTTGCTTTACCACGGGGACTGTAAGAAAAGGAAACCAGCATGGGTGCTCTGTAGGCGAGATTAGCACACCAAAAACTGCAGAAAAATCTATGCAAATTAAAGGTGAGGAATGTAAACTTGCTTATTACTCATGATTTTAGGTAGCTCACAAATCCAAGCTCGCTTTGGGGAAGAATGAAGAAAAGGGAAAATATAGGTCTGATTTCATTATTCGTTGTATTTGTTCCATCATCATTTCTGTACAGAAATGATGGAGCAAATACAAAGAATAATGAAATCAGAACTATAATCAGAGCTTACAATGATCCTAATTCTAAGATTATTCAGGGTAGGGTAGGGTAGGGTAGGGTAAGGGTAAGGGTAAGGGTTAAGGTTAGGGGGAGAGGAGAGGAGAGGAGAGGAGAGGAGAGGAGAGGAGAGGAGAGGAGAGGAGAGGAGAGGGATTAAAATACACAATTCAGAATTTGATCTGGTCAGTAAAATAGCAAATAATTCATTCTGTTCATCAATAGCCCAGACCATCTCTCTCAGCAGCATATTTTGATTTATTCCAGGCCAAAAAAAAAAAACCTAACCCAATCCTACAAGGGGCTTATTATAGAAGATGAGCAGGCTAAACCCAAGGGCATGGTTAAATGTATCAAATGTTTGGAGTCATTATGTTCCCACAAGAGACCCTGGTTCAGCCTCCTCACCCTTCCATGAATTCTGTTGACCTGTTATGTAGCACCAATTTGGCTTGACCGATAGAAGATCAGATTCTCGTGTATAGGTAGGGGTGTAATAAACGTCTACTGCTCTGAACTCAACTCCCGTTCCTGGTTACTTGCGCCTGACATTTGATGAATCAAACACTATTTCCAGGCGCAGTTTTACCAGCAAACACCAGATGTCACACCGAGAACGCCTAGCTCTTACCTGTCTGAAGTGCGTTCAGCTGAATTTGCTGAGGAGCGGTCAGCATAATACGGTTGTGGGGTGGCCGCAAAGCCACCATAGGCGTCTGGGTCAACGTCACCTGAGGAGGCCTAATTAATGTACCTTGTTTTTGAGACTGCTGAATAACCTGCAAAAAGTTTTGGAGAAACAACAACGGTATTATTCCATTATATGAGGAAAAGTTTGCTTCTCAAAAGATTCAGCAATTGCTGTTCCTCCACTAGCTTCTTTGAGAAAAAGCTGCCGTTGACTAAGCCTGGAATTTATCAGGATTCCCCCCCCCCCTGCTTTTCGATCAAGAAGCTAGATTCTCAAGGAAAAGCAGATAACTGGAGAAATGCAGCTTAAATCAAGGCAAAGAAAATATACAAGTGGCATGGATATTCCATATGCGATTAGCAGAACGCTGGTACAGGTCTATGACACATATTAGAGAATGACTGGATATATATTAGAGAATGAAGTATTAAAAGGATTTTGAAGTGATTTGGTCATATGGTAAAAGAGTCCCTGAGGATTTTACTCCGCTAGTCGTTGCCAACTTTAGGGGGAGGTGCTCATCTCCGTTTCAAGGACGTTGACCCAGCGCTGTCTGAAGATGTTTCCGTGGTAATGTGGCCAGCATGACGTCACGGAGTGTTGTTACCTTCCCACCAACGTGGTACCTACCCTGTTTCCCCCAAAATAAGACATCCCCTGATAATAAGCCCAATCGGGCTTTTGAGTGCATGGCAATAAGGCCAAGCGCTTATTTCAGGGTTCAAAAAAATATAAGACAGGGTCTTATTTTCGGGGAAACGCGGTATTTATCTACTCACATTTGCATGCTTTTGAACTGCTAGGTTGGCAGGAGCTGGGGCGAGGACGGGAGCTCACCCCATGACGTGGCACTCGGGTCTCAAACCTGGGCTGCGGGCTTTCTACCTAACAAGCACAGTGTCTTAACAGCTGAGCCACCGCGCCGCCCTTGTTCATATGGAGCAAAGCGTAAAAGAAATATAGAGTGAATGGAAGATCAGTCAGTGGAGCTGATGAAATCTTTTAAAATGAAAACGGTACAGATTTTAAAGAATAAGAGGCAATGTATGAACTGGTATCCAGAAACAAGAATGATCTGCAAAGTCACACCCTTGTGAAGAAATACAGTGAGCGATGTTCAGCTATAATCATTCTTTTTTCTTTTCTTTTCTTTTCTTTTCTTTCCTGACATGGTTCATTCATTTGGCTTGCTTTCACTTATGCCTTTTCTGCGCTCTACATAATGATGTGGGGTCCCTATTATGCTGTTCCCTCCCAGCTCAACATAATAATGTTGAGCTGGGAGGGAATGGCATAATAGGTTTGTATGAATGAATGAATGGATGGATGGATGGATGGATGGATGGATGGATGGATGGACCACACTTTTCCGCTTGTTGGTAAGCGTCTACAACAAAAGCCAGGATGACGTTTTTCAGCAAAAACACAGCAGGTGCGAAGAGGTTAAAATGTGAATCGTTTGCATCTTTGCTGACGATGCGCTTTGCCAAGGGGGGGGAGGGGGAGGGGGGGGCTAGGCAGGACTGCAGCCAAAAGAATGAAACATCCATCATGTCCAATTTGATACTAAACATGCAGAATACAGGGGTGTGTTCCTTTCGTATTGTATACAAGTTGTTGTTTATGTACGTGTCACTGGCTAGGGTTTAGGAATGTGCTGGGAGACCAAGAGAGACGGGAATCCAGTTCGATTTACACACCACCTGCGTGGGCTGCCCCTGCTTGCCAACTCCCAGTTGGGTTGGCTGCGTTAGGCTGATGACCGGCTGCTGCAAGGTACTCGTGGCTGTGGCAGTGGTCTTTCCCGCCGTACGCTGGACCGAGCTGCTCAGCATCACGGCGGTCAGAGCAGTCGTGGGCTGCGTCAAGGGCTGCTGTTGCTGGCTTTGCTGAATGAAAGCGGCCGAGTCAGGAGTCAGGTGTCTCAAGGCAGGTAAGCTCCGCTGTAAGAGAGACGGATGCAAAAGCTCTTAGCAACTTAAGAGAACCATTCAAATCACAACTCACCCCAAAAAGAAATACCCCCGTTTGCATTGTTTATTCCAACTGACAGGGGAGGTACTTAAAAGTGTGGTACAGATAGTCCTCAACTTACTACAGTTCATTTAGTGACCGTTCAAAGTTACAACGGCACTTAAAAATGTGAGGTATGGCTGTTTTTCACAAGATCATTGCAGCAAACCCATGCTCATGTGATCAAAATTCATACACTTGGCAACTGACTCATATTTATGACGGCTGCAGTGTCCCAGGGTCGTATGTGCACCTTTTGCGACCTTCTGACGAGCAAAGTCAACGGGGAAGCCAGGTTCACTTAACAACTGTGTTACTGACTTAACAACTGCAATGATTCACTTAACAATTGTGGCAAGAGAGGACGTAAAATGGGGCAAAACTCACTTAACAAATAGTTCACTTAGCAATAGAAAGTTTGGGCTCAATTGTGGTCGTAAGTCAAGGACTACCTGTAGATTCAAATAACAAAAGCTTACATAAATGGCACTTTAATGCAATCTATTGTTATGCAGGGAATATAAGGTCTGCTATACACAGGTAGTCCTTGACTTATGACCAAAATCGAGCCTGGTATTTTGGTTGGTTGGTGAGTAGTTGCAATCGTTAAACTGTTCACCACATGACCTGAATTGATTTTATGACTATTTTTACAAGGGTCGTAAGTCACTGTAGCTGTTGAGTGAATCATGTGGGTCATATCCAATAGGCCTTTTTTTTTATTATTTTTTTTTGCCATTTTTTTGCCAGAAAATGGGGGGGGGGGGTCACAAATTGTGGTCCCAGATTGTGGGATGCTGCAACTGGTCATAAATGCAAGCCAGTTGCCAAGCGCCCAAATACAAACACATGATAGTGGGGCGAGAGAGGCAGCCGTAACTTTGAGGATGTATTGTAAGTAGCTTTTTTTGAAATCCAGTGTAACTTCGACCAGTAATTAAGTGCATTGTCATAAATTGAGAACTTGATCTCTAATCAGGAACCTGAAGTTAATTTTAGGCTGTTCTTTGGGGGGAGGGGGGAGGGAAGAGAACTGTATATAAATGAACAAATAACAGACTCCTTCCTGAACTGAATAATTCACAGGGTAGCCAATCCTCAATCGATGGCAAATGAGACCAGAATTTCCTTCGTAAGTCGTTGTGGTCATAAGTTCTTATGACAATTTTTACAGTGTGTTAAGCAAATCGCTGAGATCATTAAGCAAATCCGCTTTCCCAAAGCACAGGGTTGTTGTTGTTGTTGTGTTGTTGTGTTGTTGTGCTGTTTTATTTTTTGTTTTGTTTTGTTCTGTTTTTTTTGTTTTGTTTTGTTTTGTTTTGCTGGAGATCAGCAAAAAAGGTTGACATCATCGCCATGTGGCTGCAGGATGCTGCAACCGGTCATAAATGCAAGCTGGGTTGCTAATGCCCAAATTGTAACCACGTGGCAGCGAGGGTGGTACATTGGCCATAAGTATTATTAGTAGAAGTGGGAGGTCACTTCCAAAGCCATTGTAACTTTGAGCTATCATTAAACAAAGATCGTAAGTTGAGGACTACCTGTAGAATTTTTCTCTAGAGAATATATATAGGGAATGAGTAAATAAACTCTTTTAAACTGAATCCACAACCTGGCTGCAACTTGTCCCTTGCTTGTGCCCATGTTATTTTTCAATTCATTTCAACCACAGATTTACTCAATAGTGCCCTATAAAGAAATGTTATGAGACCCACCTGTCAGAAGCCATGCACTCAAAAAAAAAAAAAAACCCCAGCCAATTATCCATTGAACTGATCATTGCTAATTAACATAAACTGCCTGGAAAATAAGATATCCCATTCATAAAATGTAATTGATTTCCTATCTGCATATTACCAGCATTCAACAGGCAAAGTCCTCCCTCAAACCATGTTTTTAGCAGCAGCAGCAGCACCTTCAAGTCCTCAACTAAATTATTTTCAATAGCTCTTCTATTCAACAAATTTAAAAAAAAACCCTCTCCTCCATAATGAGCTTCCTCTGCTTTTGACTTAGCCATGGTCTCTGAACCACAATGTGTAGACTCAGAGATCGCACTAAGTCAAAATAAAAAGGAAGCTCATTTCAGCAGTAATCTCCGATATTGTGGTTTGTTTGTTTTTTAATGGGGAAGAAATTCAATCATGTGAGTTCTATCTCAGGGAAACCAGGCACAAGTTTTCTTCTCTGGCAAGATCCAGGCAAGAGTCACACATTCATTAACCCCCACCTACCAATCAAAAGCACATACTGGTTTCTGAACCCATTCCACTGTAACCATCACAACAAGCATTTCATTACGAATAGGTTTCCGAGTGCAAAGTCTTAATTATCCGGACAAAGAGAGGAAACTGTACAAAGATTAATTAAGGGATAAATGCAACTCGGAAAGCCAGCATATCAACTATGCTGTTCAAAGATCCACTTATTCAAAATTGTCAATACAGTAAATCTTTTGCTAGTCTCCCTCTACAGCAGAACCAAGAGACAGCTCAACTATTTTCACCCAATGATAGAGAGTAGAATCATAATCACTCTTCCTCACTTCTCTCAAGTCATGTTATTTAGGTATTAAATAGACTGATTGTACGTGGCTGCTCAAACTCAGTAACAATCAATAAAACAATCACAACAACCAGTAAAAACAAAAGGATCATTGCATACATGGAGCAAGACACAACTGTCAGTAAACTAAAGAAGCTCACCCAATACTCAGGCCCAAAGCCCAAGAGAAGAACCTGTTCTTTAATGCCTTAAATAGCTGGCACAATCAGGGCCATCAGAATCTCATGTTGCACCATAACAGAGAAGGCAACCTCGAGGGGCCAATTAAGTGACATTGCTTGACAGGAGGGACATAGAATATGCCCACCCTGCCAGATTTCATGGGGCAAGCTGACAATTGAAGACAGACTGGCTTATGGGGGCTTTATAGGTGATAACCAACATTCTGAATTGCACTGGAAATCCACTAAGAACCAATAAAACTTGCAGAATAAATGTGGCTATATAGGTGAAATGAAGTACAGTCATGATTATCCACACCGCTGTGTTCTAGACTAGTTGAAACCTCATCACAACCACACCCCTAAAGTCCTTAACCAGAAAGGCACAAACATTTAAACAAGTACCAGAACAGATTAATACCATAGAAAATTTTTATTTATAAACAAAGCATTTAACGCCATAAAATGTTTCTTTTTTTTTTTCATTATACATTTGCACAAATTACTAGTCCCATGAAAGCATACATTGATATTATTAAAGAGATTGCTCATAACTTATTAAAATATTCATATTTTTCCACCCACTAGGGCCATCTATGCTATGGGGAATTTTAAAAACAAAGAAATAAAAAACCAGAACAAAATTAGTATGTCCATAGTTTTTAAATTGTTTTTCTTTTCTTTTCTTTTTTTCTTTTTTTTTTTTTGAAACTTCCTGCATGTTTTTCAGTATTCCCAATCTGAAAACTGGTGTATGGAAATCGAACACAAACTAAAAGAAAAGCCATCCTTGAAAGGGTGAGCTGGATTGGAGAAATTCTATCGCATACACAGACAGAAATGCTTAAGATTCTCCAACTTCTCACAAGGAATGGCTTCCGGACATAAGCACTGGTGCTCCAATGTGACCTTCTTAAAGAAAGCCTGGAAATACTATGGATTTTATTACAATATAAGGGGGATTCAAACTAAAATAGAAACCTTTATTGCACTGTAATTCGAGTCTTTGCCACACTGCCCTAGGAATAATTCACAAAATTGCCCTACCAATGTCCTAAGTTTATATTGCCCTACGTTAGAGAGCCATGGTGGCGCAGTGGTTAGAATGCAGTATTGCAGACTAATTCTGCCGACTGCCAGTAGTTTGATCCTGACAGGCTCAAAGTTGACTCAGCCTTCCATCCTTCCAAGGTCGGTAAAATGGGGACCCAGATATGCTGACTCTGTAAACTGCTTAGAGAGGGCTGTAAAGCACTATGAAGCGGCATATAAGTCTAAGTGCTATTACAATATCAAACTTGTATACTATACATTATACCAGGGGTGTCCAAACTTGGCAACTTTAAGACATGTGGGCTTCAACTCCCAGCATGTTTGGCTGGGGAATTCTGGGAGTTGAAGTCTACAAGTCTTAAAGTTGACAAGGTTAGACATCCCTGCATTATACAGTTCTAGAACTTAGCTCTTAGACACATGTACACACTTTGCCATACACACCGTTTTTAAAAAATGAAGTATGTGTACATATTATGTATACAATAAGCACTGTGCCAGTTACATTACAGGCTTGTTACTTTATCCAGCATATAACACTTCCAAACAGTCAGCATATGAATTCGACCTTAGTTTAATGTTCTGCTTAATACTATTTCTGAACTCAGTAATTAATTTTCTGTATCACCAAATCTTCCTATGAGTTCTCTACAATCTTGTCACAGAAGAAAGGAACAATTGTTCTTCCAGTCATCATTCAGCCATTTTTATTACTCTTTTCCGATTCCTTTGTTTGCAGTATCTTTCCTAAGAAGGTCCAAGTTTATTGTTGCAGGAAATACAAAACTAATGAAAAGATATTATTACCTTCAAGAAAGGCACAAGGTATGGTTGAGGTGAAGAATTAAGTTCCCGGTACAACCTACTGGTGAAGTCTTCTGCTTCAATCTTTCCATCCTATGAAACACATGTCAAATTTAGGGAATAAATTACAATACTAAATCTTCATACTTTTAAGCTCATGAATAAAGATACTGTAATGTGGTAATTCACAACAACATTACAAAACTTTCTTTCATTAATTAAATTAAATTAAACAGTCTTTTATTAATTCAATTAAATATCTGTTTGTTTAAGGGTGACACCTTATGGACTTTACTAAAATAAGAAAGGGACTGCTGGATAAGTCAAAAGTTGGGGATGAGGAGAAACCCACCAGAGTTCTTTTTTAATCCACAGATCAGTACCATAACCTAAGCAAATCTCCCAAAGTAACCCATAAAAAGATTTGGCTCTTCCAAGAAACTATATAATAGTGATGGCTAACCTTTTTTTCCTTGGGTGCCGAAAGCGCACGCATGCGCGCAATAGTGCGCACGTGTGCACGCAATAGTGCACGTGCATGTGCCCACATCCATAATGCAATGCCCCCCGCGTGCCCTGCATGCATGTGCGACCCACCCCGCACTGCCCCACCGCCGCCCCCCGCGCATGCACGCATGAACCCCCCGCACTCCATTTTGGGCCTAGCAAGCTTCCCTGAAGCCTCCAGAGGCCGGAAACGGCCTGTTTCCGGACTTCGGGTAGGCCTGTTTATTGCCCTCCCCAGGCTCCGGAGGCTTTCCTGGAGCCTGGGGAGGACAGAAACAGCCAGTTTCCGGACTTCCGGGAGGCCTGTTTTTCGCCCTCCCAGAGCCTCTGCGCGAGCCCTGTACTTACCTGGCATCTAAAATGGGCTGCATGGAGACTCCTGGGAGGGGAAGGGAGGGACGGCGTGGGCGGGGCTAGCCAAAAATCAGCTGGCTGGCGCACGCGCATGCATAGTGGAGGTGACCTAGGGCAACGGCTCGCGTGCCCGCAGAGATGGCTCCACGTGCCACCTGTGGCACGCATGCCATAGGTTCACCATCACGGCTATATAAGATTTAGGATTAGATTTAGGGTTAGGGTTAAAAAATGTAATCTTTAAACAATATTGTGATTTAATTTTTTTTTAAAAAATGTTCTTGTATCCACCACATTGCTTAAAATCACATGATCTAAACCAGGGGTGTCAAACTCAAGGCCCGGGGGCCGGATCCGGCCCACGGGGTACTTAGATCCAGCCCGCAGGGCTACCCTGGAAACAGCGAAGGACCGGCCCGCGTTGCTTCTGCCAGAGAAAACGAGCTCCTTAGCTCCATTTTCGGCTGCCATGGCCTCCTGCAACCCCAGAGCTCGGGAGCCTGTTTTCGCTGGCAGAGCGCTCGGGCCACCACAGGCGCCGACAGGATGTCGAACTGGCCACGTGCACTCTGGCCACGCCCACCCCAGCCCCCCAAGGTCAAACACAACCCTGAATGAAAACCCAGCGGCCCTCAATGAAATCGACTTTGACACCAACGTTCCCTCTAACAAGGGAAATCGCTGCGCGGCAGTTTGAAACTGCTGCGCGGCGATTCCCTGTCACGTGCGTGGCCGCGCAGCAACGTTCCATCTGACATGGGAAATCGCTGCGCGGCAGTTCAAAACTGCTGCGCGGCGATTCCCTGTGACGTGCGCGGCCGCGCGGCCGCGCACCTTAGAGGGAACAGTGTTTGACACCCCTGATCTAAACCATGGTTGCAATAATTATTTGAACAGAACCACTTACCAGCAAGTTCTGGACTAGCTCTTTCACATTAGCTGCAGTTTCTGTCGACTGCTTTCCAGAAGAGGCCAGTTTTATTAGCGTTGAGAGAAAATTCTTGCATTTCTTCACATTTTCCATGGTTTCCTATTAAAACAAATAAGATAAAACAGGTCAGCATTTTTTTTAAAAAAAAAAGTCAAGATAGGAAAAAAAACAGGCTCTGAGATCTAAAAGGGTGACTGAATAATCAACTTGAGGAAATGGGCATAGCTGCGTGCAGCTCTTTGACCCTCAAACCATTTGTAAAGGTTTGAAGTGAGTAAATTTAATAGTAAACAAAACAAAACAAAAAACCCTCCACGAGCATTTAAATGGGCAATATATTTCTTTTATAAAATTATCAATTGTAGATTTTGCTTATATACATGGTAGGTCATTTTAGTGAAGAATTTGTCACCCAAGTAACTTTTATATTCACTCCCATTGGCATTTATAGCCTCACACCATTCAGGTAGTCCTTGAATAACAACTGTTCGTTTAGTGTCCTTTCAAAGTTGCAGAGGCGCTGAATAATGATTTATAACTTGGTCCTCACACTTACAATTATTGCAGCATCCCCAGGGTCATTGATCAAAATTCGGGCACTTAGCAACTAGCATGTATTTACAATAATTGCAGTGTCATGTGATCGCCATTTGCCAGTCAATTTCCAACAAGCACAGTCAATGGCGGAAGCATGATTCGCTTAACTGCAGTGATTCGCTTAACAACCATGGGAAAACAGGTCATAGAATTGGGTGCGATTCACTTAACAACCCCTTGCTTAGCAACGGAACTTTGATTCCCAATTGTGGTTGTAAGTTAAGGACTACCTGACTTAGGGACTGTAGTTTCATACTTCTAAAGTATGTCATAGTCTACAGCAGTGGCCCTCAACCTTTTGGGCACCAGGGACCGGTTCCGTGGAGGGAGGTTTTTCCGTGGACCAGAGGAGGCGTGGCTGCCTGCATCCCACGGATGGGGCTTCGCTTGTTTGCGCGGCCCGGTTTCTGACATGCCGCGGACTGGTATCGGTCCATGGACCGGGGATTGGAGACTCCTGGTTTTACCAATAATCTCATATTCCATACTCAACATTTATTTGAGGAGAGATTCTGTTCTTTGTGAGCTAACAAGATCTGTCTTTTTGGCTTGCAACAAATAGCAATCAGCGTCTTACTGTGGCCGCAGTGGAGGTTGCTGTGGCTCCTTGCACCGTCCTTTGAGGGGTTCCAGTCTGCACAGCAGTCGCTGTTCCTAATGCTGTTGTTTGTGCAGGACTACCCAGAACAATCTGAGGCTGCAACACAAAGATATTAGATTGGAGGTGGGGAGGGAGAAGAGGAAGGAAGAGAAATAAGAGCGAATTCATTACGATCAGATTGTCTTCTGTGGTCAATCTCCCAAAATAGATACTGCTTTTTAGATACTGTTTAATGATGTTTAAAAGAAGGACCGCCAGGTGGCACAAAATCCCATGCATTCAACTGAAAACCCTGGAAGTGGATTTTAAAAAGCACTGCTTAAAAAAAAAAGGAGAAGGTGGTAGAATTTGCACACAGAAGTGTGTAAGCCATTGGTTACAGCTCACCGCTAGAGCCACTAAACTTGTTTCGCTTTTGCTTCTTAAGAATTGCCCCCAATTGTAGATCTGCGGGGCAAACAAGCACGTATGAGACATTAATCATGGACGGGGAAGGTGGGTGGTAGGTGGGAATGTTTGCTGCCATGTCCCAACAGTAGCCTAAAAGGGTAACTTTTAACCACAATTTACGAAGGGAGGCACAAAAATGTATTGGGTAGTTTAAAAGATATTATTTAAGGGAAGAGCTGAAACGTATTTCCAGCTTCCTTTGCCTCTCCAATGGGTTTACTGCCTGACAACTATTAAAAGTCCAAATATCAGGAAATAACTAATTCACAAGCATTAATCTAAACCATTTGCAACATTAGATACATTAAATAAATTTTAAAAGGGAGGTTTCTGCTTAGATATACTGCAACAGAGGATGGATAAATATTAAGTAGGTGATAGCCATGAAGTCACAATAATCCCTGCATTAGCAATAGCAATAGCACTTAGACTTATATACCGCTTTACAGTGCTTTACAGCACTCTCTAAGCGGTTCACAGAGTCAGCATATTGCCCCCAACAATCTGGGTCCTCATTTTACCCACCTCAGAAGGATGGAAGGCTGAGTCAACCTTGAGCCGGTGAGATTTGAACCGCTGAACTGCTAAACAGTCAGCTCAAGTAGCCTGCAGTACTGCACTCTAACCACTGCGCCACCTCGGCTTAACCAGACGCAGACAGACAAATCCAAGTTTGTTATTTCTCCCAAAGGTTTTCAAGCTTGTAATCTATCAGGAATATTTTCCGCTGAGCTTTATCTATTGTGAACAATATTCAAATGTATGATCTTATGCTATCTAAATCACAAGACTTCGTGATTTACTGTAATTTTAAAAGCAAATATCTAAGAGGGGTTTCTGGAATATTACTTGCAATGTGTATGGAATTCCAGCTGTAAGAAGATAATCTTACAAATCTGAGATTACATTCCAATAAAGCACCCAACAATCCTGATCCCAGTCTTCAGAGAAGACTTTTACCGATCAAGAAATCTTACGAAGTTTCCAATGAATCTCCTTGTCCGGGATCCACTACTATTTCAAGAAATCCACTGCAATCCTTTTGTATATGGCTTAATAGCAAACCCATTTTGTACAGTAGGACTCGCCCATCTATTTGGGAGAAGGTCCGCTAATCTCACCGAGGCGTCTTAGCGGACATAGAAGCCTGTCTCTAGAGATTCTCAGTCATCCAGGTCATGGTTGTCTCAAAGGTGCTTTTTCAAAAGGCAACCGGACTTTGTTTTTTCCTTGAGGAGGAGGAGGAAGAAGTTTTGCTTCTCATCCAAGAAGCTTCAACAGTTGTGGGGATGACCTGTCCTCCCATCCCCCCACCATCCAGTCACAACTGATGAAGCTTCTTGGATGAGAAGCAAAACGTCTTCTTCTTCCTCCTCTAGGAAAACACAGGCCAGTTGCCTTTTGGAAAAGCACCTTTGAGATATAGAAGCTCATATTGTTTGTAGGCAGTAATGAATAATAATGAAGTGGTAAAGAGCATGTGCTGGTTTTCTCATCTTTGTTTGCTGTTTTCAGAAAGATGACTGCTACCCTAACTGCATCACAGTACTTGGCTAATTGTTTCCTAGAGTAGAGTAGAGTAGAGTAGAGTAGAGTAGAGTAGAGTAGAGTAGAGTAGAGTAGAGTAGAGTAGAGTAGAGTAGAGTAGAGTAGAGTAGAGTAGAGTAGAGTAGAGTAGAGTA
>QLTV01003469.1:797461-818958 GCA_003457575.1 Thermophis baileyi
CAACCGTGCCTGCGGGTCGCCGGACAGCTGGTAGCGACGGAAGCGGGAGACTTCGCCCACCCACCCGGACGCCGCCATTTGGTGCGCAAAGCATTTTGCACATGTGCAAAGCATTCTGCGCATGCGCAGAGGGTAAAAGAACCCAAACGGCGGCGTCCGGGCGGAGTCTCCCGCTTCTGTCGCTACCGGCTGTCCAGCGACCCGCAGGCACAGCCGAACCGGGAGCATTTCACCCCTGCTGACGGTGGCACCAAGATGGCGGGCTGGCGCGCGTGGCGACCCCTGTGAAAAGGTCGTTCGACCCCCAAAGGGGTCGCGACCCACAGGTTGAGAACCGCTGATTTAAATCATCGTTTGCTTGTACTGGACTTTTCCTGTACAGGTAATCCTCAACTTACAACAGTTCATTTAGTGAACGTTCAAAGTTACGACGACACTGAAAAAAGTGACTGATGACTGTTTTTCATAGTTACGACTGTTGCAGCATCCCCATGGTCACATGATCAAAATTCAGATGCTTGGCAACTGGCCTCATATTTATGACGGTTGCAGGGTCCCGAAATCATATGATCCTGACAAACAAAGTCAATGGGGAAGCCAGATTCACTTAACAACTGGGTTACTAACTTAACAACTGCAATGATTCACTTAACAACTGGCAAGAAAAGTCATAAAATGGGGCAAAACTCATTTAACAAATGTCTCACTTAGCAACAGAAATTTTGGGCTCAATTGTGGTCGTAAATCGAGGACTGCCTGTATGGCATTAACAGGTTTTCTTCTTTCATGACCAAAGTAACATATATGTCTGTGGATTTCATAGCTTATTTTTTGCAAGACGCTTGCTACTTTTATTTGGTTATTCTTCATATTATTAAAACATTTTATCTTTTTCACTTCTGCAGGAGGAATTGAAGATATATGTGGAACATCATCCCTGACGAAATAATAAAGTTGCCTCCCCCCGGACATTCTTTCAAAAAGCATGAAGACATGGTTTTGCCAGCAGGCCAGAGACTCCAGGGTACTATGGAGCCCATCAAGTGGTTGGTCCGATTGTTGTCGTCAGGGGTGAGGTTTATTGTCTTTTGTATTGGGGTTTTATTTTTATAAGTTCCCCAGAGTCACTGTGCGTTGGGCGGCCATATAAATTTTCTTAATAAGCATGTGCATTTCAACTCCATTTAAGACAGCAATTAACAAACAGCATGTACACACCACTTAAGCCAGCTCAAAGCTAACAGTCCTGGGATGTATTAACCATTGCCTTACCAAAGTCAATTTCACCCATCCAAGACCCAAGGGCAGGGATCCCCAAACTTGGCAACTTTAAGACTTGTGGACTTCAACTCCCAGAATTCTCCAGCCAGCTATGCTGGCTGGAGAATTCTAGGAGTTGAAGTCCACAAGTCTTAAAGTTGCCAAGCTTGAAGACCTCTGGTTTATAGCATCTAAGTGTATTGAGCTCGCAGAAGTCTCCAGCCAGCATAGCTGGCTGGATAATTCTGGGAGTTGAAGTCCACAAGTCTTAAAGTTGCCAAGTTTGGGGATCCCTGCCCAAGGGTTTCCTCTTGTTAGGCTCCTAGCACTAAGATAAGATGGCAGGCATTTTGTCTAGCAGGCCCTGTATTATGGAAAAATATATCTTCCCCCAGAAACCCAAAGAAGTTCTTCTAATGTTTTGCAAATTTGTTAAAATGTTCTGATTTCATCGGGTGCACAGCTCCTTTTGAGTGGCTGTGGCAACTGATGAATTGCATCTGTATATTTATGTAATTAAGTATTTGTACAATTTATTATGTAGAAATGGTTCTAATTGCTGTCTTTTTACTTTATTTTTACTTTGCTGTGTACCACCCTAAATCATTAGAGATCATAAATACATAAATAAATCTAGCACAGGGATTTAGCCACTGTTACACGTCATGTTATGGCTTTGCTTAACTTGCGGGTAAGGCACCAGGCTAGACACCAGGAGATTGTGAGTTCTAGTCTCACTTTAGGCTTAAAAGCGGCTGGGTGATTTTTGATCAATCAGCAGGAGAGTATGAGTTCTAGTCCCACCTTAGGCATTAAAGATGACTCGGTGACTTTGGGCCAGTCATCCTATCTCAGCTCAATTCACCTCACAGGATTGTTCTTGTGAGAAAAATAGGAAGAGGAAGGATTAGTTATGTTCACTGCCTTGAGTTACTTATAAAAATAATAAAGGCAGTAATTAAATAAGTAATTTAAATCTAACTGGATAAATAAATCTAACATCAAATTCATTTTCACATTTACAGACAACTCAAATTCAAGGAACAAAAACTCTGTAGATTTTTTTTTTAAACTCCAGTGACATCTTATAGCTTCCCAGTCCACCTATTTCATATATTACTTAATCTTATTGTAAAAACTTTATGATAAACTGCCCAAACAATAAATATTGTGAGCAGCCAAGCCAATACCAAAGAGTTTTTCAACTAGTGAAACAAAAGACTTTGATTCTGTCCATGTGGCACCACTTGGTCCGAGAAAGACCAACCATTCCAAACTACTCAATGAAATACTTTTGCACCTACATAATACAGGTAGTCCTCCACTTATGACCAAAATGGAGCCCAAAATTTCTGTTGTTAAGTGAGACATTTGTTAAATGAGTTCTGCCCCATTTTACGACCTTTCTTGCCTCAATTGTTAAGTGAATCACTGCAGTTGATAAGTTAGTAACCCAGTTGTTAAGTGAATCTGGCTTCCCCATTGACTTTGCTTGTCAGAAGGTCACAAAAGATGAACTCATGACTCCGGGACACTGCAACTGTCATAAATATGAGTCAGTTGCCAAGCATCTGAATTTTGATCACATGATCATGCTGCAAAGGTCGTAACTGTGAAAAACGGTCATACATCACATTTTTCAGTGCTGTTGTAACTGTGAACTGTCACTAAATGAACTGTTGTAAGTCGAGGACTACCTGTATTTACTGCTCCCTCCTGGTCAGGTTTAATCAGTGGTCTTAATTACTAGAAGATCTGCCAGGTTAGATTATGGTTTTTTTACTATGCTTAGAAGCAAAAGACTATTCAATATAGAGGACGCTTTTGCTCATTTTCAAGCAATTTTGAATTTTCCCAGCTACACTAAAAGCAACTATTTCCAATCCGTTGAAACAAATTCCCATAATCGAAAGGACCCTGTGTTATACAGGTGGGAAACGGAAAAAAAAAGTCTTGCTACAATATGCAGTTTAACACAGGTACAAGAAGAATCTTACTGGATTAAGACTACTTGTTTTGTCTTTACTGAGAACTTGGCATACAATTCCTAAAACTGTCAAGTGTAATAAAGTTATTTATAACCAAATAATAGAGTTGGAAGAGACCTTGTAGGTCTTCTAGTCCAACCCCCTGTTCAAGCAGGAGACTCTATACCATTTCAGACAAATGGTTGTCCAATCTCTTCTTTAAAACTTCCAGTGTTGGAGAATTCACAACTTTTAGAGGCAAGTTGTTCCACTGGTTAATTGTTCTAACTGTCAGGAAACTTCTCCTTATTTCTAGGTTGGATCTCTCCTTGATTAGCTTCCATCCATTGCTTCTTGTGCTGCCCTCAGGTGCTTTGGAGAATAGCTTGGCTCCCTCATGAATTCATGAGACCTCACATAGCATCATCACTGTGAAGTAGATTTAAGGAAAGAGTTACGTGTCTAACAGCACACAGTAAACTTCACAGATGATTTGAATCTAAGTCTCAAAGCTGTGTGCATTGTGTACCTTGTACGTATGGGCATAATTCTCAAACTGGTTTTGCTATGGCCTTTTATTCATATTCTATTTTTATTTTTTTAAATACACCACCTTGTTAGAAGGGACAATGAAATTTGGTACACACTATTCAAGTAAAAGGTATGAAAATGAACTGCTTTTAGTCTGAACTAAAAAAAAACACCCTCTTCAGTACAACTGAATTTATCAGAAGCACAAGTAGCAGGAAGCAAGAGCAGAAGAAAAGGGGGGAAAAAACACTCAACAGAAATGAACATACCAACTTACAAATTCATCAATAGTACAAGTGTAGTGCATTTTCAAATATAGTGTACCACTTATGTCTTTGCATTCTATTTCCATCTCAAAATAACACATTTGTAGATACTTAGGCCAATGGCTAACCTCTCAAAGGCACCCACTACACACAGCACTCAAAAGGAAAATTTCTAAGCAAAACAGTTTACTTTGATAGATGGAGAGCAGAGAGAAACCTAGGCTGAGAGAATTCCTGCAGTTAAATACAATTTTAAAAATCTGAAATAAATTTAGCACAGTTCTATATTTCCCCCCCCCCTCCTTTATCTGTCTAGAAATATTGTAGAAAACCTTAAATTTGGCCACCAGAGGCCAAGAAAAACCCATTTTCTTTTCTCCCCCACCAGGTATCATTATGCTTTGTCAACCATGAAGACAGGTAGTCCTCACTTAGTGACTTCTTGTTCAGCAACCATTCGAAGTTACAACGGTGCTCAACAAGACGACTTATGGCCGGTCCTTGAAGTTGTGGCTGTCGCAGTGTCCCCACCATCACAGGATCATGATTGGGGCACTTGGCAACCGGCACACAGTTATAATGGTCACAGCTTCCCATGGTCACATCCTCACCTCTTGTGATTTTCACTGCCAGCTTCCAGTAAGTTAAGTCAATGAGGAAACCAGCCATTACGTGATGTCGTGCTTATAGACCGCACATGATTCCTTAACTATCGCAACTTGAACTGTCATTGTAAGTCGGCATGGTCACGTGGTTGCTCACCTTGCAATCACCTTGCTTAGCACAGGGGAGGGCAATTCACTTTCCCAAGGGGCCAACATGAGAAACTGGGACTGTTCTGAAGAGTTGTCATCAGCCCACCCCATCACCACTGCCACCACACCACCGATGCTACTGACACTGCCCTCCCTCCTGCCCCACCGATCCACCAACGTCCTGCCCACCAATGATGCCCTGTCCCGCCGCTGCTGCCCTGCCCCTCACCCCCACTACTGCCAATGCCACGGGCTTGACTAGGACCACACCGCCACACACACCAGCAGGCTGGATGTGGCCCACGGGCTGAAAAATGCCGAAGTCTGGCTCAGCAAGTTCCCAGTCCTAAATATGATCATTAACTGAGGACTACCTCCATTTATTCACAGTGTACTTTTATGGAAACAAAGCTGCCCCTTGGCAGTCGAACATATTCTCTTATATTTCCCCTCATTCTCCAATGGCCTTTACAGACTGGCAGACAACGCAGACATTACCATATCATATCATAGAAATTACTGCTTCTTTGATAGAAGAGAACACCGATTTTAAAAAAAAAAACCTCCCAGATGCAAATTTCTGAGGGTTGGGACCATGGTGGTTGGATTAATTTTAATTCATGGTTTTAAAAAGGAGGTAGTAATAATCCGTAGAAGGAAAGAATTGAGGTGCCTCAACAAAACAGACTCCTTGCAAAAACTCCCAGGCAATGCTAAAAAAAACAACAACACCATTCTGGAAACCTTGGAGCGCAGATAATTCAGAGTCAACAGTAGAGGGCTAGTTCTGATTCAGTGACTCAAGTCACAAATCACACTAACCACGCCAATTTGCTTGATTTTCCTTTAAAGTGTTGTATGATCCCAACTACTCTGATTGGCTAACAATCACTTCTGGTTTGGTGTTGCTTATACTAATCCAACCAATTCTTTATTCAATAAGCCATAAATACCCCGCAAAAAAAAAAAAAAAAAAGCTTGATGCAACGTGTAAAGTTTTTTTTGAATCTTTGTATTTAAGGATAGGACAACTGGGAACCACAACAAATTTCTGCTGTACAGAAATGCTGACACATACCTAGCCAGATCTTCTAGAATAACCCACTCAATTTCCACATTTCTCATGTCAATCAGTGTTGCAGGGTCACTGAGTATATTCAGATTTTTCTGCCCTCTTGGAATACCGTATTTTTCGGACTATAAGACGCACCGGTGTATAAGACGCACCAAGATTTCGAAGAGGTAAGTAAGAAAAAAAAGTTTTTGTCCTCCCCGGCCCCCAGGAGCACTCTGCAGGCCTCCCAAACCCTCTGCGCACCCCATTTTTTGCAAAAATGGGCCCGTTTTCACAAAAAAACAGGGTGCGCAGAGGGNAACTGCATTTTTCCCCCCCCCCAGCCACCAGCCCTCTGCAGGCCTCCCAAACCCTCTGCGCCCCCCATTTTTGCGAAACACGGGCCCATTTTTTGCAAAAATGGGACGCGGGGGCAGGGCTTCAGGAGGCCAAAAATGTCTGTATTCGGTGTATAAGACACACCAACATTTCCACCCTCTTTTAGGTTACTAAGTATATCTTGGGGATATACTCCGAAAAATACGGTAGTTTTCAACAAATAAGTTGTGTTTCTCCAAATCCTAACATTCTTTAAACACATGGAATGCTTCCCTGTATGCATCAACTGCAATGCTTCAACTGTGATCCCTCAAGGCCAGATGGGAGCCTAAATCTGCTTTGCTTCTGAGGGGAAATGGGCTAGCTATGGATCAGAAATAAAACTATATATATTATATAGCCTTGTTCACATAATATACATAACCTGGGTTAACCCACTGTCTTCACATAATATAGGTAGTCCTCGACTTACAACAGTTCGTTTAGTGGCCGTTCGAAGTTACAACGGCACTGGAAAGAGTGACTTATGGCTGTTTTTCACACTTATGAACGTTGCTGCATACCCATAGTCACCTGATCAAAATTCAGATGCTTGGCAGCTGGTTCATATTTATGACGGTTGCAGTGTTCTGGGATCATTTGACTCCCTTTTGCGACCTGCTGACAAGCAAAGTCAATGGGAACAACAGATTCACTTTACAACCGTGTTACTAACTTAACAACTGTAGTCATTCACTTAACACCTCTGGCAAGAAAGGTCATAAAATGGGGCAAAAATCACTTAGCAAATGTTTTGCTTAACAACAGAAATGTTGGGCTCAATTGTTGCTGTAAGTCGAGGACTACCAGTATACTGAACCGTAAATTGGCCGGTTCACCCAATATGCTAAGCCAAGCAGCAAAAAAATCCTAACCAATGTTAATGCTAACATTTAGCATGTTGTGAGACTGCAATTGTCAGAGTGGTGGTTAATCTGGTTAATTCATTTATATACATTAAAACTTTCACTTAGCAGTGAAATTTTCTGTTCTCTTGTTGTGAACAAAGCCTGCCACACCTGAATCTGACATAAACAGAGATTCCTCTTCCAATCCATAGACGTAGAATTTGAATGTTTCAACCTAGTTTTATCAAAGAGAAGAGAAATATGATGGCAATGAGTAAATAATACCAAAAATTGCAAGATCTGAGGCAGAGCAAACGTCACCTTACCATACAAATTGTTATAAGTAACCTGCTTTATCTGCAATTTTTCTCATGTGAACTAGTGTCAGATGGAGACTTTGGCTCTGCTTGTAGTGGAGCCATGTTCAGCTCCTCATTTCTTCCCTGGAAGTCCAGACTTTAATGATTAAAGGTGTGGAACACACCAGAGCAATCGCATTTAAAGCTCAGCAACAACAAATTTGGTTTGATTCCTCAGACAGAGGTAAAAATTCAGCTAGAATAGGCACTGAGCAGAGGATTAGTCCACTGTTACTTGGCCCCGATTCTAGTGTGGAACCTATGCTAAAGTAAAACAATTGAATTTGCCTGTTCACACAGTTGAGCCTCTATGCCAGTTGAGCCTCTATGCCAGCCTCTATGGCTGGGGAATTCTGGGAGTTGAAGTCCACCCATCTTAAACTTACCAAGTTGAGAAACAATGGTCTATGCCAGTGATGGTGAACCCTTTTTTGGTTCGTGTGCCAAAAGGGGGGGAGCGCAGGGGGGTCACATGCGCGCATGCCCACACCCATAATTCCATGCGGACCCCCGCGCATGCGCATGTGACCCCCCCCCGCTCCCGGCATGCGATGGCACGCCCGTTTTTCGCTCTCTCCAGGCTTCAGAGCCTTTCTAGGCACCAGGCTTCAGAGCAGGGGTGAAATGCTCCCAGTTCGGGCGTGCTTGCCGGTTGTCGGAGAGCCAGTAGTGACGGCAGCGCTAAGCTTCGCCCACACGGCCAGACGCCGCCATTTGGGTTCTTTTACCCTCTGTGCATGCGCTGTGCATGCGCAGAGGGTAAAAGAACCCCAACACCGGCATCTGGGCGGGTGGGCGGAGCCTCGTGCTACCGTGGCAACCGGCTCTATCCGTTTCAAGTTGGGAAACGGGCCATTTTTGGTCTCCAGAGGACCTCCGGGGGGGTGGGGAAGGCCGTTTTCGCCCTCCCCAGGCTCCTAGAAAGGCTCTGGAGCTTGGGGAGAGCAAAAAATGGGCCTTCCCCACCCACTCCGAAGGCTGGAAACAGCCTGTTTCCCGACTCCCAGTGCGTGCCCACCGATATGGCTCCGCGTGCCACTTGTGGCACGCGTGCCATAGGTTCGCCATCACGGGTCTATGCCATTAGGGGGCTCTTATGCTCATGCAACTAAAATATTCTTTTTGGTCACCACACTATAAAAAAGATGTTGAAACTCTAGAAAGAGTGCAGAGAAGAGCAATAAAGATGATTAGGGGACTGGAGGCTAAAACATATGAACAGTTGCAGGAACTGGGCATGTCTAGTGTAGTGAAGAGAAGGACCAGGGGAGACATGATAGCAGTCTTCCAATATTTGAGGGGCTGTTGCAGAGAGGAGGGGGGGTCAAGCTATTTTCCAAGGCACCTGAAGGCCAGACAAGGAATAATGGATGGAAACTGAACAAGGAGAGATTCAAACTGGAAATAAGGAGAAATTTTCTGGCAGTGAGAGCAATCAACCAATGGAACAGCTTGTCTTCAGAAGTTGTGGGAGCTTCATCACTGTAAGCTTTCGAGACTGGACTGCCATCTGTCAGAAATGGTGTAGGGTCTCCTGCTTGGGTGGGGGTTGGACTAGATGACCTACAAGGTCCCTTCCAACTCTCTTAATCTGTTAAATGAAGTGGCTAATGAATAATAATAGTTTATATACTTGTACGCTGCACAATTCTTACAACCCTGGGCAGCTGGCAACAATCAAACGAAAGAAATATTCAATAAAACATATAAGATAAAAGGTGAAAAAAGAAGGCAAACACGATGAAGTGAGAGAACTCACTCCCCCTCACCAAAGTCCTGAGTGAAAAAAATAAATGTTTGTGGCTCTTCTAAATAATAGCAAAATGGGAGGGCTATCTGGATCTTGGGGATAAGGCCCTGCTCTTGGGGGAGGGGGGGTATTGTTTAACCCAGTGGTTCCCAACGTGGGGCCTACGCCCCACAGGGGGGCAATTTTATTTTTAATGGGGGCAATTGGAACCTTGTTTAAACCAAGTTAATGGCCTTTTAGGCTTCCTCCGCGTGAGTAGGAGTTCACTTTTTGAATAGTAAGAATTATATGTCACATCAGGATTTTAGAGATGCTTAGATGGGGCATGGCCAAAAAAAAGGTTGGGAACCACTGGTTTAACCAAAGAAACCAGAATCTTCTGGTCCCGCAGGATCGAAATGACCAGGCAGATGCTATGGTAGACAGACACTCCGTGAAGTAACCAAGCCCCATGCTTATTCACTCTCCGATATAGGTAGTCCTTTTGACTTAACGACCACAACTGAGCCCAAAATTTCTGTTGTTAAGTGAGACCTTTGTTAAGCAAGTTTTGCCGCATTTTACGACCTTTCTTGCCACAGTAGTTAAGTGATTCACTGTGGTTGATAAGTTAGTCACATGGTTGTTAAGTGAATCTGGCTTCCTCATTGACTTTGCTTGTCAGAAGGTCGCAAAATGTGGCCTCGGGACACAGCAACGGTCATAAATATGAACCAGTGGCCAAGCATCTGGATTTTGGTCACATGATCATAGGGATGCTGCAAAGGTCGTAACTGTGAAAAATGGTCATAAGTCACATTTTTCAATGCTGTTGTAACTTTGAACGATCATTAAACAAACAGTTGTAAGTCGAGGCCTATCTGTAGTAACAAATACACTATATAATGGAGCATTTCTATAACTCCAAGGTCATCCTCCAACACAATAACCACAATAACTTTCAGTTTCAACCTAGGGAATGCACTATTCACCTCCTTGACATTTAGAGAAAATGTCACATTCTTACACAGCAATTAGATTGATGTGCCCCTCAGTCAAGGCCCACACCTCATTTTTAAGCCACACCTCATTTTAACACTTCTGAATGGAGTTGATAAGACCAGGACAAAAAATTAAATTAATTTCATTTACAATTAAGTTGAAATACTATGATTACATTCTAGTCATTTCTTCTATCACTTGGTTTCATTGTTTTGGAAGTCTCCAAGGGGCCTCAGGGGTTCAGGTTTAGCCTACTGTACGCGTAGTCCTCGACTTACAACCGTATGTTTAGTGACCATTCAAAATTACAACAGGACTGAAAACGTGACTTACAACTAGTCCTCGGACTTATGGCCCTCACAGCCTCCCCACAGTCACATGATCAAAATGGAGGCACTTGGCAACTGGCATGTATTTACACTGGCTGCAGCATCCTGGTCATCATTTGTAACCTTCCCAGCCAACTTCCAACAAGTCAATGGGGGAAAATGGATTCGCTTAATGACCATCCCCCCCAAAAAATGACATAAAATCAGGCCTGACTCACTGAACAACCACCTTGCTTAGCAATGGAAATTCTGGTCCCAATTGTGATAATAAGTAAAGCACTATCTATATTTAAGTAAGTTTAATTGAACCAACTACAATTGGCGGAGTCTGCATAACAAGCCAACAACAGCTGGCAACTCAAAACAGCCAGGTTCATACAACAGTACAACACTTTAATCCAAATCCAAATACCCCAAAATGTAACTGAAGGGCAACGAACGAACCCAACAACCGTCTCCTCAGGGACGTTGTTGGCTTCTCCCCTCCCTCCACTGAGATACTTCTTCACAACGTGAGCATCTATTGGGGATAGACCAGGGTTATATTTTCTGCAGTCTATTCCAAGTGACATATTTCTCTAGCATGTTTCAAAGCGCAGTACTTTAAAAAAAAAATGTTTGTAGAAATAGTGGAGAATCATTCTATGAAGCATGGCCAGTTGTGGTAGAGAGTTTTATTGAACACTGCAAATGAACAAGGTTCTGGTATCCCTTCGCTCCATTTATTATCTAAAGAGTAAGAGTCAAGCATCAAGTGCACAAGACAAACAATTCTGCTCTTCTCATACACTTTTAAGTGCTCTACAAGATTGATCATGTTATGCCTGCTATATTGAATCCACTTGAAATCCGTTCATTTACAAGTAGTCCTGGACTTACAGTAGTTCATTTAGTGACTGTTTGAAGTTACAACAGCACGGAAAAAGTGACTTATGACTATTTTTCACCCTTACGACCGTTACAGCATCCTCATGGTCACGTGACCAAAATTTGAGTGCTTGGCAATAAATTCATATTTATGATGCTTGCAGTGTCCCGGGGTCATGTGATCACCTTTGGCGACCTTTTGACAAGCGAAGACAATGGGGAAGCCAGGTTCACTTAACAACCGTGTTACTGATTTAACAACTGCAGTGATTCATTTAGCGACTGTGGCAAGGAAAGTCAGAAAATGGGGCAAAACTCACTTAACAAATATCTCACTCAGCAACAGAATTCTTGGGCTCAATTTTGCTCGTAAGTTGAGGACTACCTGTAGATTGGGAGGGGGGGTTATAGGTACCGAGGATAAAATGAAAAGTCATTATGACTCTCTCTCTCTGGGTTCTTATACACGTAGAAACTTCCCTTTTGTTAAGAGATCATTATTCTACCTCGCTCTCCTTCCTATTTAGGATCCACTTTGAAATCACAGATTAAAACAGAAGCAGAATATTCAGAAACTGACAGTAGCAATATATTATTAGCAAATAAGTCTTAAAATTACATTTGGCGAATACTCAAATTCACTCATGAATTTGTCACTCATGTCACCTCACGGTTAGATTATTGCAATGCGCTCTACATGGGGCTACCCTTGAAGAGTGTTCGGAGACTACAGTTGGTCCAGAATGCGGCTGCGAGTGCTGTTGTGGGTGCACCTAGGTACACCCACATTACATCAATTTTTCGCGAGCTGCACTGGATCCCTATTGGTCTCCGGGCACAATTCAAGGTGTTGGTTATTACCTTTAAAGCCCTACATGGCTCAGGGCCAGGTTATCTTCGAGACCGTCTTCTACCACATAGCTCCCAGAGACCAGTAAGATCCCACAGGGTTGGTCTCCTCCGGGTCCCGTCGGCTAAACAGTGCCGGCCACCCTACTGGCCTGCCGGAAAGCCGTGCAGCCCTGGCTGTTCTGGCAGGCTTGGGGCCGTTGATCTCGCTTCTGCAATTTGGCGAGATCCGGCCATGAAAAGGTGTGTATGGGTTTTTAATTGTTTGTAAATGTTTTTATTATGTATCTTTTTAATAAGCTTTTTATATTTTAATAAGTTTTTTATATTTGCTGTAAGCCGCCCAGAGTCCCTTGGGAGTTGGGCGGCACAGAAATGCAAATAAAAGTTAAAGTTAAATTGCCACCCTTTCATTAAGGTACGATTCTAACAAGCCTGGATGCTCAAATGTCTATCTCTGGCATTTAAACAGAAAAGTATAAGAGCAGGAAGATGTTGTAATGGTTGAAGATGTTTCTATTGGATACGTCAATTTTCCTAGTCCTTACTGTGGGTCAATATTGTAATGACTCTTAAGGCTTGTTTCTAGATACCCAGCATTTGAGCAGCTCGCTGCAAGAATGAGTGTTACACCGGTAATTTGGTCACCCGTTCCAAATTCAATTCCTCCGGAAACACAATTGAAACTTGTCATAGAATTTTAATAAAATAGTTCAGTATTTCTCAACCTTGGCAGTTTGAAGACGTGTGGACTTCAATTCCCAGAATTTCCCAGTCAGCCTAGCTGGCTGGGAGTGATAGCTGGCTGGAGAATTCTGGGAATTGAAGTTCACACGTCTTCAAACTGCCAAGGTTGAGAAACACTGGAATAGTTAATATACAAATGATATGAAGGACATTCTCTGAATTTTCAACTGCTTATTCAGGGAAATATAGGCTAATAGATTTATAACTTTACACATGTCCTGGTCTCTGGAAACAGTCATTTAAGACCTCAATTTCCTTTTTTATAAGGCTTTCCAGAGAATATCATTTATGATTAGTGCAGTCAAGTGCATGTATACAACTTTGCAAAAACTAACTAGCTTTAATAATGCATGTCAACAAACAATTCAGACTATTGTTATAGTTATTTTATTTCTTCGATGTCTATCCCGCCTTTTGTCCTGGAGCTCCCAGTGGTTCATATAGTGCTCTTTTGTCCAGTTTTGTCAGCAAGGATTGTTTAATACAGTCAGCTACCATGGCTGAAGTAAACTTGATTCTGAGTCTCTGAAGTACTGGTGCAACATCATTAACACTGTGTTATACTGGTTGTCTGCTCCATACTTCATATTAAGACTATACAGCATGGATCCCTAACCCCCAGTCTGTAGACCGACACCGGGCCGTGGCATGCCAGAAACTAGGCTGCACAAACAAGTGAAGCCCCATCCGTGGGATGCAGGCAGCATGTGAAAAACCACATCCCCTCCGGTCCGTGGGAAAATCTCTCTCCACGGAACCGGTCCCTGATGCCCAAAAGGCTGGGGGCCACTGCTACACAACACTTCATATTTGATTTCCAAAAGGTGCTTTGGAGTATGCAGAAGCCCAAACTATCTGTAGTATATAACATCTTAAAAGTAACCATGTCTAATATTTCTCAAAGTATAACTTAGTTATTTACAAAAGCACACCATCATTCTGACTACCAAACATCTGTGCATGTTACATAAAATGCTTTCTCACAAGACAACCAGTGTGGCAAAGTCACCAAGCTAGATTTGGACAGAAGCCATTCAAATCCTTTTTTATTATTATTAATGGGACATACATCTAGGCATATATTGCAGAATCAGTTACTGGCTGGGTCATCTCACCCTAACTGTAGTTTATTCTAATCATAATTTGCTAAGCAAACCCTAGTGTCTTGTTCCATGTGTAACACATAAAGGCAGCAGCTACTGACCTACTGGTTAAAGGACTAGGCTAGAAATCAGGAGACTGTGAGTTCAAGACCCACCTTAGCCCTGAAAGCCATCCGGGTGACTTTGGCCCCGTCACACTCTCTCAGCCCAACCCACCTCACTGGGTTGCTGTTGTGAGGAAAATAGGAGGAGGAAGGTATGTTGGATATGTTTGTCGCCTTGAGTTATTTGTAAAAATAACAAAGGCGGGATACACATAAATAAAATAAACCATAACTTATGCAGTAAACACAATACCTGGGTTTAAAAACTACAACTAACCTGAACAAATTAGCAGTCACTGTTGGAATATTTTTTTACAAAAAGATCACACAGAATCATAGAGTTGGAAGGGACCAGGTCAGCTATGGGGTTGAGTCTCTCATTTAGTACATGAATGCAAAGTAAAGCACCCCAGATGGACATCTGTGTTGCCTCCTCTTGATCATATCCACTGAAAAGGAACTACCCCCTTAGAGTCAATTATTCCAAGTGTTAGGGTCACCCTACTGATGGATCTGTACTACGCTAAATCTTCTCTTTTCCCCTCTAGTTTTTGGGGGAAAAGATGAACTGAAATATTAATAGAAGCTGCTCTGAAAGCAAATACACTTGTTAAAACCGCCTGCATTGGCTTTCAAAGAAGATAAGCAGGATTCAAAGAAGTTCTACTAACTTTTTATCACTTGACCAAGGTATGTTTTTTAGTGTTCAGCAGTAAGAAATCACTGTGTATCTGAATGGAAGTGTTCTATTTGATCTGACAGCTCATTCTGCCCTCCTTCCAAGACAATAATATGCATTGCAGGAATAATCTGAAACCCAATATGATACACTTTAAAAATGAACTATATCCAATTATTCTGGATATCAATGAATTGTATTCCAAAACAAATCTTGCTGCTATCCATATTGCTATTTTTTTTTTGATTCGTGCCTTGGTGTTAAAGGAAATCTATCAGAGAGCTACCTGCAGAAAGACTCCATATAAAAATCATTTGTCCAGCATTAACTACAATACCTGGGTGATATTAATCTGACCTCAGAGTATTTTCTGCCTAACCCTAATTAAATTAGCAGCGGGCTGCTCTTAACCTATAAATTCTCATTTCCCTCTGTCACCAATATGAAACAGGGTTCCTGCAATCAAGAGACAGGAACAGGAAGACTTTTAGGCACCTTTTATGGATTATGGTGTTTGCTTCCAAGCAGATCCTAATATATTAAAGTAGGTTGCCCCTTGGTAATCAGTCATTCAAGGAGAAAGAGAAAGTGAATGGTGTTTTTCTTTCAGACAATACCTGTTTTGACAACTGATGCACCATTTCAACAGTGGCAGAAGGATATATCTAACTTTGTGTGGCAGGGGGGGAAACTTGTATTTTAAGTTAAATATAAGGTGTTGCAAGATGCAAAGGAAAAAGGAGGATTGGGTTTCCCAGATTTGAAATTGTATTTCATAACTTGCTCTTTTGTTTGGATGAAAGGACGGGTGTTGGTGAGAAATAGAAAGCTTTGGGAGTTAGAAGGACATGACCTGAGATTTGGGTGGCACAATCAAAGTTAATGTGCATTTTTAAAATCATTATGTTAGACATGCCATATTGAGAATATGGAATAATATAAACCCAAGCTATGCCTGAAAACACCTTCATGGCTCTCAGCAGAGTTGTGCCCGAAAACACCTTTATGGCTAACTTATCGTGAGATACTAAAATTTTGTCAAGGGAACGTAAAATAAAAACAAGAGAAGAACTAGTGGCACAGGGATGTAGTTGTCAAACAGTTCTCTTATTTACAATTATTAGGATTTAAAGTAGGCAAAATAATTTATGGTTTTATGCATTGTAAGACTGAGCCTGAAATAGAATTGTGAATAAGAATGTGTAATTGCTAAAATGTATAAACTTTTATTGAAATTTGAAATAGAAGAACAAGTATTATGATATAGTGGGCTAAACATTTTGGTTATAATGTACAAATGCAGCAATGGAAAAATATGTGGCTGAAAGAATTGACATTAACACCATCTTATAATCTTAAAGAGAATATTTATAAAATGATGCACCATTTGCATATGTTATCAGAGGAATGTACAAAATGTATAAAGGCACTTCAAATTTACGTTGCAAATGTGAATAACAAGAAGGGATATTTTATCCGAGGTGGCGCAGTGGTTAGAGTGCAGTACTGCAGGCTACTTCAGCTGACTGCTAGCTGCAGTTCAGCGGTTCAAATCTCACCGGCTCAAGGTTGACTCAGCCTTCCATCCTTCCGAGGTGGGTAAAATGAGGACCCAGATTGTTGGGGGCAATATGCTGACTCTGTGAACTGCTTAGAGAGGGTTGTAAAGCACTATAAAGCGGTATATAAGTCTAAGTGCTATTGCTATTGCTAAATGCTATCATGTTTGGTAGTTTATAAAAAGCAAGAAAATTCAGGATTCAAATACAAACACAGGTTCAGAGGATTTTAAAATATTAACATACTGTTGAAACCAGAAGTTTTCCTTTTGGATTGATGGACGAACAGTTGGAAAAAGTTACTTGGAACTTTGCTTTTCTACATGATAACTGCAGAGAGATTATTACAGGCACAAAGATGGAAAGATTCAGCCCTACCCACAATGGAGGAATGGTTGGTGAAGATGATGCAACTTTCTGAGATAGCCAAATTGTCTTCTTTGATCAGAGAAAATATTTAGTTACTGCTGAGAGGAAACCCCTATCAGGCTTTAATGAGCCGTGGTGGCGCAGTGGTTAGAGTGCAGTACTGCAGGCTACTTCTGCTGATTACCGGCTGCCAGCAGTTTGGCAGATCGAATCTCACCAGGCTCAAGGTTGACTCAGCCTTCCATCCTTCCGAGGTCGGTAAAATGAAGACCCAGATTGTTGGGGGCAATATGCTGACTCTGTAAACCACTTAGAGAGGGCTGTAAAGCACTGTGAAGCGGTATATAAGTCTAAGTGCTATTGCTATTGCTATTTGTCCATGAAACAGAAAAAATAAACTTATGATTTATGGACTTGACGATTAAACCGGATAGATTATAGAAAGAAGAGACTTACATTGTAACCATAGAGTAAGAAGTAAATTTATAATTATATAACTGCTGAAAAGAAGATAAGAAGCAACTTCTTTGTATCTTTTTTCTTTCTTTTCTATTTTTCCTTTTTTTTTTTCCTTTACCAGAATAACGGAATAACGGAATAACGGAAGGGATCTTGGAGGTCTTCTAGTCCAACCCCCTGCTCAAGCAGGAAACCCTATACCAGAGGTCTTCAAACTTGGCAACTTTAAGACTTCTGGACTTCAACTCCCAGAATTCTCCAGCCAGCATAGCAGGCTGGAGAATTCTGGGAGTTGAAGTCCACAAGTCTTAAAGTTGCCAAGTTTGGGGACCCCTGCCCTATACCATTTAAGACAAATGGCTGTCCAGTCTCTTCTTAAAAACCTCCAGCAATGGAGCAGCCACAACCTCTGGAGGCAAGTCGTTGCACTGATTAATTCGTCTAACTCGTCTTGCACCTTTAGCTTTCTCTTTGATTTTGATACTTTTCTTTTTCTTACTTTATATTAGTTTATAATCTTTTTGAAACGCCTTTAATAAAAATGATATCTAAAAGAAAATGAGGTACGGGAGACAATAGTTAACATGATGGTGTTGGCTTGTGGAAAGTACAGCAGCCAAGAAATAATAGGTAACGCTAAATCCTCTCGACTTAAATGTCAAACTGAGGAACTATTTCATACATCTACTGTATAACTGCCCATCAGTTTTTGAACATTCTTAGGCCTTCTTTGTTTAAGACAAAAAGGAGAGTACAATATAAGTCATCAATAACATAGGAAAGTGTTTATTCAATTTCTCAGGAAAATACCAGAACTGCAGTATGTAAAAAGAACTACACTGCAAAATAAAAAAACCACACAAACACAAAACGGGTTGACCTTTTAAAACCTTGTTCATGACACACCACCACCTACATAAAACTATCACAAGTTCTTGATTGTAACAAAACACAGAGTATCTGTAACAGAATAACAGAGTAACAGAGTTGGAAGGGACCTTGTAGGTCATCTAGTCCACCCCCCCCCCCCCAGTTCCTCTGGTCTCATATATAGCTTTCCTTGCCATCTCTAAAATCTGCCATTTTTTTTTTTAATCTTGGCGTTCTGGTTTGATAATTTAACTGTATTAGTAATGACGGACAGAAAGGTGATGCTGTCAAAATCTCTGCATAATCTAATGAAAAGTCTGCACCTTGCTAACATGTCTCATGTTGTGAACACAGTCACAATAATGGACAGGTTCTTTTATTTTTCTCCCCAAAGATGGAAGATTCACAATCATCCTTTCTTTAGAACTGAGAGATATTTGCAATATCTACCGGTAGGAGTCATTCATGTTTTTAGAAACCAAACTTTTTCTGACTTAACCACTAGACCGCTAGAAGCTTATGAGACCAGGCATCTAATCTCTTTGGAGAGCTTGACTTGATAGCAAAAAATAATAAAAATAAAAAGGTAACAAGACGGGGGGGGGGGAGTTGTTTAGTAACAAACTTTTCTTTTTGGAAGAAAATTTTAAACTTTTTAACCTATATGTTAAAAATACACTCATAGTTAGGATCATTTAAGTAATGTCATGATTTACAAAAATATTTAACAAAAAAAATACAGTTGAACAAGAAGCTCCTGAATGAAATGTTAGCAACAAAAAGAGCAAAGAACAAAAGGAAGGGAAGGTCAAAAAATGAATGCAGGAAATGAATGCACACAATGGCAGTGACAGGGAAGCACACAATTTACTTACTGCAATTTACTTACAATTTACTTAGAATTCTAAAAATCTGGAGTTAGGAAGGATCTCAAAGGTCTTCTAGTCCAGCCTTCTGCCCAAGACAGGAATCACTTACTCATTATTTTTTATTAAACCACATATAGTTGAATTCACCTATGCCAACCATAATGATTGGGGTTAACAGAATAACAGAACAGAAAGGGACCTTGAAGGTCTTCTAGTCCAACTTCCTGTTCAAGCAGGAAACCCTATACCATTTCAGACAAAAAAACTGTCCAATCTCTTCTTAAAAATCTCTAGTGATGGAGCACCCACAACTTCTGGAGGCAAGTTGTTCCACTGATTATTATTTATTTATTTATTATTTGTATTTCTATGCCGCCCAACTCCCAAGGGACTCTGGGCGGCTTAATTGATTAATTGTTCTAACTCTCAGGAAATTTCTCCTTAGTTCTAGGTTGCTTCTCTCCTTGATTAGTTTCCACCCATTGCTTCTTGTCCTGCCTTCGGATGCTTTGGAGAATAGGTTGACCCTCTATTCTTTGTGGCAACCCCTGAGATATTGGAACACTGCTATCATATCTCCCCTAGTCCTTCTTTTCATTAAACTAGACATACCCAGTTCCAGCAACCGTTCTTCATATGTTTTAGCCTCCAGTCCCCTAATCATCTTTGTTGCTCTTCTCTGCACTCTTTCTAGAGTCTCCACATCTTTTTTACATCGTGGTGACCAAAACTGGATGCAATGTTCCACGTGTGGTCTTACCAAGGCATTATAAAGTGTTATATAAAGGTTTATATAACAAACTAAACCTCAACCAACCAAACCACTTTCAGGCATTAGGGAAGGTATGTAAGACTGTTTTTGAACAAATGATATTAGACAGCCATGTTCTCCAGCATCCCACACCAACATGTCATTTAAGCCGATCTTCTTTCATCCATATAGTTTTAATACAAGAGAAATCTATGGCCCAAATAAGAATTCATAATTCCACCTATGGGTGAACACTGCACAGGCAGCTGAAGACCTAATATAAATATGAAGTCAGTCACCTGTTTTTCCTTCAGGTGCATCATTACATTTAAATTAGGCCAGAGAATGGCAGCATTGGAAAATACCAGGGAAGAGTAAGGTATAAAGGCTAAATGATTGAATATTTCAAACCTACTTTCATCAAAATATTAATAAATGGAATAAATGCCTAAGATCAGTGGTGAACCAAAAAGTGAACCTGGGAAATGCAGCATTCCATTGACATCACTGTCCCTGAATAAAGTACAGGTAGTCTCGACTTAACAACAGTTTGTTTAGTGACTGTTTGAAGTTACAATGGTAGTGCAAAAAGTGACTTATGACCATTTTTCACACTTACGACCATTGCAGCGTCCTTGTGGTCACGTGAACAAAATACAGCCACTTGGCAATTGGCATGTATTTATGACAGCTGCAGAGTCCTGGGGTCATGGGATCACCTTTTGCGACCTTCTGACCAGCAAAGTCAAAGGGGAAGCCAGATTCACTTAACAACTATGTTACTAACTGAACAACTGCAGTGATTCACTTTAACAATTGTGGCAAGAAAGGTCATAAAATGGGGCAAGAATCACATAACTGTCTCACTAAGCAACAGAAATGTTGGGCTCAACTGCAGTCGTAAATCGAGGACTACCTGTATTCTAATGCTTCAGAGCCCAATCCTTCAGGACTTTTACTATAAGGATGTCTAAGAAGAAATGCTTTTCCTTTGGAGAGCACACAACTTTCAGTAGGTCAATTAATGAGCTAAACTCCCAAACCTTATTGTACTCTCAAAACAGAATGAAGATATTATACAAGGATACTTAATCACATATCCAAAAGTAATGGGATAAGGCATTTTTCTGGAAAAGGAACAGGAATGGTGCTATGTACAAACATGCTCTCTGCAACTGAGGAATTAAGACAACAAATCCTGAGATTTACAGTTTCATTTGCTGCCCTCAAAATATCCTGCAGCTTTGCATTTACCAAAACTTAAAGAATGACCAACTTACTTCCTACAAACAGCAGAATTATATAAGCCTTACACAAGGCAACGCAGCAGCCCCAAACACATTAATTCACATCCTCCAAAATAAAGGATGTTATAGGAGGAGAGGAAAACAGACCAATGCCAGAATCTAACAAATGAAATGCAAACTGTCTGAAACAACTCACTTAACCTCCATGCTATGAAAAAAGATATCAAAAGACAAAGAGACAGGCAGTCTATTCAGCTGGATCCCACCAAAAACAAAATTCACCATTAATCATTTCCAAGATATTATCAGCCACTTCCATCAGCACATTATCTTTCACTATTTTTGTTTTAAGGTGAAGGATATTCATGTCAAAAATATTTTGAGGATGAACCTGGACAAAGTAGGACAAGGTGACCAGATTTTTTTAATGAAATTGTTTTTATTAAAGAGAGAAATAAATAGATAGAAAGATGAAAGATGATAGATAGATAGATAGATAGATAGATAGATAGATAGATAGATAGATAGATAGATAGATAGATAGAT
>QLTV01003469.1:832065-844428 GCA_003457575.1 Thermophis baileyi
GACGGGTAGGAGGGACGGAGAAGCCCGGCTGGCTTTCCTTTGGCGTGGGGCGGGGGGAAGACCCAATACCCCCTCCATAGCCTGCCTGCTGCTCTTGCAGCGCCTTGCACAGTGAAAGCTAGTGTGCTTCACAATGGGGGAGACTGGGTCTACTCCCCCTCCTGGAGCCCATTCCCTGCCCCACTCGCCCCTGGCATATCTCTATCTATCTCTCGCTCCCTGTCTCTGTGTCTCTTCTCACTCTCTCGGAAAGCCCTGCATGCTCTCAGGCTCTTCGCTACCCATTTTTCTTTTTTCCTTTTGGAAATCCGGGCTGGCTGAGTAATGAGCGCAACTCACGGCAGAGGCTTCCCTCCTCCTCCCCCTCTTCCTCTCACGGCCCCCTGGCCGGCTGTGGCGGGGCCGGGAGGGTGCGCACTAGAGGGGGAGGAGGAGGGAAGCCTCCGTTGTGGGTTGTTCTCATTCCTCAGCCAGCCCAGATTTCCAAAAGGAAGAAAGAAAAACGGGTAGCGAAAAGCCCCAAGGAGAGGAGCAGGGCTTTCTGAGAGAGTGAGGAGAGACAGAGAGACAGAGAGAGAGAGAGCGCGCGCGAGATACACACACACACACAGACACACACACAGGGGGGGAAGACAGAAAAAGAGAAAGATGAGAGAAAGAGAGAGAGAGAGAAATGAGAGAGGGTGATAGGGAGATAGAGAAAAAAGACAGAGATGAGAGAAAGGGGAGGGAGGGAGAGGGAGATAGAGAAAAAGAGATGAGAGAGCGAGATAGAGAGAGGAGAGGGAGGGAGGGAGAGAGATGAGAGAGGGAGATACCTATTTCCCATAGAAAACAAAACACGGGGAGCCACAAAACCTGGGTAGGTGTGGCTGGGGGGGTCATGTGACAGGAGTGAGTGATGAGTTGGCCATGCCCACCCAGGTTTTGTGGCTCCCGTTGTTTTGTTTTCTGTGGGAAATGGGCCCAAGTGGCTCTTTGAGTGTTTAAGGTTGCAGACCCCTGGACTAGATGCTTGGACTTCCTGAAGCCCCAATAAATCATAGTGAACGTAAAATAACAGAGTTGGAAGGGACTTTGGAGGTCTTCTAGTCCAATCCCCTGCTTAGGCAGGAAACTCTATGCCACTTCAGACAAATGGTTATCCAATCTCTTCTTAAAAACGTCCAGTGCTGGAGCACCCACAACTCCTGAAGGCAAGTTGTTCCACTGATTAATTGTTCTAACTGTCAGGAAATTTCTCCTTAGTTCTAGGTTGCTTCTCTCCTTGATTAGTTTCCACCCATTGCTTCTTGTCCTACCCTCAGGTGCTTTGGAGAATAGCTTGACTCCCTCTTCTTTGTGGCATCCCCTGAGATATTGGAACACTGCTATCATGTCACCCCTACTCCTTCTTTTCATCAGACTAGACATACCCAGTTCCAGCAACCGTTCTTTATATGAACAATATTAACCCTTCCCAGCGAAGGATAATTAAGTCTTCACATAAAATTTAAAAAATACCAAATCTGCTTTAATAGCTAGAGGGAAAGAAGAATTACCAGGTCCTCAGTTTTAACCACCAAAATACAAAGTAATGCTCACACTATATATATAATCTAACTTGGATATCAAAGCTGAAAATAATATGCAGGTAGCCCTCGACTTATGACCACAATTGAGCCTAAAATTTCTGTTTCTAAGCGAGACAGTTAAGTGAGTTTTGCCCCATTTTATTACCTTTCTTGCCACAATTGCTAAGTGAATCACTGCAGTTGTTAAGTTAGTAACATGGTTGTTAAGTCAATCTGGCTTCCCCACTGATTTTGCTTGTCAGAAGGTTGCAAAAGGATCACATGACCTCAGGACACTGCAGCTGTCATAAATACGAGCCAATTGACAAGCGTCTGGATTTTGATCACGTGACCGTGGGGGTGCTGCAATGGTCATAAGTGGGAAAAACGGTCATGTCACTTTTTTCAGTACTGTTGTAACTTCGAACAGTCACTAAACAATTGGTTGTAAGTTGAGGAATATCTCTATATTGCATACTTATTTACAATCTGAAATATATTCTAATCAGGGGTGGGTTCAGACCGGTTCTCCCGAACCGGTAGCAGCCCGCTGGTGACGTCACGATGACGTCACCGAACCGGATCGGTTGGTGCCGGTCCGTTGGGGCCGCCATTTTTAAAATTTATTTTTTTTTTTTTTTGATTTTTTTTTTTGATTTTTTTTTCCCCTTCTGAGCATGCACAGAAGCCGACTTCCGGCACTGTGCATGTGGTCACCAACTTTTTTTCGGCTTTGTTTTTTTGTTTTTTTATTTTATTTTATTTTATTCGGATTTTTTGTTACTGCGCATGCACGCACCCACGAGTTGCGCCCACACAGTGCAGGAGGGAGCGAACCGGCAGCGAGGTAAGTTGGAACCCACCCCTGATTCTAATAGAGAGCGTTTCATAGCCTCCATCAGAGATACATGTAGATACCAACAGAAAAGAAAGATGTTGCGGTCCCAGAAATATAATAATTGACCATTTTGCAAACTATTATACATTTGCCCTCATTTTTCCACTTGGATAATTACACATTTTACTTAGTAACTGCTAAGGTCTTACATTAGTTGAGGTCTTGCTTCAGAACCAATAAATTAAACTGAATTAAAATATCTATGGTAGAAATGCTGTAGTACTGATAAATAGGCAGTACTGTATGCAAATTACCGAAGTCCAGGTTGGCTAGGAACAAATTACAAGTTGTCAGTCATTCTTTCCTACATAATCGTGTACTTCCTTATTTATGCTTTCCTTTACCTTTGTCCTATCTGCTTTTGGTACAAAGCTACTACTAAGCTTCCAAGCTAAAGCATTTTGCCTTTTCTGTCACCTGCTGTGTTTGTAGAATAATTAGCAGTAACATTTGTAATCGGTCCTCAGAACAGGAAAACCAAAAGAACATTTACATGATACAAAATACTTCTGAAGTAGACTTAACTGTAGCTTACACAGCAACAAGGATAGGATAACAGGCATGCTTACGATTGCTGCTCAAAGTCCAGTCCACTGTTGAGGAAAATTAGTTCAGATACAAGCATGAGGTGGACCATGGCCTACATGTGGTCCACTGTCCATTTCCTATATCAAGGAAAAGGAATAGCTTGGGGCCTGGGAATACATTTGGAATATTAAGAGCATGTAGTGGCATTCTTACCATATGGCTGCTAAGGGAGAGCTTGACTATCACAGTACAGTATCACTACTGTGATAGTCACTTTTTTCCCCCTTCTGTTCATACCTGATTGTCAGGCAGAATTTTCGAACAAGTCCCTGCAGTTTTCTTGGCAAGGCTTTGCAGAAGTGATTTGCCCTTGCCTGCTTCCTAGGGCTGAGGGAAAGTGACTGGCCCAAAGTCAGTCAGCTGCTTTCAAAGCGGAACTCAAACTCATAGTTTCCCAGTTTCTAGCCTGAAGCCTTAACCATTACAACCAAACTGGCTCTGTATGGTAGTCACAGCTAGTGATAAAATATCTATTTCCTATAAAGCAAACAGGTCGGGTTGCTTCCTGTTGCTTGTTTTCTGTGACCACAACATCTGTAGTTTGTCCTCTCTGTGGGTAAGCGTGCACATTGCCAATCAACACTGGGTTGTAGCTGTCCACCATTTTTATTTTCTTGGTATGCCTCTGGAGTCTGCATTTGAAAGCTTTCAAAAAAATAAATCACTTCTGGGCTGGAGATTTGCATCATGTCAGCTTCTATTTAGTTAAAGGAATCTAGAACACGTTAAAAGAATCAGGCTTGGTACTCATTGGGATAGTTGTAGTGAATAGTGGATTATTTGATTTGCTCCAAGAAAGTTTTTCCTGAATGTATATTTTTACTTTGTAACTTAAAAAAAAAGTCTTATTTTTTAAAAGAACATCTTCCATATAACTGCATTCAGGCTACTCCAAGTCTAAGCATAGATTATTTTAATTACTTTAACCTCATAGTTTTAAAAAAATCCACAATGAAATAGCCACAGAAGTTTTATTTATAGTTTTGATTAGTATGTAGATATTCACAAAAATGTGTGGCTTATACTTAATTGAAAGCATATTTGATGTAGAAGACAAAACACAACAAAATCTAGCTTTGTGGTAGCTTAATACCTTAAATATTGTTAAGAATAAAAAAAAGATGGAATATTTATCCTACCTAAATATCCTTAACGATTAGGAAGCATGTTCTAAATCATGGGTGTCCAACCTTTTGGATTGCTTGGGTTACACTGAGTGAAGAGGAATTGTCTTGGCTGCATATAAAATATGTAATACATATCACACAATGTTAAAAGTTTTACAATCTTGTGGGGCCGCAATACTAGCTGTCCAGCGCCGTATGCAGCCCATGGTTGGACACCCCTGTTCTAGATTCACATTCTGTCTCTAAATTCTTTCTCTTATTTCATTATACTCTCCTGAAGGTGTAAAAATTAAAATGCCTCTAATATATAAGATCATTGTCTTCTATTAAAATGAATCAATTTAATAATATATTATACTTATACATTGATCATGTAGTAACATGAGTTGTTCGGTTGGCTATGGACAACATGGCCTCTGGCACTCCTTATGCTGAACATACAAAGCTATATGAATATACGGTAGTTTATTTCCACAGTAAGACAATATGATTTGGAATACCTAGGAAAAATTTGGCCATCTCACTCCATGTCTGAGCATGGTGATATTGCCAGGGTGAAGAAGTGATCATGCTAATTCCTTTCTCATGAAGACTTCTAACATCATTCAGTTTTACAGAGAGAAGCCAGGCAGAGAAGTAAATCCCTTGTTCTTAACATAATGAGCCTGGACAGATGATCCATAAGTGAAGATGTACACTGGCTGCAAGATGAGGAGATTTTAGATTGTATATTTGAAATTTCCGGTTGGGGGTTTAAAAAAAAAAACAGCGCTCCATTTGAAATAATAAAATTCAGTATTCAACACTAGGAAGAAGATTCTGCTACCTCATTCTGTAAATCAAATCTGAAGCGCAAGTTATTGAGAAGATGAAGGAAGCAATTCTAGAAACAGAACTGGCCAACGTCTTGCCAGCGCTATGTTCAAATGAACTGCCTGACCTAGCACAACAGACTGGTTCATTCAACATAGCAATAGCAATAGCACTTAGACTTATATACCGCTTTACAGTGCTTTACAGCCCTCTCTAAGCGGTTCACAGAGTCAGCATATTGCCCCCAACAATCTGGGTCCTCATTTTACCCACCTCGGAAGGATGGAAGGCTGAGTCAACCTTGAGCCGGTGAGATTTGAACCGCTGAACTGCTGAACAGTCAGCTGAAGTAGCCTGCAGTACTGCACTCTAACCACTGCGCCACCTCGGAACATACTAAGATAATGGTTAGGTTCATCTAGCTTGGTGAACCACAAAATTAGCAATACATTTTAGCATGTTGTGTGAACTTAGCCAAAGTTAAACATGTTCAGTCTTATTAAATTGAATAGTTTTGCTGTTGAGTTTAATAAAATAAACTCTGCTTGCTTCTGGTTGACTGAGTTATTTTTTATTGTTTGTTTTTATGTCTTTTTTCATTAGAGCAGTTTGTGTAAGTACAATCATGTAATATGCTTATACATTTATAGTAGTGAACAAGAGACCTATTTTGGTTTAGTGGTTAAGACACGAGGTTAGAAACCATCCTGCTTTAGGTATGAAAACCAACTGGGTGACTGGGCCAATCATCAGGAGACTGAATTCTAGTCCCGCCTTAATGAAAGCTGGCTGGGTGAATTTGGGCCAATCACCAGAAGACTCCGAATTCTACTCCACCTTAGTCATGAAAGCTGGCTGGGTGACTTTGGGCCAATCACCAGGTGACTGTGAGTTCTAGTCCCACCCTAGGCATGAAAGCCAGCTGGGTGACTTTGGACCGGTCACTCTCCGCCCAAAACATCAGGCTTGGATGACAAGCCAGTCAGTCAATTCCTGTTGCAACCAATAGATCAAGACTCAGTTGATCAAAAAACAACAGACCCTGTACTTGTGGAAAAACGCTAGGAAGAATTTTTATTTTTTTAATTGATTTTATTAAAATGAAACAAAAAAATAGAAAATTAAACTTAGGGAAAAAAGCAGTGTAAATGGTGACCTAAAGGAGAGTTTAGTTTTGGAAATTCCCTCTGCAAATGTGTGTATTGCTAGGTAAGTCTTCAGTTGCTATCTAAAAGAAGGCTGTAAGATGGGAAGCCAAGTTTCCTTTGGGGGAAAGTTTCTTAACCAGAGCACTGCCATGAGGGCCTTATTCCTGGTCAATGTGATGCAGGGCAGACCAAACTTTAAGACTAAAGAAGTCCTCTCCAGGATCCAATCTGAGTCGGTGTGGGACCAAAGGTTTATTCTTCCAACTTTTCAGGCTCATGATGGAGCCCATCATCAGGGAACCTCTCTCTCTAGAATATGTACTGGGCTGTTCTATGTGTCGAATATATATGGTTGCTGGTTGTGTGTAGTTTTCAGTTGTAAATTAGGCTGTTGATGGCTGGCTATTTAGTTCTTAATTGTTTCCTTGTGCCATTTTGGATCCTAAGTATCTGATAGGCTGGTGGTAAGTCAGCACTCCTACTGATTGACAAGGGGCCCGTTTCCCAGGCTTCAATCATTTCTCTGGCCATTTTTGACCCTGCTCGGCCAACAATCATAGTAGCTGTGAAATTAAATACATGTCCTTATTCCAATATCCTGGGACACATATATTTACATTCATGAGGTCCTCTTCAGTTGGTCTTACTGGATAGCATTGGGAGAGGTAATCTTATAAGTACCAGGACCCCATATGCTTTAAAGCAGTATGTCAATGTCAGCATCTTAACTTGGGCTCATTAGTAACTATAGTAATCAGTGGTGGGTTTCAAAAAAATTTACTACCGGTTCTGTGGGTGTGGCTTGGTGGGCGTGGCGTGGCTTGGTGGGCATGGCAGGGGAAGGATACTGTAAAATCTCCATTCCCTCCCCACTCCAGGGGAAGGATACTGCAAAATCCCCATTTCCTCCCGATCAGCTGGGACTCGGGAGGCAGAGAATAGACAGAGAACTGGTCAGAATCTGCTGAAACCCACCTCTGATAGTAATGCATCACTTTTAGAACTGGTTCTGGGTGATCCTATTTCACATCCTACTCCAACACATCAATATTCCAACAGGTGTGCACTTTGTTTTTGAGTTTCTGGACCATTTTTCAAAGAATTTCACATAAAGTACATTGCAGTAATCCAGTTATGAAGCTATTAATGTATGAATTGCTGAAGCTAGGCTACGCCAGTTTAAGATAGCCAGTCCTCACCTGCTCAAAACCTGGTCAACACTTTCTTGCTACTAAGGCAACCTATATACCAATAATACACCTGCTCCGTTAGTGAAAATGTTGTCTACAATGTGCCATCTTCCTAATTCCCAGACCTGAGAACCACTATTTACATCATCTCTGCCTTAACTGCTTCAGTTCTTTTGAAATTTCAAAGCAACTTTTAAGCATAATTTATCTATTGATTCAATTTTATGCCGCCCAACTCTCAACCACTCTAGGTGGCTCACAATACGCCAAAATAATATCAGAACAATATAACACGGACTAACCACAGGCTTGGACAAAGAAGAGAAAAAAGAGAAAAATGGCAACCCCCCCCCCAAAAAAAACATCCTACCAGCAACTGACATCCAATCCAGGGTTCATCAGTCCTTCTAACACAGCGGTTCTCAACCTGTGGGTCGCGACCAATGTTCCCTGTAAGAGTAGAAAATGCCACACGGCAGTTAGAAACTGCCGCGCGGCGCTCTCTTTTCAAGTGTGCGGGCGCGCAGCTTCTGCCATTAGAAAATGCCGTGCGGAAGTTGGAAACTACCGCGCGGCGTTCTCTCGTTATGTGCACGGCCGCGCAGCCGCGCACCTTGGAACAGTGGTCGCGACCCCTTTGGGGGTCGAACGACCCTTTCACAGGGGTTGCCTAAGCGCGCGCTAGCCGACCATCTTGGTGACTGGCAACGCGCATGCGCGGGGAGGGGGTCGCAGCAGCGGGGCGGGGGTCACGGCATTAGGAAGGTTGAGAACCACTGTTCTAACACAAGGGCTAGGAGAACAGCCAGGCCTTCAAGGCTTTCTGGAATGGAAAAAAGGGGGGGGCACCCATTCAGATTTCAGGGAGAACTTCATTCCAGAGGACAGGTGCTGCAACAGGGAAGGGTCCTTTGTCATCTTTGACTGATAAAACTCAAGTGTATTCCTAGAGAACAGTTCTATTATTAAAGCAGTTCCGGTGGCAAATTCTTCTGCAACAACATAATAAGCCTGCCTAACAGAAAAATAAATTTGATGCAAAAGTTCTTTAAAACAGCCTGGAAACTGCAAAAAAAAAAAAAAAAAGACCAAATGGGATAACTGAATTGGTGAGTAATGTGTTTATAGAGTGCCACATCAGTCCCGTGTTGAAACAGCTGCAGATCGTGAGTTACTAACGGATCCAAACCAAGGTGCTTCCTGAAGCATATTAAAACCTTATACAGGTAGTCCTCGACTTAACAACTGTAGTTGGAACTACGTACGGTAGTATTTTCATAGCTCAGCAAGGAGGTTGTTCAGTGAGTCATGCCTGAAGTTACATCCTTTTTTTGCCATGGTTGTTAAGCAAATTGCTGCAGTGGTTCAGTGAATCACAAGAGTTGTGAAGCAAATCCAGCTTTCCCTGTTGACTTTAGAATAGAATAACAGAGTTGGAAGGGACCTTGGAGGTCATCTAGTCCAACCCCCTGCTCAGGGAGGAAACCCTATACCATTTCAGACAAATGGTTGTCCAATCTCTTCTTAAAAACTTCTAGTGTTGGAGCATTCACAACCTCTGGAAGCAAGTTGTTCCACTGATTAATTGTTCTCACTGTCAGGAAATTTCTCCTTAGTTCTAGGTTGCTTCTCTCCTTGATTTGTTTCCATCTGTTGCTTTTTGTCTTGCCCTCAGGTGCTTTGGAGAATAGCTTGACTCCCTCTTCTTTGTGGCAGCCCCGAGATATTGGAACACTGCTATTATGTCACCCCTAGTCCTTCTGTCACAAAACCACAAATGATGATTCCATGACCCTGGGATACATGCCGGTTGACAAGCGCCCAAATTTTGATCACAATACTAGGGAGGGTTAATGGTCGTAAGTACAAGGGCTCAGTGCCATTGTAATTTTGGACAATTGCTAAATGAATGGATGTAAATCGAGGACTCCCAAACACTATGGCTTAATGCTGAGTTGCAGGACTTCCTCCTGCCATACAATCTATACATGCTGTTAGATTTTTCACCTCTCTTTTTTTGGCTATTGTAACTAAACCTGGCCCCCTCCCAATCTTTTTTTCTACAATTTAAGATGAGGCTAAAAACAAACCCAGGCCTTTTCATTTAGAGTCTGTTTATGCTGCTGGGTTTCAATGCTTTTGATCGTTACTGTTTTAAATGTCTTTTTTTTTTAATTGAATTTTGGATGTTGCAAGCCGTTTAGAGCTAAGCAATAAGAGAAGGCAACATAGATATTTGAAATAAACGTGAAATGACAAACTGTTACTTAATAAACACACAACACGCATACACACCCGAGAAATACATAGATACTAGCTGTGTATAAAAACAAGGCAGTTATTCTCAGGTGCTTAACATCTTTCCACAGTATATTTCAAGGTATTAAAAGAAATAAAGGGTGTAATCATATGTGAGCATTGAAATATATCACGAAGGAAAGAGTAAAGTACAATTTTTTAATAAGCTGGTATATAGTACCTAATGATTGGGGGTTGGAGGAATAACAAACATTACATGTTTGATAAATCAGTTTATAAGTTCATCCTCATACAGTCCTAACTGCAGCACAAACAAGCATTATGTTCTGACCCAGCTCCCCAAACATGACAAACCCTCTGAAGTTAACTCAAAGATTCCTTTATTAGGAGCGCTAGCAGCCCCGGCAAAAAGTTTCTCTCTCAACACAGGCTAACAAGTCCGGCCGGCTGGGAGATGAATAGTCATCTGCCACATCTATTCATCTCCGCCCCCTGCCTTTTATCCCCAGAGCTAGGGTGGGGCTTCCCTAGCAGCGGTGGCTCTTCCTTCCCAAGGATTGGCCCACGGATTTCCACTGCTCTCCTCTCCTCTGCCTTCCGCGCATCAGGCACCGGACCCAGATGTTCCTCCTCTTCCTCATCAGCCACCTCCAGACCTGGGGGCTGTTGACTCTCCAACTGAGGGCTGATGGATGGCCCAGGCTCCGCCTCTGACTCTCTCGCTGCCAGCTCCATTCCCTCTTCCCCCTCGGAGTTCTCAAGTTGCCTTGATGCTGATCCTGACTCCCACGTCTCCTCCTCCTCTGATTTAGCTGCTGGAGGGGTCGGCGGCCAACATGCCACAACACATTGCCTCAGTTCCTGTTGACCACTGTATAGATAATCCTCAACTTACAACCATTCATTGAATGAGTGCTTGAAGTTACAATGCGCTAAAAAAAGTGACTTAAAACCAGTCTTCGTGCTTACAACTGTCGCAGCTTCCCTGTGGCCATATGATCAAAATTCAGGATGTGATTCGCTTAACAAACTTGGCAAAAAAGTGGTAAAATCAGGCGCAACTCACTTAACAAACTGCTGTATTTAGATATGCAAATTCTGATCCCAACTGTCATAAGTCAAGGACTACCTGCAGGTATGTCCACTCCCTTCCAGTCACTGGGAACTGCTTTCCATGGACATAGGCTGCTGAAAAGACTGGGCAATTGGCTTATGCAGAATGCATCTGGCTGCACTGACCACATACTTGTCAAATCTTATATAGGTTCCTTATAAAGATAAGATTTGGTGGACTTTTGAAACCCATTAAAACAAATGGGTTTAGCCAGGGGTGGGTTCTAACTTACCTCGCTGCCAGTTCGCTTCCTCCCGCGCCGCGTGGCCGCACCTCGTGGGCGCGCACACACATGCGCAGTGCAAAAAAAAAATCAATTAAAAAAAGCCAAAAACAAGATGGCAACGCATGCGCAGTGCCGGAAACTCGGCTTCTGTGCATGCACAGAAGAAAAAAAAATTCAAAAAAATTCAAAAAAAATTTTAAAAAAAGATGATGGCGCCCACGGACCGGCACCAACCGAACCGGATCCGTGACGTCATCGTGACGTCAGCAGTGGGTCGCTACCAGTTCGGGTGAACTGGTCCGAACCGGGAGGAACCCACCTCTGGGTTTAGCACTCTTCTGAAAGAGAGCTAGATCTGTGCTTAAAAATAGGTCTAGCTCTCCTTTAACGGTATCCTAATCATGTCCTTTGCAGAAAGTTATTTTAAACCACAAGTACAGCTGGGGCCTGGGAGATTCCGCTAACTCTACATTGCTACTTCTGTGACCATTAAAGTTTTTCCATTGCTTTCACCACTAGGATTTCAAGTAGTAGCTTTACTTTTTCTGTTTATTACTATTTATTACTTTAGTGTTTAAGGCACACTATTTTATCTACGGGTAATCCTTGACTTAGAACCATAATTGAACCCGAAATTACAGTCGTATGTCATTCCGGTCATTAAACAGGTACAATAACCATGTGACTGCATCCGATTTTACCATTCTTTTCGTGGTGGCTGTTAAGCAAATATGAAGCAAATATGAAGCAAATTAATTGTCCCCAATGAGCAATTTTTTTTTTGCTGAAAACTGGAAGCAAACACCAGTTTCCAGCAAAAAAAGGAAAAAAACATTGTAAATTGAGGTCATGTGGCCATGCAAATAGCCATATATGTGGACTTGTTGCCAAACGCTCAAAATGAGATCACGTGACCAGGGGGTTGAAGAGTGGGTCAACCTATTCTCCAAAACACCTGAAGGCAGGACAAGGATGGAAACTCATCAAGGAGAGTAAATAGTAAGAGCCGAGGTGGCGCAGTGGTTAGAGTGCAGTACTGCAGGCTACTTCAGCTGACTGCTAGCTGCAGTTTGGCGGTTCAAATCTCACCGGCTCAAGGTTGACTCAGCCTTCCATCCTTCCGAGGTGGGTAAAATGAGGACCCAGATTGTTGGGGGCAATATGCTGACTCTGTGAACCGCTTAGAGGGGGCTGTAAAGCACTATGAAGCGGTATATAAGTCTAACTGCTATTGCTAGTAAATAGTAAATAGTATAAAATAGTAAAACTATTCAACACCACCGACAATACTACTACCCTTCAAAAAGACCTTGACTATGTATCTGAATGGTCAAGCAAGTGGCAACTTCAAATCTCAATCAACAAAAGCTCTGTCTTACACATTGGCAAAAAGAATCAGAGCACAAAATACAAACATGGAGGACACGACCTTGTAGACGAAACTCAT
>QLTV01003469.1:855128-867273 GCA_003457575.1 Thermophis baileyi
CCACCAAAACAACTAAGTTTATCTTGGACTCATCAGACCACAGGAAATGGTTCCAGAAATCCATATCCTTAGTCTGCTTGTCTGCAGCAAACCATTTGTGTGCTTTCTTGTGCATTATCTTTAGAAGAGGCTTCCTTCTGGGATGACAGCCCTGCAGACCAATTTGATGCAGCATGCGGCGTATGGTCTGAGCATTGACAGGCTGACCCCCACCCCACCCCTTCAATCTCTGCAGCAATGCTGGCAGCACTTATATGTCTATTTCCCAAAGCCAACACCTGGATATGATGCTGAGCACGGGCACTCAACTTCTTTGGTCGACCATGGCGAGGCCTATTCTGAGTGGAATCTGTCCTGTTAAACCGCTGTACGGTCTTGGCCACTGTGCTGCAGCTCAGTTTCAGGGTCTTGGCAATCTTTTTATAGCCTAGGCCAGTGATGGCGAACCTTTTTTTCCTCGGGTGCTGAAAGCATGCACGCACGCGCTATCGCACATGCGCGCATGCCCACACCCATAATTCAATGCCCCCGTGCCCCCCTGCGCATGCACATGTGACCCCCCACGCTGCCCCCCACGCATGCGCACATGACCCTCCCTCCCCCGCTGCCCCGTTTCCAGACTTCCGGTGGGCCCAGTAGGCCCGTTTTTCGCCCTCCCCAGGCTACAGAGGCTTCCCTGAAGCCTGGGGAGGGCAAAAATGGCCTCCCCTGCAACCCAGGAGGCCCTCGAAAGGCCAGAAATGGCCCATTTCCCAACTTCCAGTGGGTCCGGTAGGCCCATTTTTCGCCCTTCCCAGGCTCCAGAGGCTCTCTTGGAGCCTGGGGAGGGCGAAAACACCTTTCCCCTCCCCCCCGGAGGCCCTCCGGAGGCCGAAAATGCCCTCCCAGAGCCTCCGTGTGAGCCGAAAATCAGCTGGCCAGCACGCACATGTGCACTGGAGCTGAGCTAGGGCAACGGCTCACGTGCCAGCAGATATGGCTCTGCGTGCCACCTGTGGCATGCGTGCCATAGGTTCACCATCATGGGCCTAGGCCATCTTTATGTAGAGCAACAATTCGTTTTTTCAGATCCTCAGAGAATTCATTGCCATGAGGTGCCATGTTGAACTTGCAGTAACCAGTATGAGAAAGTGAGAGTGATAACACCAAATTTAACACACCTGCTCCCCTTTCACACCTGAGACCTTGTACCACTAATGAGTCACATGACACCAGGGAGGGAAAACGGCTACTTGGGCCCCATTTGGACATTATCACTTAGGGGTGTACTCACTTTTGTTGCCAGCAGTTTAGACATTAATGGCTGTGTGTTGCGTTATTTTGAGGGGACAGCACATTTACATTGTTATACAAATGTATACTCACTACTTTACATTGTAGCCAAGTGTCATTTCTTCAGTGTTGTCACATGAAAAGATATACTTAAATATTTACAAAATGTGAGGGGGTGTACTCACTTCTGTGACATACTGTAATTATGAATACATGAAATGGATATGAATAAAAGGGGACATTAGGACAGGGACGGTAGGCACATTGGTGCGCTTATGCACACCCCTTACAGACCTCTTAGGAATGGGGTAAGGTCAACAGTAGAGAGTCTAAGGTTAAAGTTTTGGGGGTTTGGGCAGGGGTGAAATGCTACCAGTTCGGTCTGGTCCAGGCGTACCGGTAGCGGTGGCCGCCAGTAGTTCGGAGAACCGGTAGCGGCGGCAGTGCGAGGCTCCACCCACCCACCCAGACATCGCCATTTTAATGAAAATGAGCTCCGTTTTCACTGGCAGAGGCACCGCGGGCCAGTCCTTCGCTGTTTCCAGGGTGGCCCCGCAGGCCAAATCTAAGCATCCTGCAGGCCGGATCCGGCCTGCGGGCCTTGAGTTTGACACCCCTGGCCTACATTCAGGCAGTACAATAAGTAAGTCTTCGTCTTACAACAGTTCATCTAGTTTTCAATTTAACATTTTTATTGAGTTATAAGATAAAATAAGATACAAAATACGAAAGTAAATAGGAAAGCAGTGGGGAGTAAGGGGTGGTGGAAGAAAAGTGAGGACGGGTTAGGGAAAAGAAAAAGAAGCGTTGACTTCTGACTCTGTTGCAGTAAAATAAGGCATTAACATCAAATCACAGCTTTTTGTTTTTTTCATAATAATATAAACTAGCCATTTCTATAAGGATCTATCAATCTAATCGGTAAAACCCAAAATCAAAGTTTCATTCTTTTCCACTTCAAGCACAAAGTTCCGAAGCGGTCTCCATGTGAAAACAAAAGCAGGTATATTCTTTTCTTTAATCAAAGCAGTCAATTTTGCCATTTCAGCCAACTCCATCAGCTTCTGCAGCCATTCATCCATGGTGGGAATCGAAGTGTCCTCCCATTTTTGTGCGTATAATAATCTTGCTGCACAGCAGTTCATTTAGTGACCGTTCGAAGTTATAACAGCACTGAAAAAAGTTTTTCACCCTTACCACCGTTGCAGCATCCCCATGGTCACATGATCAAAATTCGGATGCTTGGCAAGAGACTCATATTTATGACGGTTGCAGTGTCCTGGGGGAGTCACTTGATCACCTCTGACAAGCAAAATCAATGGGGAAAGCCAGATTCCCTTAACGACAGTGTTACCAACTTAACAACTGCAGCGATTCGCTTAACAACCGTGGCAAGAAAATGTTGTAAAATGGAGCAAAATTCAGTTAATAGATGTCACGCTTACCAACAGAAATGTTGGGCTCAATTGTTGTAAATCAAGGACTACCTCTATAGCATTAACAGGTTTTCTTCTTTCATGACCAAAGTAATATATATGTCTATGGATTTCAATTGGGATTTTTATTTATTATTTATTTAGGGAATTTATACTGCCGCCTATTCGCACATGGCGACTCAAGGCGGCTTACAGAATATAAAACCTCATATAAAAACAATAAAATTAATAAAAGAAGAGTCATATAATAAATTAATATAATAAAATCACCCCCTACCCACCCCGCCCTGGCGACAGCACCTCACACGAGCCATTTAATGGGCTCCAACCCGCTCTGGTTTCCCCAGGCCCGCTGGCAGAACCAGGTCTTCAGTGCCTTCCGGAAGAGTGCTAGAGTGGGGGCCGTTTTAATCTCTGGGGGGATGATAGCAATAGCACCTAAGACTTATATACCGCTTTACAGTGCTTTACAGCCCTCTCTAAGCGGTTCACAGAGTCAGCATATTGCCCCCAACAATCTGGGTCCTCATTTTACCCACCTCGGAAGGATGGAAGGCCGAGTCAACCTTGAGCCGGTGAGATTTGAACCGCCAAACTGCAGCAAGCAGTCAGCTGAAGTAGCCTGCAGTGCTGCACTCTAACCACTGCGCCACCTCAGCTCTTACAATGATGTTCCAGAGAGAGGGGGCCACCACGGAGAAGGCCCTTCTTCTGGGTCCCACCAGGTGTATCTCCCTCAGGGATGGGACCCGCAACATTCCCTGCCTCCCCACTCTGATGGGTCGGGTAGATGTGACCGGCAAGAGACGGTCCCTCAGATAACCTGGTCCCAAGCCATGAAGGGCTTTAAAGGTGACAACCAGCACCTTGAATTGCACCCGGAAGCAAATCGGCAGCCCATGCAGCTCCCGCAGGAGAGGTGATGCATGTGCACACCGGCGTCTGCACAAAACCATGCGGGCCGCTGCATTTTGCACCAACTGGAGCTTCCGGATGCTCTTCAAGGGCAGCCCCATGTAGAGCACGTTGCATGTAGATTGTAAGTCAAGGATTACCTGCACAGTAAAACATTGAGGAATAAGTCACAATTGGCTAAGTTTTAAATCTGACTTTTCCTATTTAAACCATTAAGTCAACCTGTAAAGTCAACAGTAAATATTAGTGCTTACTAAGCCAGGTAATCTTTTATTTCTTTCAAGCGGAAGAACACCAAATTGTACCAAGTCTCTCCCACTTCCTTAGCCACCGATTGTTACAGCTGCAAAACACTGCTTATGCCTATAGCATCCCTTTTATTTGTGCATAATCTAAATGTGTACATAGAACCACGACACGTGTAGACAAGGCGAATAGGATGGCGTGTTTTCACAATCACAGCAGGCAGGAGAGGAAGAAAAACTGATTTGTTCAGGCTGCTTGCTTCCGGGTTTTGAATTTACACAGCACAAATTGTCCATCAACGCCTTCTCTTCCGGCAACAATCTCCTACAGATAGTCAGCAACTAAATGACCACAGTTGAGACTGGAACGTCCATCACTAAGTACAGGTAGCCCTCGACTTACAACAGTTCATTTAGTGACCGTTTGAAGTTACAACGGCACTGAAAAAAGTGACTTATGACCGTTTTTCACAGGTACGACCTTTGCAGCATCCCCATGATCACGTGATCAAAATTCAGATGCTTGGCAACTGTTTCATATTTATGACCGTTGCAGTGCCCTGGGGTCGTGTGATCACCTTTTGCAACCTTCCGACAAGCAGAGTCAATGGGGAAGCCAGATTCACTTAACAACCGGGTTACTAATTTATCAAATCACAGTGATTCACTTAACAACCGTGGCAAGAAAAGTCGTAAGATGGGGCAAAACACACTCAACAAATTTCTCACTTAGCAACATAAATTTTGGGCTCAATTGTGGTCGTAAGTCAAGGATTACCTGTAATGCATTTGATAAATGATTTGTGCCCAATTTTGCAATTTTTTTGTTGAGGTCATTAAGTGAATCATGCTGTCATTAAGCAAATCCAGCTTCCCCCATTGACTTTGCTTGTCGGAAGCTGGATGGGAAATTTGCAACTGTGATCCCATGACACCAGGATGCTGGTTGCCAAATGCCCAAATTGCGATCATGTGACTTAACTAATGCTACGACAGTTGAAGTTGGACCAATTGTCAAGGATCAATTTTAAGTCACTATTTTCAGGGCCATACTAACTTTGAGTGGTCACTAATGGTCATAAGTTGAGGACTACCTATATTTCCCAGCAGAATAATTGTCACAAGTCCCTAATTCCACCCTTATGAGAATTTTGGTGACTTCACTGGTCAGACAATCTGCAATAAAGCTACTTCTCGTAAGGCAAGATGACAAAAAGAAGATAACTTACAGTATGTCACAGAAGTGAGTACACCACCTCACATTTTGTTATATTTAAGTATATCTTTTCATGTGACAACATTGAAGAAATGACACTTGGCTACAATGTAAAGTAGTGAGTATATACAGCTTGTATAACAGTGTAAATGTGCTGTCCCCTCAAAATAACACAACGCACAGCCATTAATGTGTAAACTTCTGGCAACAAAAGTTAGGACACCCCTAAGTGATAAGGTCATGTAAAGTAGTGAGTATACAGCTTGTATAACAGTGTAAATGTGCTGTCCCCTCAAAACAACGCAACACACAGCCATTAAGGTCTAAACTGCTGGCAACAAAAGTGAGTACACCCCTAAATGATTGTTGCCACCAGTTTAGACATTAATGGCTGTGTGTTGTGTTATTTTGAGGGAACAGCACATTTACACTGTTATACAAGCTGTATACTCACTACTTTACATTGTAGCCAAGTGTCATTTCTTCAGTGTTGTCACATGAAAAGATATATTTAAATATTTACAAAATGTGAGGGGGTGTACTCACTTCTGTGACATACTGTATACCAAAGTGGCACGCTAAGCCATGTCGCCCGGCACACGCAGCCTTGCCTGTTTGTCTTCTGGGTTTCTGGCATGCATGCGCGCGCGGCGATCAGCTGTCCTTCACGTGCGTGGCAGTGGCGAAAACCGGTGTGTGCATGCGCGCCGGCCAGTTGTCGGGTGCGCATGCGTGCCAGAACCCAAAAGTTTGGCTTTTACGGAACGTGATCCCTTCATGCGCACGGCAGTGCCGAAAACTGGCTTGCGCATGTGCACCAGCCAGCTGATTGTTGGGCACACATGTGCGCTAGAACCCGGAGGTTCGGCTTTTCCGGAGCACGGCCCCAACGAGCGCGCACATGCGATGTTTCCGCACAACCTTTTCAGCCAAAAAGGTTCGCCATCACTGCTTTAGGTCATAAACCATCATTTACAAAATATAATGGAATCAGCTGACACAGCCTGCAAAACCAACTAATGAAAAAAATATTGGTTTGGTGGGAAGTGTGAACTCATTCTGGATCCTGACTCTCAATGGAACTTCCCAGACCTTATCTGGAGATGCTTCAACTCTGGAACATCTACAAGCAATTTTCCCAAGGGGGGGGGGAATTCCCAGCTTCCTATTTTCTGGAAGCAAGGACAATGAGGATATACCGGCTCTCAGAGGTAGGCAATTTCAATCTTCCAGTTTTGCCCTTCTCCTTTAATAATCATTTACACTAGCAATCAGACACCAGTTTTCAGAATCTACTGGTAGCCGTGGAGTCAAATATGACAAAGTTATTCCCGAGCTCTTTTTATTAAAGCAAAAGAATGGAGCTTTACTCCTTATCCCCTTGCTGTGGCTGTGACTGTGACATCTCTTGTGCAATAGGTAAGTCTACGGTTTTGTTAAGAATGATTGGTACTTAACTTCACTTTTTATACCTTGCTTTTAAAAAAAATGGCTTGATTAATCCACCTAAATTATTTAAATTATTATCCATGTAAATTTTTCTATTATTTCGATCCATGTAAATATCTAAAAGCAAGACATTAAAGTGTAAATTAAATACTATTACTTTCACCAATCAAGCCAGCAATTGCAAAGATGAGAAACTGATCGAACTGTTATGTCTTAGCTCATCAAAATAAGCTGACATTGAAATACAAATGTATTTATGATACCTTGTTATACTTACTAGCACTAACAGATCTCGCTTCTAACATGGGTGGTTTAACTTAAATCTCTTTATGTTCTTTTTCAGTGAGACAGTCAGCGTTGATGATGTTACCTGGTTTAGGTAATGAAAGTCTGCAAGAACACAAGCAAGCTCAGAGAGCACTAAGGATCTTTCATTTCAACCCTGAGCTACAAATATTCTCCTTTATTGGTTCTTTTTCAATTCAGTTATTTATCACAATACTTCCAATGGTCAGCAATCACAATTGAAGCTCTGTATAACGGAGATTTTTTTAAAAAAGCATTTAATAATGGAGAGAAATCTGCTGCTATGTATAATCTATAGCATAAACAACATGATCTGTGTTTTTATTATAGTATGTGTTAATAACAGCAATATTAATAATATAATGCCTAAGTCAAATTAATATGTGGGAAATTCAGCTGATGCTTAATAAACGAAAACAACCCTTATGAATTAAGCAAGTTGATCTTTTTTTAATTACTACAAATTTTTTTAAAGATCCCCTAAATATACTATTTTTTTAAAAAAAAACTTAATATGTGATGGCATGATTAATAATGTTCCTAACATTGTAGCAAAATGCATAGAGCTGTCAGTGGATATAACATTCTTTTTATTAGCATGTTCAAATCACACAGTAGTGTGGAGAAGGAAAAATCCCATGTATGAGAAGCAACAGGATAGATATTAAGCTGTCCCTTCGGTTCTGCTTAATTAAATTTGAAGGGAAGCTTCCACAGATCTACCAGGAGTGTCTACAAAAAGGTACCCAATAACATCCACTGGGAAATGAAGGGAAATGACCCACAACAATGATGACACATGGTGACATAGACCTGGGTCTCCATAGCAACATTCCTACCATTCCATCCCTGAAGGCAACCTATGAAAACTGAACATGCACTTCAACAGCAAATCATAGGTGGGGAAAATGGAAGAATATGCAAGGACACATGTATCAAGATCACGTGAAGTGTTAATACCACTTTATAATGCCTTGGTAAGGCCACACTTGGAATACTGCATCCAGTTTTGGTCGCCACGATGTAAAAAAGATGTTGAGACTCTAGAAAGAGTGCAGAGAAGAGCAACAAAGATGATTAGGGGACTGGAGGCTAAAACATATAAAGAACTGCTGCTGGAATTGGGTATGTCTAGTTTGATGAAAAGAAGGACTAGGGGTGACATGATAGCAGTGTTCCAATACTGTATCTCAGGGGCTGCCACAAAGAAGAGAAGGGTCAAGCTATTCTCCAAAGCACCTGAAGGCAGGACAAGAAGCAATGGATGGAAACTAATCAAGGAGAGAAGCAACCTAGAACTGAGGATAAATTTCCTGAGAGTTAGAACAATTAATCAGTGGAATAACTGGCCTCCAGAAGTTGTAAATGCTCCAACACTGGAATTTTTTAAGAAGAGATTGGATAACCATTTGTCTGAAGTGGTGTAGGGTTTCCTGCCTAAGCAGGGGGTTGGACTAGATACAGGGGTCTCCAATCTTGGCAACTGGCTGAGGAATTCTGGGAGTTGAAGTCCACAAGCCTTAAAGTTGCCAAGGTTGGAGACCCCTGGACTAGAAGACTTCCAAGGTCCCTTCCAACTGTTATTCTAAGTTCTAAGTATTTTATCCAAAGTTGGAAGGAGTACGCTGAAATTTGTCACCCAAGATATCTTAGAGCAGTGTTTTTCAACCTCAGCAACTTTAAAATGGGTGGATTTTGACTCCCAGAATTCCCCAGGCAGCCAGCATAAATATGAATCAGCTGCCATATTTCCCATGATGGCTGCCTGGGGAATCCTGGGAGTTGAAGTCCACCCATCTTAAAGTTGCTGAGGTTAAGAAACTATGTCTGAAAGACTATTCCCAATTTCTTCTACACCAGAAGACAAAGTTATACCAGCACTTTAGTCATTATAGGTAGTCCTCGACTTACAACAATTCGTTTAGTGACCATTGGAAGCTACAACAGCTTCCAACTGATAATGGCTTTCCCTCTGCTGCCCTATGGAAATAAAAGTTGACTTTGAAAAAGCAGGATAGAAAAATAATGGATGATTGGAATATTTGTGTTGTATTTTCCTGAGAACACCATAGGTAGCCAAGAAAACCAATAAATGATTTATAGAATAAATTAATCGAGATGTCTCGCTCCATGCCAAAATGCTCAAATTATTATATCATGAACGTTTTATGCAAAGACTTTCCCAGGAAATCTGTGATGGGAAAAGTTGAGAAGTCTGCCCATTTCTGATGAGTTTAAAATGCTGGGGAAAGTAGAATTAAAGAAAGTAAGTATAACAGAATAACAGAGTCCATTTAGGCTCACGCCGACTGCTTCAGTGACTCCATCCAGCCACCTCATTCTCTGTCGTCCCCTTCTTCTTTTGCCCTCAATCTTTCCCAGCATTAGGCTCTTCTCCAGTGAGTCCTTCCTTCTCATTAGGTGGCCAAAGTATTTGAGTTTCATCTTCAGGATCTGGCCTTCTAAAGAGCAGTCAGGGTTGATCTCCTCTAGGACTGATCGGTTTGATCGCCTTGCAGTCCAAGGGACTCGCAGGAGTCTTCTCCAGCACCATAGTTCAAAGGCCTCAATTCTTTGGCGCTCAGCCTTTCTTATGGTCCAACTTTCACAGCCATAAATTGCAACTGGGAAAACCATAGCCTTGACTATACACACTTTTGTTGGCAGGGTGATGTCTCTGCTTTTTAGTATGCTGTCTAGGGATTTTTGCTATCAGGCAGTAAAATCTCTTGGCTTGTCTTTTCCAAAATGGGAACTACTCATCCCAATAAATTTGGGATATGAAATGACAAACTTTTTACTACTATTGATAGCAGTCAAGGATTAAGAAACCGATTATCTGAGAGAAAAAGAGGATAACCACTATTCTGAGATTCTTTGGAATCCTGAAAATTGAGAATGACATTGAATCACTCTGCCCTTATTACCCTACATGGCTGTTGAACCAGGATAAGTGGTTTTTCCATGGCTGTGTTATCTGAACTTGGTGGCCACCATTTCTACTTAGAATGAAGTAGTACTGGACATCAAGAAAGTCATGATTTCAAATTACTGTACTTACCAGCATTCTGTGCTTAATCACGGAATAGCTACTTTATTATGGTTAAGGAATCAAATGTGTGAAGGGATAACATAATCAACACGTTTGCATTAAATAACCAAAATAATGTTTTGAAAATACTCTGGCTTGTGTTTGAATAACACATTAATTCATGGTTAACAGTTCCATGGTTTATTGAATTAAGGCAATTGCCCAGATCCACACAACCTGCTAAACATAAATTAACACTAAGTCTAGGCCAGGGGTCGGCAACCTTAAACACTCAAAGAGCCACAAAGGTCCTAACCGGAAGCCCCCTGTTCAATTCTGGAGCCAACTGGAAGTCCACTTCCCCCGCCATAGAGTCTCCTCCTAGCGCAGCATCCTTTTTCCTCTACCTGTCCTAACCGAAAGCCCTATCAATTGTGGAGCCGACTGGCAACAGGGAGCCGCAGCAGAGGGATGAAAGAGCTACATGCGGCTCCAGAGCCGCGGGTTGCTGACCCCTGGTCTAGGCTTACACAACACTCTGAAATACAAACCAGGCAACTACATTTTAATCAAACATGAACCCAAACCGCATTAACAACTTCGGTTAGCAATACAGTAGTTCCAGTTTCTTCCAGTTGCTTCATTATTTTTTGCAACCCAACAGAATTTTGGAAAAAAATATATATAATGGGCTCTGAAATTTGTTTGTTAGTCTGTCCAGCTGTTCATTAGTAGGCTGACTCTCCCAGAACACAATGGAACTAAATTTCACGCAGAAGGATATGCTAACAAACGAAAGCTCAAATTTAAAAAAATGGGTTGGATTATTCCAAACATACAAAGAAAAATACAGTACCTAGTATATTGTATATCACCCTATAGGTGGGGCAGTGAGACAAGGGACTCAGGATGTTGATGATTCCTCCATTCTAAGGCCCCTCCCTCTTTTTTGTTCCAGTCACATGATGTGGAATGCAGCTATTATTAAGGAATTGTAAAAAAAATTCTGGAAGCCTCACTCTGCATGTTTTCAGGATAAATTATCTCAAGCCAAATGTTACCCAGTAGTTCTGCTCTCCATAACTGTAATGTCAAACCCTTGGCAATCCACTTTAGCCGAAAGCAAGATTCAGAGTTTCTTTTAACAAGATTTATTGAAAGTGGCTAGGAAAAACCCTACAGAAATTCTCAGCGTCTTGATTGTTTTACTTTGGAATCCAATTTATCTGCCAGGTTGCTAACCCAGAGATTACATCTCAAAGCCCCAGTGAGAACTTAAGTGAGAAAGATAAGTGAGGAATGTTCAGGTCAAATCTACAATCAACATGTAGATTGCTCCCAAGGTCTCAACATTGTCATAACAAATAGATAATATAGGAATCAACAGGCAATGCATTCGGCCTTATTTTGATATGATTGAAATCCTGATCAAGGCTTTGACTACTGTAATCCGTTTCTCATGGGGTTAAGCCTTGAGGATTTCTAAATTACAAGTAGTGAAAAATGCAATGGCTAGGCTGTTAACCAGTGCAAGGTGTAGTGATTTTTGGAAACAGATTGACAGTGTTGCCTGCCTGCCTGGCACAATTTAAGGAATTTTTTATTTACCTTTAAACAATGAACAGCATAGAACCTATCTGAGGAATTACTTCTGCTGTGAACCTTCTTAGACTAGCATAATGGCCCCTTTGAAAATGGCCCCTGGTTGAATGAAGGGGTCTTCTCCTGGAGGGAGGGACATTAACCCCCATTCTCTCTGTGTTTAGGAAGTTGGTAAGGATGCATCTCTCTGACCAGCTTTTAACTATTTTTTTTTTTTACAATACTGATTTCACCATAACGTTCTAGATTTTGCTTCAATTATTGTGAGTGCTTATAGAAGCAGGGGGGGGGTTTATAAATTTAATATTAAACACCACTGCTGGGTTTTTTTCTGGAGACATCATGGCAATGTATAACTACAGATGGAACTTATTAGGGAGAAAGAGAATCTGCTCTGCACTTAAGTCTCTCGCCATCTGCTTCACAGATGTTAATTGATGGAAGACAAAATTCTCTTTGCTGCTGTCTCTGCAGCTAAATAGCCTATTTAAGAGGGGTTATGATGTAGTCTGCTACATACAGTCCAGGTGAATTGCCACTCTTGTCAATCTTAGGTTCCATTTAACCCCATGGAATCTATGTCTGCTATGAGATGTGACTTAATAAGTCTTCTGTTCTGCTATTGAGGGTCAATACAGCCTACTCTTCAAGGTTTTATATATATATATATATA
>QLTV01003469.1:872750-910260 GCA_003457575.1 Thermophis baileyi
GGGGGTCCTTTTTTTTTTTAGGCCTTCCAGAGCTGGAGGAGCCATAAACGAGACATTTGCACGTTGGTGCTGGAAAAGGAGATGGTAGTTTGAATCCCGGGGTGGGTGGATGAAGGGGGAGGCTGGTCGGGCCCAAAAAGCAATTTGCATCCTTCTAAGGCTGATTTGTGTGTGTGTGAGAGAGAGGGAGAGGGAGAGGGAGGGGAGAGAGAGAGAGAGAGAGACTGACTGACTGACTGACTGACTATGGGAAACTCCTTCATCACCGCCACCCTGCAGCTGCTGCTTCTTGAGCCCGGTTTCAGAAAGTTTCCGATGAGCAGGAAAGAGGTTGAGGAGAGATGCCGCAGTTCCTTGCGGGGGCTTCCCCCCTTCTTTTACCCTACTCTGGGTTCTGAAGAGTGGGGGAGGAATTGCTGCAATCTGCTGAGCTTCCAGTGATTGCCTGGCTTCTTTGTGCCGAAGGGATTTTCTTGGGGATCTGTGAAGAGAAATGTAGTAAAAGCTGCTGGTGACTTCCAAGGGCCGGTCATGTTTTTTTAGCCTTTGGTAATATATATGGATCTGGTTCTGAATGGTTTAGGGTTCGGTCTGTCATGCAAGGGTGTAAGCAGGTGTGTTGCTTCATTTGGCTGTAATTTTGTGAACAATGGCCAAGCAAGTTGTGTGAGTAATTCTTTTAACTTTGCTATTTCCAAGTCTCATAAGCATATTGGATCGTCACATTGTTTGACCAGTAAAAGCAATTGTAGTGTTGGAAAAATTTCCATTCTATGTGTTTGCTTAGAAGGTTTCTATTTCCAAAAGAAAAAAGTATTGGCTAAATGGCTATAACGCTGTTTATGTTGGGCAGTTTCAGAGTTGACATAAAATTGTCCCTGGAAAGCATATGTGGCAAAATATTCACACTCTTATATGGACTGGTTGTTTATAACGACAAAATATAGTGTATCTGATACTGCTTGTTTTACGCCACTGAGAAATTAAGGTATGAAATGCTTTGGGGAAAGATGTATTTTGTAAGATTACACTTGAGGGGAGAAAAGTCACTCAGAGCATACAATTCATGTGGAAATTTATTGCACGGTAGTATTTTTCTAAAGAATCACTCTGTATATATGAAATGCTGGGATTAAATAGAAATAATTTTCCCCATCCTGACTCTTAAAAAAAAGGACACTCAGAAAGGATGAAAATCTCATTAACTGAAACCAAAGAATTGTGCTTTGTGCAAGAGTTTCATCCTTCTAAAATGTTTTAATGTATTATAGGAATATATTATATAAAATGCATTTTTATTCTGGAAAACAAGGTAGTCTGTGTCTGTTGCCAGCCCCTGTTCCATTGTTAATAGCATAACTGCACTCTCCCCAAAGTAGTAGTTGGCCATTTATCCATTTGTTCTGTTTATGGGCCTCATGAAGTTAGCTAAACAGTAATGAATATTCTGTTTTATTCAGCTCTCTCCCCTCCCACTTGAGAGAAAATCAAGAGAACTGTGAAAAAGCTTTGAACGATGATTTAATGGAAACCTATAAATTAAAATTCTATTTTTCCACAATATTATTGCCCGGTGAAATAAGCAAAGCTAGAGTTGAAATGACACTTCTCTAAGATTGCAGTACAAAGGCACAATATAGCACTGAAGTCCCATACAAGGAGAGGCCGGATAAGAGAACCAGCACTTTGTAGTGTTGGCTTTCCATTTTGAGCCAGTTTTATTATTTTGTGGCTTAGAATAAGAAGGTGACTTAAAATTTAAACTCTGCTCCTGAGTATGTTTACTGAAGTTTTGTGGAGAAAGGAGTATTATGTTGCCATCTTGAATTACATTACAATCCTTGCTCTGTCTCTGCAGAAAAAGCTAATTCAAAATCCTTGGTGCTCTCTAAGCATTCAGTCTATACTTTCTTCAACTTAGTCTTTGTAGTCTCTGTAGTCTGTTTTTGCCTTTCCTCCAACCATGCTGCATTTCTCTCCCTTTATTTTGGAAATCTTTAAAAAGTGCATTTTAAATCTGTTAAGTTGCTTTCCGCCTCCCCCCCCCCATCTCCTCCAACTTTTTATACTATTCATCATCCATTTATTTACACCACAAAGGATATACACCTTGAACAGGATTTTCTTATGTGGCCTTATTTTAATGCAATATTCAAAAATGCTTCCTTCATTGGTGGCCACGGTGGTTTAGTTCTGAATTTCTTATAGACACACATTTTTTCAAAGGCCCTTTTTCCATTTTAATTTTTTCCCCTCTAACATAAATGATGAGGGAATGCCTTTATGGTGCCTTCTGAATCAAGTCAGGTCACCTCAGCCTTTCCTCACTGGAACAAAAGAAAACCAGTATTACTACACAAAAATGCTTCACAACTCCAGGTAACTCCACCCAAACAGCAAAGCTTCACAACTCTGGTTATTTTTTTCTAGTGGCAAAACGACAAACATTTTAGAATGCTATAAATATTCCTACCCTGTACATCACAGTTAAAAAATGTTTTTTCCATCTCTCTCCCAATTTACACCCTGTAGTTAATTGTTAAAGCCAGAGCTGCTAAAAATCAAACACTCTCAGAGTTAAAAGAAAATCTACTTCTGAGTATAATCTGAACTTTTCCGAAATATCTTTTGTCTTAACCAATCAAAAGGAGAAATGGAGCACTGTTCCTTAGGCATCATATATTTTTCTTCCAGAATATGGCACTAAGAAACTCAACTGCCAAAGGGAGACAGAGCAGCAAATTGGGGACAGAGAATAAAGTTAAGGAAAGCCACACATTACTCAAACAGACTCAACATCAATCAAGCAAATAATCCATACCTTTGCCAAGATGAATGCTACTCAGTAAAGTTTAAAACTGACCTGAAAACAATCAAAGGACAGGAAAGAAGACACCCATTCTCTGGAGGATCTTAACTAAAGAATACTCTCAAAAGTTCTGGCTGACTTTTCATATAGACTTTAGAGCTAAAAAACATTCTAGCAAACTTAGAATTATAGTTCTAGCAATCCACACTATTAACAACAAAGCAATTCCCATTTTCCCCCCAAAATGACTACTAGATGTATCAGCACATCAAAGACAGAACAAGTTGACCCAGTGTTTTCAACGTTGACTACCCACTCTGCTCACATGTACACAGTATGCATTAAATCAGTACTTGAGTTTGCATATATTCTCCTATTTTCCTCACAACAACAACCCTGTGAGGTGGGTTGGGCTAAAAGAGTGACTAGCCTAAAGTCACCCAACTGGTTTTCATGCGAAGGTGGGACTAGAACTCATAGTCTCCTGGTTTCTACACCAGCACCTTAACTACTACATCAAAATGCAGCCTGGCTTAGCTAAATGGTTGCTCTAGTCGTGGACAGGTTGATAGAACATAATGCTAATAATAGAGCCGAGGTGGCGCAGTGGTTAGAGTGCAGCACTGCAGGCTACTTCAGCTGACTGCTAGCTGCAGTTTGGCGGTTCAAATCTCACCGGCTCAAGGTTGACTCAGCCTTCCATCCTTCCGAGGTGGGTAAAATGAGGACCCAGATTGTTGGGGGCAATATGCTGACTCTGTGAACCGCTTAGAGAGGGCTGTAAAGCACTATGAAGCGGTATATAAGTCTAAGTGCTATTGCTATTGCTATTGCTATAAGTCTAACTGCTATTGCTATTGCTAATGTTACGTAACCGGGGAGAAAGTTGAGAAACTTTTGCTGGTTACCTAATCAAGCACAAGCTATTGCAGAAGAAACGAGTCCCCTAAATCAGTGGTCCCCAACCTTTCTCTCACCAGGGACCAGTTTTGTGGAAGACAATTTTCCCTTGGACTGGGAGGGGGGAGGGGTTCGCATGCAACCTAGATCCTGTGCATGCACAGAGGAAGCTTCACTTGCTCACCTGCTGCTTGTGCAGCCTGGTTCCTAACAGGCCACGGTACGGTACCAGTCTGTAACCTCGGGATGCGGGGCCCTGCCCTAAATTGTGAAAGGCGCTCATAATTTTCTTACTTGTGACAAATTTATATAATGGCTGACCGCATTGATTTGACCCGGATTCCTGGAGTTATTATTGTTTGTGAGATGGCACCATTTAAAATACCAGCAGAACAGAATTGATGAAATCCTTGTTTAGGATTTTTAATCCTTAATTATAATGCACTAGACTATTTATTTACAGAGTTTCATGCCTAAATTCCAGAAGCCTTGTAGGAAAGAGTTGCTAGCAGTTTTGCATACTGCCTGTTGGCACTTGTGATTTCAGAATAGTGAAATCATTTAGACTATGATGTGGCCAGAAGCTGCCTGTCCATAGAGGTGAATTGAAAGGTCATCTGGCGTGCCAAAGGTTGTAAATAAAACATAAATATCTTTGGGACTGGAGGTACTAATTGCATGTTTGCCTAGGTCCACCAATTGCTGGCAGCTGGTTTAGTATCCTGGATTGATGAACAAAGAGGGGCTTACCCCATATTCGGATAAGATGGCAACCGGATTAAAATAGAGACAGGAACCATGAAGAAGTCAGCCATCCTTTGGAACCCATGTAGACAGTAACTTATGCCAGAACTCGGCCATCCATATCATAGCAGAATGAATCAATATTATCAATCCTGTGCCCTTTATTCCTGGAAGAGTATAGGCAGGGGTCTTTTCTTTTCAGAAAAGGAATCGGTATGATCCAGTGTTTCTCAACCTTGGCAAACTTATAAAACATGTAGATTTCTGGCTGGTGAATTCTGGGAATTGAACTCCACACATCTTAAAGCTGTCAAGGTTGAAAAACCCTGGTGTGATCACTGCTGAGCTTTTACATGGAAGGAATTACCAGCCCCTGGAAGAGGACCTAGGTCAGTTTGAAGCAAAGCTTTTTTTAACTGAAACTTTGGCAAGGCTAAAGCTAGGCAAAGCTTTACAAGCATTGTTTCTGTCGTAGGCATTGCCTTCCAGTAATGCAGAAAGTCAAATCCCTTTAGGAAGTGGCTGAAATTTGCTAATTATTCCCAGCTTCCTGTAGATCTTGCAATGGGAAAAAGGCACTTCTTGAACTACAGAGGATGTTTGGGATCCTTAATGCAGTCTAATAATATTTGAACACTAAATAACTCCAAAATGAAGTGTTATAAAAGCAAGCTAAAAATGAAGAGAGAAAAAAATCTGTGGCTTAGAATCCATTCCAGGTAGGGAGGCATTTTGTATACTTTTAAATAAGCTTCTCCCAATGAAGCTGTTGTTGATTCTGTTACAAAATGGTGAAAATAAAAAAAAATCCTTAACCAAAGAATGAACGATTCTTCTGTTTAATTAAGAAAAGTTCTTGAGACCTAACACAAATGGAGAAGAAAAGCCAGTTAGTCCCTTTCCATTAATCTTTTCTAAAGATTTATAATGTATGAGAAACAAAAGGTAGATATGTAAAAGAAGAAAGCAAAAGATAGAGGCAACCCTCAACTTACAACCACAGTTGGGACCAGAATTTCTGTTGCTAAGCAAGGTGGTGGTTAAGTGAGTTACAACTGATTTTACCATATATATTTTTGACACAGTTGTTAGGTGAATCATGCGGTCGTTAAGCTAACCTGCCTTTCCCCATTAATTTTGCTTTTCAGAAACTGGCTGGGTTTCATATGACAATGACATGACCCCAGGCTGCTGCAACCATCGTAAATGCTAGTTGCCAAGTGCTCCAGTTTTGATTACTGTGGGGATGCTGCAATGCTTGTACGTTACTTTTTTCGGTGTCTTCGTAACTCTGAACAGTGACTAAATGAATGGTTGTAGGTCGAGGACTACGTGTACTGAGAAACGCAATGTGGTAACAGAAGAGGGCATAAAGTCCTTTTGAAATGGCAGCAACAGGCTCCTCAGTTGTCTTTAGAAATTGACCCATTATCTCTTCTGTGTGTGCTAGACTAGCACCACTTCAAAGATTCCAGAATCACATCTTTGCTAAACAAGAATTCTGTAGGACTATAAATCTACCTGGTTTTTTTTTTTTTTTTTTTTTTTTACTGGAAATAATTGGAAAATAGAAGTGGATTTGCTGCTGAAGGCTGCAAAGTCCTCTAGTGGCCAAATAGTGTTGGTGCCACTGGGAGCCCCCATTCCTAACAGGACCTAAGAAATTGATTTGTAACTCTTCCTCCCCAAGGAAAGGAGTGTGCAGAAATAAAATACTGTATAGTCGCTGAAGAATGCTGAAATCTGTTTGCAAATACTCATTTAACTTTGATTGCTTTAACAATGTACCTTTTGATCCTGAAGGAACTTTAAAAGTAGAACCTGCAGCAGCAGGATTGGTCCATCTAAACCAGCGGTTCTCAACCTGTGGGTCGCGACCCCTTTGGGGGTCGAACGACCCTTTCACGGGTCGCCTAAGCGTGCACTTAGGCGATCTTGGTGCCACACCCCCTTTGTCACCTCATCGCGCGTGGGGAGGGAGCGGGGCGGGGTTCGCGGCGGCGGGGAGGGGGTCGTGGCATTAGGAAGGTTGAGAACCACTGATCTAAATGTTGTGTTCTTGAACTAAGTTTGAAATTAATCATCTATAGAGATTCTCAGTCATCCAGGTCATGGTTGTCCCAAAGGTGCTTTTTTCAAGAGTCAAATGGACTTTCTTGTTTTTCTTTGAAGACGTTTCGCTTCTCACCCAAGAAGCTTCTTCAGCTCTTGAAATTAATCTTTATTTCTAGAAGGGGGGGGGACTCTGATTCTGTATTTTCATCAAAGCCAAAAAAATGTTATGTACTTTTTAATAAAGGATATTGCAATTTAGATTTGCAAAAATAAGACAGAGTGACTTTGGGTTTTGGGGCCCTCTGGACCCTGGGACTTTCCATTTTGGTTCTGAATGGTTGTTGCACTGCCTCAGAACCAATGTGTAACCTGGGGATCCTCTTGGACACACAGCTCCTGAGAGAGGAGCAAGAGGCAGCCATGCTTAGGAGATCTTTGCACAGCTTTGGGTTGTGTTGTAGGTTGCACCCCTTCCTGGACCAGGAAGCCTGCTCAGTCAGTCATGTCCTAATGGCCTCCCAATTGGAGGATTATAATACATTCTGTATAGGGCTTCATCTGGTGCAGAACGTGCACCAAAATCAAAAATGCTTTTATTATTTGGTACATGCGACATCACTGCTCTGCAATACCGCATTGGCTACTGGTGTGCTTCTGGGTGCAATTCAAGATGAGGGTAGTCACCTTTAAAGCCTTTCATGGCTTGGGCTTTAAGAGCCCTGGTGGCACAGTGGTTAGAATGCAGTATTGCAGGCTAACTCTGCCGACTGCCGCAGTTCAATTCTGACCGGCTCAAGGTTGACTCAGCCTTCTATCTTTCCGAGGTCAGTAAAATGAGGACCCAGATTGTTGGGGGCAAGAGGCTGACTCTGTAAACTACTTAGGGCTGTAAAGCACTATGAAGCAGTTTATAAGTCTAAGTACTGTTGCTATTGGGCTGGATTATTTATGAGACCATCTCTCCCTGGTTTTTCCTGTCTGTCCGATCCTGTCCAGCAGTAGGGACATGCTGTGGGTCCCATCTCAAGTAGTGTCAGCTGGGACCCAAGACGAGAGTCCTTTTTGCAGGGGTGCCTGCCCTCTGGAATATCATCCCTCCAGAGATTACATTGGCCCCAGACCTGCAAGACCTTGAAGGCTTGGTTCTGTGCAGTAGCCTGGGGTTCTGAATGTGTGATGGTGCCCATTTCCTGTTGTGGTACCAGATGTTTTTGTAATTTCCTTTGGCTGCTATGAATTTTACGTGGACTTTTTTGGTATATGAATGTGTTTTTAGTATTAGCTGCATGTCATGTATTTCAAATGAGCAGCCATATTAAATCTTACAAATGAATGCGACAGACCAATTTATTAAAGCAGATTGTCATTTTCAAGCTTCTGCAGAATTCTGAAAAGAAAGTTACATCTGCTTCAGGATTTCATTAACTTTAATAGTTGAATCCTTTAAAACAGAGGAAAACTACTTTTCAGGTGAAATCATTGGACTGATTTAATGAGTAGTGGTGAAACACTATACTACTGAGTTGTGCGCAGGGCCATTAAAAATTGCCAGTTGGTAATCTTTTGTAGATCTAACTAGATAAAAAATTATGATTGATTATTAAGTAACCTTAATAGATTTAGAGCATCTTTGAATTTAAATCTCTTTAATTACTTTATTCACTGCTCTAATATAAAAAATACTTTCCCAGTCTTCTTGCGTCACTTTGGGAAAGTATCATAACTTTCCTCTGATGGAATCTGTTGAGATTCTGTTGCTAATGGTTTTCTTGGTCTGTCCTGTATGTGATAAATATGTTTTTACCTGCCTTCAACAAGTAAAGATGGAGTACCCATGATGCCATTCTTCCTAACAGAAGAGGCAATGTTATGAGAGCAATAACGTGTCCTTGACTTGGAATTAAAATTGTTCACTCCGTGACTATTTCTAACTTAGGATAAGCTAAACAAAGGGACTCACGGCCCCTGCCCCTAATTCCAAATGTTGCACACTGTCCCCGGTCACATGATTAAAATGAGAGCATTTGGCAGCATGCATGCTCCTGCAACTTTGGGAGTTCTGCAACTCCTCCCCGTTGTGGGCTGGAAGGCAGCAGTCATCTAGGGCAGTAGCCCCCAACCTTTGGGGTACCAGGGACTGGTTCCGTGGAGAGAGGTTTTTCCGCGGACCGGAGGTGGCGTGTTTTCGTGTGCTGCCTGCATCCCCCGGATGGGGCTTGTTTGCACGGGCCTATTTCTGGCATGTCGTGGACCGGTGCCGGTCCATAGACCGGGGGGGGGGGGGTGGGGGGACCGGGGCTTGTTTGCACGGGCCTATTTCTGGCATGTCGTGGACCGGTGCCGGTCCATAGACCGGGGGGGGGGGGGGTGGGGAACCCTGATCTAGGGCCATTGGTGTGCAAGTCTTTTTCTTCCCCCTGCTAGTCCCAAGAGGCCTGGGCCTTCTCCCTGCCCCACCTCACCCTGCCCCATCATTTTGCTGGCCAACTTCCTATTCCTGGTCAGCCTTGAGAAAGATTTGCCTCTGAGGAACATTGCCTTTGCTAGCTTTCTATCTGAGCCTCACATCAACTGGGCACATCTGTCAGCAGCACCAGGGACCCAGGCATGATGGGGCAAGGAGAAAACCCACACCTCTAAGGAGTTGGTGGGGAGGAGTAGGAGGCCCATGTGCCAGTGGCTGAGGCCTCTCAAACCATGAGAGGTTTCTGTATGCCGGGCCTTCCAAGGCCTCCCCCACACTGAGGCACTCCTGTGCAGTTGCTTAACCACCACAATGGGGAGAACTGGGGTTGTAGTTGTTAAGTCAGGTTGTCACATGAATGTCTCGCTTAATGATTACAACGATTTATGACCAAAGTTCTAGGCTGAATCATCTGTGCTATGATTATGTTTAGGAAGGAAATAAAAGAAGCACTGCTTAAAAAAAATTGGCTGCATCTGAAGAGTTGTACGGTTGTTAACTGGTACAGAGGCATATCTTGAACATATAACTAGACCTCTAGCTTTAATCTGGCAGCAACAAATGTGGATGAATGAGGAAGCTTGTCAGTTGTAGTGAAAACAAAGGAATATCCTGCCATGAGAATGAAGTTCTGCTAATTTGATTCAGTTCAGCCTAATACACATGTAATTTTTGTCCTCCAAAAAGTGAATCCTATTATTAGGCTATACTTTTTTTTTCTGTGTGGAACAACAACTTGATCTTCCTGTCCAAATGTCATGTTTCTCCTTCCTCTCCCATTGAAAACTACACAAGTCTTTGAATTGACAATTACTGTCTTAAAAAATTCCATCTTTTTTTTTGCTTTGTGTTGAATAAACATTTTGCATTTCTCTCAGTATCAAACTTCCTTGCTAATTGCTCCATTCTGCAGGGGTGGATAGGCATGATTTTAAGAAAACGGAGGGATGAATTACTTCAATATTTGGTTTACTTCTTTCTTCAGCCCCAAATTATATGGTTTCATTCCTGCAAGTGAGCAGTGTTAGTGAAAAACAAACATTCAAGTATAATTTTGAGTAATCTATTTATTTGAAACATGAGAGAAACTTGATATGTTTTAATTTCTGGACCATCATACAAAATAGCATTGCTGCTTGTATTAAAACAATGTTGTATCCTTATTTAATACGTTTATGTAGTATTTTTTAATAAGTATTTCCAGCTAGTTCATTTTTTTAAAATACGACATTATAAACGAAATATTTATTGTTCAGGAAGAAAAAAAATAATGTAAAGCCTTTGGAAAATGAAATGTCTCTGCCTAATTCTGAAAACATATTGGATAGATCCTGCCTTTAGAATGCTTAGTGTAAGACCATAATTGTACAGGTAGTCCTTGACATACAACAGTTGATTCAATGACCATTTGAAGTTACAGTGGCACTGAAAAAAGTGACTTACGACCATTTTTCACACAACCGTTGTATCATCCCCATGGTCACATGATCAAAATCTGGACGCTTGGCAACTGGTTCGTATTTATGATGCTTGCAGTGTCCCGGGGTCATACGATCGACCTTCTGACAAGCAAAGACAATAGGGAAGCTAGATTCACTTAACAACTGTATTATTAACTTAACAACTGCAGTGATTCACTTAATTAGTGTAGCAAGAAAGGTCATAAAAGGGGGCAAAATTCACTTAACAAATGTCTCACTTAGCAACAAAAACATTGGACTCAATTGTGACTGTAAGTCAAGGACTACCTTTAGTTATTTAATGTATACTCTCAAAATATGGCTTAAAAATAGATCACATTCTATCAGCATAAGTGCTGGATAAGCTTCTTGGAGAGAACATAAAACAGGACACCCAGGATGTCCTGTCACTCAGCCACAATTTGCCCCGCCTCATGGATGGGGGAGGATACATGGAAGAGAAATAAGTTTCTTCCATTACTCTTCAGATTAGAAAAACTTGAGAAATTATCAGTTAATAAATTTTCCTTCGCAGGAGTTATTTGAGTTCCAAAGCAACAATATAGTGTAATGGAAAGGGAGGCAAGAGGCATCCTTTAATATTGGTCAACAAGTGCTAACGGACTACTCGGTAGCCAGGTCAGTCAGTATAAGTTCTTAAAAAATACTAACTTGCACTGATGATGTTACCTAGTTTGGTAATGAAACGTCTGTGAGAAAACCACCAAGCTCAGAGAGTGCCAAGGACCCCATAGTTCAACCCTGAGCTACAAATACTTTCTTCTGTGAATACTAACTCCTATTTTGAGAATTGATAGCGTAGCTCAAAGCATATAGCCAAAAAGACGATCTGTATATAAAGATGGTGTGAAACAGGTATCGAGTTCAAGTACTAACACTTAAATCTTTCTTCAAAGTACGCTCATTTGGAACAGAAGATCGTCCCACAGACCGCCCTGCTCCTCCGAGGGAAGAAGTTTATGAATATATCATCTTCCGAGGGAGTGACATTAAAGATATCACTGTATGTGAGCCTCCGAAAGCACAGCATAATCTGCCCCAAGATCCTGCTATTGTCCAAGTAAGTAATTCCATCTGGAACGGATAAACGTTTCACTTTGTATTTCTTTGGGAATGTCGAACAGTGTAAACCACCCTTAGTAGGCATATATAAATTCAGCTGGGCCTATTGATAAATTCTAATTCACTGAGAACAACTCTATTGTTGCTTGTTATGTTTTCTAAGATTAAATTGGTATCATAGCTTTTTGTTAAATATAGTGCTCAAGGGGAAGAACATGAACACAAACAGGTTAACCACAATATTAGTAATCTTATTAAGACCTGTTTATTCGCTCTAGTACAATGATAACAGAAATGGAAACAAAAATGGAATAACAAGAAACTTCTCATTTTATCGACCTCAGAAGAATGGAAGGCTGAGTATCTCACCCATTTCCACCAAGGATGTCCCCAGTTGTGATGGTGTAAATGGGGTCCTCTCCCAATGAATTTACAGCTGGGACAGATCCTAATGGGGAAATATTTTAGGTAGCTTGACTAGAACAGGTTAGTGAGTCATTTGTAACATGGAAATCGGGTGTTCCCTGTCATTGGCTAATGTCAGTCTTTGGCCAGTGTTTCTGTCTGAACTCATTTGAAAAATAGCCCTTGGTAAAGATTTTACTTGGAAAACCTGATATAACTAGGGCATATTTCAAGACAGCCATTTCTGCAAATTGGTTTGGTTAGACCCCTAGTCTTATTTAAACAAAAACAGTACTAGCCATTTTAAAAAATCTGGACATTCAGGTTTGAGTACAGATGTACAGTATGTTGGAGTTCCATTGTTTTAGGAGCATATAAATGAAAACAGGAAACAAATACCTCCTGAGTTTTAAGGTTTTTCAAGTTGCTATTGTTTCCAGTACGTTCATAATTTCAGATACTACTTGGTTTACACTCATCAGCCATAGTTAATAAACTGCAATGGCTGTTTAAATCTAAAATATAATGATACTTTATGTACAGTGCTTACTGAGCTCAGCTTAAAACCTAGCAAACTGCATTTCCCTAACAATGTTACCCTTAGTTAGTGTTCCTCTTGGATTCTTTTTTTGTGGTTTATTCTGTTGTGATACCTAATCCATTTGATTAATTTATGTTTTAGTGTATTGAAATAAACCAGAAAATGGGTAAAGTTGGTGCCAACATTAAGTATGCTTTATGAACGCAGTCAACGTGAAGTGTTTCAGTTTTAGTTTAACTACTGTTAGCCATGTTTTAGGATGTACTCATTTGCAAACATTGATATTGAAATGGGAGAAGGTGAAATCCATCTGATCATGTTCTAAACATAATGGCAGTACTGATCCTAGACATATTTGGTTGAAATGTATTTGTATTCAATCTAGTTTGTTATTTCAAATCTTAAGACCACCTCTCTCCCTCCAACAATGGGAAAATTATTAAATAATTAACAGCATGTGGGCTTTTTCTGATTTGCTGCCTGGCTAGTGTGATGGAACCACATAGTTTTATAAAGAAGTTTGACCGCTATCTCTGGATACTTGGCCAGTGCACTCCTGTTCAAAAATTAGAACCTAGAACCCAAAAATGAAACACATTGAGGATTGGTGATTTAACAGATAAATAATAATGGACACATACAATCTATCAATGGGCAAAAAGTGTCCCTCTAAAAAATAACATTATTAGCATTACATAGCACTAGGTTTTGAAGGAGATGGTGAGGCAGGAAGATCTATTCTCATGACTATGATTTGTGAAGGCTATAGCAGCTGGCTTTTACTAAGACATTCAGGATGCCTTCAAATCAGTCTTGACTCCTGGTAGCTGCCTGGATGAGCCCCTGTAGTTTTTTTGGTTTTGGGAAGTAGTTTGCTATTGCCATCTTCCTAGGGTTGAGAGTGAAGGACTGGCCTAGAACCTTCCAGATGACTTCCTATCTAAGGCAGAACTAGAATTCACAGTCTCCCAGTTTCTAGCCACTACCCCAACTGTGGGTCTCTCTATTAAGATGATAATACATAATTCGGGTTAGAGTCGTTTGATTTTCATCTTCAGTTTCATGTGGAAAATTGGTCGTGTTATACAGCTGAATGAATCTTTCCTTATTTGATTTGTAAATTGATGGTTACAAGGATTTTCCTTTTTTTCTCATGATACTGTTCTTTTCACAACATCATCAGATTTAAAGTTATCGACCAGATGTTACGCTGCCTGCCAGTTTGATATTAAACATATTTAGCAGCCAGACCACTTTGGCTTCTTCAGAAACCATGATTAAACCAACAGTGGCATAATATGTGTTAATCTTTGCATTTCTTAAAGCATATAAGAAATTTGTGTACCGTCATCCATATTGTTTTCTTCTTTTTGCTAATTGTCTCACATTCACCTTTTGCAGTCGTCTCTGAGCTCTGCGTCTGCGTCTTCTTTTCAACCTCATGTGCCTTATAGTCCTTTCAGAGGGATGACATCCTACAGTCAACTTGCCACCAATTCTTTAATTGGCCAACAATATGCAGCATCTCTTGGTTTAGGTGAGTAACAAAGACCTTCCTGTCGCTGAGATGATCAGTCTCTGGGCTGCACCATTTAATGGTGGGCTACATGTCCGCAGAGAACATTCTTCTGAGGGAGAAATACATTGATGAATAAGGAAAGCATTTTTTAAAATAATTTGTATCAAAGTATTGTGGGAAAACATTTCATTATATAACTCTCTAATCTGAAGACATCCCACCTTGGCACCGACTGATACATAAAGTGAGAATTAGACTAAAGATATGTTGAATTTGGATCTTTTCTAAGTTGAAAGCATAGCTTTGCAAAAACCAGTGTTAAGCTTTAACTGTTTACTGGTTTTAAACAAGGTTATTAAGTGAAGTAATAACAAAGTTATTAAGTAAAGTAATGAAGATAGCCTGACTAGGTGGCTCATTGGCTAAGACACTGAGCTTGTCGATCAGAAAGTTCGGCGGTTCGAATCCCTAGTATAGGTCTCCTGCGTGAGCAGGGGGTTGGACTACATGACCTGCAAGGTCCCTTCCAACTCTGTTACTGTTAACTGAAGTTTGTTCAACTAATCCACTTTTAGACAGGCTACTCACTGGGTGGTGTATATGAGTAAAATATACAAAGTAATGAATATCAGTTGAACACTTAACTAGGATTCCTTCCTCTTTTCAGTGCATCTGAGCAGTTACTCCTTTGGGTTTTTGCAGGGGTGGATGAATGTTGGACTTCGTTTTCTACATGAATACTAACATATTTTTGGAAACACACAGGATAAAATTCTGAGCAGTGAGAAAATTAAAGGTTACTCATATATTCGTTCAGGAAAAATAAATTATTCAGTGTTAAATTACATATTAATTTTTTTGTCCATTTCTTCATTTCTGTCACTTATTTAAACCATTTCTGCATAAAGTTAGCATATGATGTGTAATGTATATCTGATGGTGGGCAACTTAACAGGATCTGTCTTGTTCCCTGTCAAATTCTTCCAAGTTTCAGAACTTTTAAGAATATGTTAGCTGCTTAAACCTTCTCTCCTCAGTCATCTGGATGCCAGTGCTGCCGTGTGTCTCACCAGTCTCCTCCTCTGCTTTTTCTTCTCCTCCCTTGTCTGTCTTTCTAGAGAAGCTGGTAAGCCCTCCAGCATCAGCAGCTGCTTCCAGTCCTAGCACTTCTTCATCTCCTCAGCCAGTTTCAGAGCCTGACTTGTCATCAGAGCCACATCTGCTGTCTTCTAAGGGTAACAGCAGCTTGAGGATTCCAAGTATTAGAAGAATTGCATGGTGTTTGCAAAAGCTTTGTTTTTTTTTTTTTAAAAAAACATTTCTTCTTCCTGTACAGAGTGACATGTGCAAGAATTACCACAGTAGTCTTGTTTCTGAAACCCTTGGTGCACCTGCTCCAGGTACCAGATGGGTAGATGGAACAGGAACTCTCTTCTTAGCCACTCACTTAACATTCTGAGGTGAAAACTGGATTGAAGGGATAGTGCAGGGTGGAGCCAGAGAAATTTGGGAGCATAAATACTTGGAGAATGAGCTGTTGCAGATTTGGAAGCCTTCCACTTTGCAAAAAGTCCTACCTGTGCAACTAAGAGGGGGGGGGGGAATACAAATTAAAGCTGGGAGAAAATTATTCTTATAACATTTAGTATATTGGCAGATGATAGGACATCCACAAAGCAATCCATTGTACATGGGCATGTCTTATGAATTCCTGAGTGGCGTTGGAATACAGCAGTTTACATTTGGTAAAACGGTTTCTCCAGATAAATTCTGGCCTGGTGAATTCGGCATCCTAACTAGTTGATGGGCCTGCAGTTTGCTCTTGCTTGAATTCTGTGGCAAACATGTAAGGCCAGGGTTCAGCAACGGTAGGCAAAAGTTGAGAAGGAGAGGACAAGGAGCAGTCTCGTATTTTGAACGTTTCTATAGTAAGATTTTCTTCAGGGAGTTGTGCTTCTTGTTTTCTTCAGGTGATTATATTATTTCTTCTATGCTTTCTGAATGCATTTTTGTGCATTTTCTTGAATAGCCTTGAACGTAGTTAACGCTTGGTGGGGGTAGCATTTCCTTCACACTTCCTTTTGAATTTTGGATTGTCTAAAGCAGAGATGGAGGAAGAATTATTTGAAGTTGCAAATCTCCTCAGAATCATATTTGAGGATTTAGGGGAAGCTGTGTGAGTGGCTTTTAAATAGGAATAGAAGTTTTCTGAATCTCTTGCAGTGGATATTCAGAAAGGGTAATGCTATTTTGTCAGCTTGGCATCTTAGAAGTTAATTTGCAGCTCTAGAATTTTTTTCACCTTCAGGGCCACTTAAAAAAGGTTTCAAGAGGTTTTGACATAACACAAGCATTGCATAAATATATATATTTACTGTTTCAAGCAGTAACGGAATATGTGTGCCTGTAAGCATATACCTACACAAATCGGAATTCATGGTTCAGATCTAATTTTCAATTATTTAGTTACAAAGTGGTTGGACTTTATCTTACTGTGGAAATGTGTATCTCTGTATGATTGCCTACTGTGTGAGTTAGTTTCAAATACAATTACAGTGTGGTTTTTTTAAAAAAAATATGGGACCCAGGCAAGGTTTATGGATGATTCTATTTTATATATAATGTTTTCTCTCGTATTTGATGTTTCAATCAGCATCACAGTAATGGAGTATTTGATGGGAAAGAGGCGATGAACTTAATCATAGATCAAAAGGAAAGAGTTATATATTCAGTTAACTGAATTCTGCAGTTGAAGAGCTACAGGAACCCATGTATCTGCATGCTTTATTTTCCTTCCAAAACACAAGCTTCATGAGTCTTTAGCAGGAATCTTGATCTTGCCGTGCTTCTATTTCCTTCACAACTGCTTCATGCTGTTGTCAGTGTTAAATAGCCAGAAAACAATACTAGATATAAAGCTTAATACTTGTCAAGAGGACTTGTCAGCTCCTTGAGATAGATCAGGTCAAAAAACAATCTCTGAACTATTGTGGCTGCTTTTCTAAGTCTTTACTGGTTCATTCCTCCCCATCAAAGGCTTTTCATGCCTTCCTGAGGTCAGCTCCTAATTTTTTTACAGGCACACAGGCTGAAAGCTTGTCTCTTTCCTCATGGAGGCTTTGTTGAGTTTTCTTTTATAACAAATTTCTCACAGCTATTCTAAATTTGCATGTTTGAGTGGAATGGTTTCCAAATGAATTGTTATGGTATTTATATTAGAAACTATTTTTCTCAGGTAAACTGATTAATCAGGCTAAAGATTTTCTGAAATACACCAATTCTGGTGAAAGTTTGAATGTGTGCCCTCCCAGGAAGAATCAAATTATTATGGAATGTTTAGATTTGCTGCTTTTAACTTGTAGATTTGCTGCTGGATGGACAGGTCCAATCTGCTAGCAAATCTCACAAGTCTGAAGTTGATATGCTTTTATACTGGTACCCTTGAGCTTTGCTACTGGTATGTATGCTACTAGTCAGTATGGTGAAGAATCCATGATCGAGCAGCTAACCTTTGTAAATGTGGGTACATTCATATGTCATTCTGAGCAAAGTTACGTGTTTGGTTTCGGCTTAGCATGTGGCACTTACACAGTCAGTTGTAACTTAGTCAAAAAAACACACTTCAACTTCGTTGTGATGTGTGAACCAGATCTTTCAATTATGCCAGTACTCACATTTCTGTGTGAAAGAGCTTAGCTTTCAGACTTCCTTCCCAAAGATTCAGAGGGTGTGATTTTCATCTAAATCTGAGAACCGATCTGGCTTGGTGTGAAATACGTGCAGCGAAATTTATTTCAAGTAACCTGTTGAAATTTGCTACTTATTTGGGAACTATAGGAAAATTGAATTTGTGCCTTGTAACATCTCCATCCGTGCAGTGTTTTTGATCAATCACTAATGCTTCCTAGAGCAAGCCTCTTTCAGGAGAAGATTCTGTTTCAAAACCTTTTGACAGGATTGAGGGGAGCCAGGGTCTCTGAGCACAGATCAAGTTTGATCCGAACAAATGAAGGGGTTACTGACGTTGCTTGGTTTCTCTCAGGTGCTGCTTTTCCATCTCTTCATTCAGTGCGCAAAAGTCCAATGGTGGAGCAGGCTGTTCAGACTGGCCCGCTGGATAACAGCTTGAATCCCAAAAAGGCAGTCAAAGCTCCTCCAGCAATTCAACGCAACACACGTCAGATTCAGCAGAATCACAAGACAAATGGTACTGAAATCTTTTCCTTCAGACAATATGCCAGCGTTTTAAATTAATAGTAATTGGAACTACCATCTGCTGTTGCCTTTCAGCATCTTGGCTATATGGAGTGAACAGGTTTTCCTATTTTGTCTTAGATATAGTTGACCCACCACCTGTGCAAACGCAAGGGCAGGTGAATGATGAGAATAGAAGGCCCCAGAGGAGGAGATCAGGTATGTTACCTGATTGTAAATTGTCCAAAGTAATTGAATTTAATTCTTCAAAGCAACTGAATTGCCCTCTTCTGCGTTACTGCTGTAATGCAACCTTTCATAGAAGAATCAAGATTAATTACTCCTAATTAATTCAGTATACTCCTACTTCAGTTGAAGGCTAAAAGAGTTCAACATCTCTATGCATGAAAAACTAAAAGAATTACAGTGGAAGGACATCAGTATAGTCCACAAGGACCTGAAGTCTTATGGAGTGATATGACTTTAGCAGCATTAGCCGAGGAAGCTGTGCTGGTCTAGGAGAAATATTTCAAATCTAAGTCAAAATGTAAAATGAATTAGAATGCAAGAACTTATTTCTGTAAAGTTCAATAGAGTAGAAGTTAAGCAAAATATTTCTACATTAAATAGAATTATTTTTCACTATGTTTCAATACAGGTAGCTCTCAACTTATGACCAGAATTGAGCCCAAAATTTCCACTGTTAAGCAAGACGTTGTTAAGTGAGTTTTGCCTCATTTTACGACCTTTCTTGCCACAGTCATTAAGTGAATCACTGCATTTGTTAAGTTAGTAACACAGTTGTTAAGTGAATCTGGCTTCCCCATTGACTTTGCTTGTCTTAAGATCACAAAAGGTGGATCACATGACCCCAGGATACTGCAAGCTTCATAAATACGAGTCAGTTGCCAAGCATCCAAATTTTGATCATATGACCATGGGAATGCTGCAACAGTCGTAAGCGTGAAAAATGGTCATAAGTCACTTTTTTCAGTGCTGTTGTAACTTTGAATGGTCACTAAAAGTATGGTTGTAAGTCGAGGACTATCTGTATAAACAAGATTCAGAAGCAAAATTTCCTGAAGTTTCTGATTTGATGGATGTCTTCTGCTGAGTGTAAGGCGATCTCCGTCAAATTCTAGGTATTCATGCCAGTCAGGCATTAATAGAATGAGAAGTACCAGATCAGCCAGCTTGCTGGCATCACTTCTGTAGAATTCAAATGATGTTGAACAACACAGCATCATGCATTGCCTTGAGCAAGGAGCATGTGAGGTCAAGCCTTGCTTTGTCTAAAATTAAATGAATTCTCACTAGAAGATTGTAACATCTTCTGTTTAGGAAATAGAAGAACTAGGAATCGTTCCAGAGGACAGAATCGACCAGCTGCCGTGAAAGAGAATACGATCAAGTTTGAAGGTGACTTTGATTTTGAAAGTGCCAATGCACAGTTCAACCGAGAAGAATTGGATAAAGAATTCAGGAAGAAACTTAATTTCAAGGGTTAGTATTTTGGCTGTTTCTTGTATTCCAGACCCCCCCCCCCTTTGGTGTGGATGAAAGAAAACATCCAGTACAGGGGTCTCCAAACTTGGCAACTTTTAAGACTTGTGGAATTTCTCAGCCAGCACTTGTGGACTTCAACTCCCAGAATTCATCAGCCAGCATTTGTAGACTTCAACTCCCAGAATTCATCAGCCAGCCATGTTGGCATATTTAAAATAACGATTCCTTCTCTCCCCCCCCTCCCCCATCAGATGATAAAGTTGACACCGGAGAAGAAAAGGGAGAGCCTACTGTGGCTGCTGAAAACTGTGATGGCAACCCAGATGAAGATCTACTGGGACCCAACTGCTATTACGACAAAACAAAATCCTTCTTTGATAACATCTCATCAGAACTGAAGTCTAGGTAACAGAATTCTAGCAGCTTTATTTTATCTCTTCCACACTAATTCTGTCAGTTTAATATTGTTTTTGCCTGGTATCCTGGTATGTTGAGCAGAAAATTGCTTTTCAACAAATGAATGTCCTTAAATCTGCAGCTTCCTGTTCCTTTTTTAGTTGCAAATGAATGCCTTTCTCAATTTTGTACTATATTGTAGATTTTACCTACAGCTCTTCCCAGATTATTGAAGCCATGCTTGAAAAGTCCTAAAAGCATTTTTTTAATCTCTAAAGTACTCTGCAGTAGTTAAGGTTTAAAGTTTGGTAAGCAGTCATAGATGGGGATGAGGAAGAAATTTGAGACCAAAAGAACTTGATCAACCAAAAACTTTGTAGAAATCCTTGGATTTGAGCCTTAATCTCATTTTTGTGTGATGGGAGTCCAAAATGTTTAGAAACTGTATTCTTTGGGGCTTTTGATATCCTTGTTTCTTAACTTTTACCAAGTTCTGTCTTCAGTTAAGATTTTAATGATAGAGGGAAGCAGAAAGAAGTCAAATGTATATAACACATTCTTGGCAGAAACTTAACTCATAAATACTGCTGCTTGGTTACTGAATCCTTTATCCCTAATTCATCCTTCTGAATTACTTGATCTACGTGTTTTGGAAATCTCAGCAACAGCAATATGATTTGGAATAATTTACAATCATAAAGCACATTTTATAGGATATTTTGTGACAGTCTTTGTGTGGGAAATGATGCGATAACTTTAGTCTTAGTCTTTGCTTGAGAGAAGAGTTTTACAGCAGGAAGTTCAAGAGAACTTGACTAACAGGAAAACTGGTTACTTTTGTTCTTTAGTTCACGGCGTACAACGTGGGCTGAAGAACGGAAGCTGAACACAGAGACCTTTGGTGTTTCTGGGCGATTTCTCCGTGGCCGCAGTTTTCGTGGGGGATTTCGTGGTGGAAGGGGGTCTGGAGCCGTGCGGCGAAGTCAGGCTACTCCCAGAGTTGGCACTGGAAGAGTTTGAATTCTGCAGGCAAGTTACAAAATTAAAGTATTTTAGGTTCATCTTTCTTAGAGCAGCTGGGATAAATAAAGAAAATTAAATGATTTGCTTATAATGAGTCGGTTCCTCAAAACTAACTGATTAGACTCTTTGGGGGTATTTAAAATAGTGAAATGTTTGCTTTTATGGTGGTGCGAGCTTTTCTCACAAGCAGAATTTTTCAAGGGTTTTGTAATCCTCAATTTATAACCGTAATGGAACCTGCCCATTATGGTTATAGGTTTTTGATGGTCATGAAGTGGATCGCTTGATTTTACAACCTTCTTTTGTGGCGATCGTTAAGCGAATACATGGTTGTTAAGCAAATGCCACCATCATTAAGCAAACCACTGCTTACTACGGGACATTTTATGCCAAAAGAAAATGCCAGGTTTTGATGGAAATGTCATAAATCATGGTTGGGTGACCATGGGATGCTGCAAATGGTCAGAAATGTGGGCCAATTGCCAGGCACCCAAAATGCAATTACATGGCCGGGAGTGAGGGTGGCCATTGGATCTTCAGAACCAGGTCTTACTTGCAACTTTTGGGACTTCTGCTGTAACTTCAGTCAGTCACTTAAGTGACCAGTCATAAGTGGAGGACTACCTGTACTTAGTTAACCTTTAGAACTTAAAATACTTTCAGTGTACTTTTAAAGTGATTTCAAGCAATCAAAACAGAGTTGGAAGGGACCTTGGAGGTCTTCTAGTCCAACCCCCTGCTCAAGCAGGAGACCCTATACCATTTCAGACAAGTCTGGGAATCGTAAACACCCAATGCCCTCAAATTCTCCTGTTTTTACTTGTCCCATATGCCTCCACCCCTTTATTATTCATTTGAAGTAAACAAGCATCCAGCAGAGCAAGGTAAATAGATAAAAAGAGTCAACTTGCAGTGAGATGGGCAGCAAACAAATTTAATAACAAATTTAATTTTTTGTATATTTGAAAAAAAAACACCACGTGTCTCTGTTTTATTTTAGAGCTTTCGGCCACATCGCTATGAAGTCATGTACATAGGAAGGAGGGAACAATACAAACTTGCTGCACTTAAAAAAGGGATGGGTGAATGAAACTTACCTTCACAAGCCTGAATTCCGATGGGATTATTGCTAGTCTGTCACAGCAGATGGGAGCACTGGGATTACTTCAATAGGAGTGTGCTCGGGAACCACTGGTTCAAGTTTTTTTTTTTCCCCCTCCCAATTTTTCTCTTTTTGCGGGTGAGGGTCTTTTGCAAGTAGTGCAAGGAACCTGTGCTGCTTCTTAAGTTCTAGCTGCTGTTGTAGTTGAACACAAGGAGGAGGAATGCTTGTTCTATTCCTAAAGAAAGCGATGCAATTCTGAACTCTTCCAAAAACAAAAAAACACCCCCGAAACCAGCAACTTAAATTTGGAGAACGGACAAGTCTGCTGGTGTCCTTTTTCTTCTGACTTCTATGCTTTTCTCTTCACCTTCATTCCCTCCCTCCCCCTCCCCCCCCCTTTGGAGCAGATTGTTTTGATGTCTAGAAACCAATTCTAGTGCAAACATGTGTGTGTGATGTAGTGATGGGATTTGTCACTGACCATGTTATCTGTAATTCTGATTTGCCGCTTGAGAAATCTTTTCTCTGGAGAGTTTTACACACTGCAGAGTTGCTTGGAGTGCTGGTCACCCCTCTCAGAAGAATTAGTATCTCACAACTGATCCGGGATGAATGCCATTGTCGATTTTCTAATGATGAGCCGTTCTACGCCACTGCGAATTTTCCGTAGGCGGAGAAAGCTTAAAACTTAAAACAGATCATGCCCTTTCAGCCAAATCTTGAGGGATATTTTTTATCTCTTCTGATTTAAAGGGGAAAAAAGTTCCAAGCTTCACGTTCGCTCAAAATGCGAGATGCAACTTCTAAATTAGGGGTCCCCAAACTTGGCAACTTTAAGTCGTGTGGACTTCAACTCCCAGAATTCTCCAGCCAGCTATGCTGGTTGGAGAATTCTGGGAGTTGAAGTCCACACGTCTTAAAGTTGCCAAGTTTGAAGACCTCTGTCCTAAATGAAGCTTGGGTGCATTCAGTAAATTCAGTTGCTCTTCTTAACGTTCCCCAACTTTATAAATAGGTTTTTTTTTTGGTGTTTTTAATAGTTGTGGAGGATATGAGCACACAGGGATTATACACTTGCATGGAAATGGGTAAAAGCCTTTAGTAATAGGTTTGTGCCACTTTTGTTACCTTGTAGAAATATTCTGTTGAAAGGCTTCTGTAGTGGAGGCCTTGTCTCCTCCCCGCCACCCCCATTTCCATGGCTGCCCCTAGGTCTTGCATTAAGTTGGTGTAAAGCTTTAGTTTCTTTTGTAGGCCTTCATCGCAAAGAGTGAGACGTTGTGGTGAGGTCGCATTATGGAGTCATGTAAATTGTAATTATAAATAAACATGTAAATGTTTAACCGTTCTCTGCTTTTTGGTTTTTTAAAAAAAGTTTTCAGTCAAAAGAGTTAGACGACAACTTGCAAACCAGGATGATGCTGTATTTAGGATGCCCTGAATTAGATACATGGTTTCTAGAGTTAAAAAAAAACACATGCACGTGCACACACATTGCTTACTTCAAAACCACTTTCATACAAGTAATATGTTAACTGCATGTCATTTAGCTTGTTCTTTATTGCTGAAGTTTCAACATTTTTTCCTGGGAATCTAACAACTTGCTCCTTAATCTCTATTTTGAAACGTAAATATTTCTGTCTGGATAAGAGATGCTGAAAGGCTTGGAAAATAAAATTTTAGCAACCATGAAAAATGAATTGGTTGTCCTTTTAGCGAAACCAATCTGAAGCCGCCAAAGTTTGGCATTTTTAAATACTTAACATTTATGTCTTGCAAAACATAAACCTTATGCTACACATTGCAGTTTGTAGGGAGTATCTGAAAGAGCAAAATGGTTGCTTAAAAGAGGGAAAAAATATCCTTGCAAAGCACACCCCCTGCATGTAATTGAACAATAGACAAGATCCACTGAGTGTCTTTGAAGAGTGTTGAAATTTTGATGGGTTTCTGCCATACACTTAACTAAATATTGAAAACAGCTAAATCTGATTATGCAACTCAGGTTTTTTGACCAAATTCAAAATAGAGGTTGGATGATTTACACATCCCTAGATGTTCTGTGAAGATAGTAATTCATCTTGCAAAGAAGTCAACATTTGCCCCATGTAGACTATTCTTATTGACACTGGTTCTGCAACATACCAACTTTCCAGTCCTGGCTATACATGTGATCCTTCCAAGGGGGATCTGTGTCGTTTATAACAGCAATAGCCTCTTGCTTGCACAATATTGCTAACACATGCCATTTGACCTTTAGAGATTAGTAGGCTGCCCAGATAAAGCAACACTGGGATGTTCATAATGTTAGGGCACATTTCCTTGGATTTGGTAATTGGCAGTTCAAGTATTAATACTGATAAATGAAAATCCATTAGAAACATACCCTTTTAAAACTACTTGCTCTGAAAGTATCACTGGTAATAGAAGCATCCTGCCATCATTTCAGAAGCCAAGTTTCTTCAGTTTTTAAATAATGTGGAACACTATACTGAACTTGAAAATTACTTTTCCATTCATTACAATTACCATATCCGAGTCTCTGAATCCTTGTGAATTTTGCACTAGTGCACTACCTGTCAACTTCAAATCGAACCTGGCAGAAGCCATTTCCTCAGTTCCACACGGGGAAGGAGGATGAAATACATTAGACAAAACAACTGGGAACCAAGGTCATCTTTACAGAGGGTAGATAGAAACGGGAAGGAGTGCCTGGAGAGCCTGCCAATTAACCTAATTGGCCAACGTGACCTGACTTGGGGATGGAGTTATTTCCTATTTTAATTATACTGAAACTGCGGGAAGCATTTAGAGTTGGTTTTCCATTTGATCGTGCCGATATGATGTACCCAATAAAGAAGTTCTTAGAGGAAGACCTCAGCCTCCAAGTTCTGATTTGCTTCGGTTCGTTAGTTGGGATCTTGACACTACCTTTCAAAGGCTCACAAGCAGAGGTGGGCTTCACATAATTTAACAACCGGTTCGCCCAGAATCGAAAATGTGCGTGCGCATGTGCGCTGCGTCAAAAAACACGGCGATTGTATAGGACAGGATAGCGCCAGGGCGGGTGGGCATAGCCGCTGGCCGTAACTACCGGTTTGCCCACAAGTATTCTCCAGCACATGTACACTGCCACAGGGAGTGGTTCAGACCTGTGAATCTTCACTTAGCCCTAGTTTTCTACCTTATTCTATCTGGGCTGCAAAATCACAAGGGACCATTATTCAAGGAACAGATTAAAAAAAAAATATTTGCTGAAATGCTTATTTACTCTAAGCTACAGAAAACCCCCTTTTTCCAATGATTCAACTTAATGGTCCCTATTTTCCAATTGTTCTATATGCAAATACTTTTCACCATACTGCATCCTTCTCCCACAAAATATACCATTTGATATGTATGTTTGTGAACTTTGGATTGTAACTCCCATGACTTTGATGATTGCCTGGAACTGACAAAGGAACAAAACCAGATTAGCTTGTAAGAAAAGGGCTCAACGCCAATATATTTTCCGAAGAAGCAAGACTACGGTAACATTTTCATAATTTCAGGGTGACATTACAACCATGGTCCCATCCTGAATCTGTATGAGAATTTCTACGACTACTTGCCAAAATGATTTTATTGAAATTTACTGCCATGCAGTTAGAAATCAAGTTTACACTTTATCTTTCGTATTTTAAGTGCAAAACTTAAGTATGAACCATTTCCACATTATGCTGGAGTGAGGTTTCAGCAATTTTAGGCTTTGTCAATCATTACCCTGATGAATTTTAACAAACTGGAACATAAACATTAGCAATGTAGCAGTGGTGATAAACAGTAATAGAACAATTAGTAATAAAAGGTATCTTCTATGTCAAATTGTAGATTCCTGAACAAATAATGAAAACATCTTCTATTTCTGTTTAGAAAAACACTGGTATTATTACAGTCTGGCTTATATATATACACATATAAGAATGGAGCCTCTTCTAGTAACAAGCTTAAAAAAACAGGTGGTTTATTGTAGACCTCTTAAAAGGGGCAGAGAACAAGGAAATAGAATGCTTACATATCTATACAGACTCATGATTGATTTAAAAACCAAAACTAAAGAAATTCATTCATCATGTTGTAGTTTTCTTCTGTTTCTTCTTCTCATTTTCTTCTTTCTCTTTTTCAATTTCAGCAACATATTTTTCAATTTCATCAGGGCTCAGTATCTAAAGGGAAGTGATGAAAATACAATCAATTGGTCAGTTTCAAATATTATGTAACCAGAGGTTTCAGTGTGGCCTGTTCCCTGACAAATTCTCTCATTCTCTGAAGGATTCTCATTGATCCAATGGTAATAAGCAGAGAGTAACAGTGCAGTTAAGCGAGCCAGGTAAGGGAAAGACAGATAAATCCATTACCTATTTTATTCACCCCCATCTTTTCTAGTCCGGTTAGGTCAAGGACGCGGCTGTTAACTAAATGTACAATCGGTGTGCAATAACTTTTTTTCATTTGAGACAAAATTTCAAATTGCATTTATAATGTTCTATAGCAGGGGTCCCCAACCCCTGGGCTGTGGACCGCCACCGGTCCAAGGCCCGCCAGGAACTGGGTCACGCAAGCGAGCAAAGCCCCATTTGCGCATGCCCAGAATCCAGACAGCACATGAAATCACGCCCTCTACAGGCCGTGGAAAAACTGCCCTCCATGGAACCAATCCCTGGCGCCCAAAAGGTTGGGGACCACTATTCTATAGCACAGTATTTTTCTAACTGTGGGATTTTAAGCAGTGTGGACCTGAGTTCCTAGAATTCTGGGGATTTGGCTGAGGAATTCTGGGCACAAATCCACACATCTTTTAAGTTATCCAGTTTGACAAGCCTCTGCTTTTGTGTATATATGAATTTAGGAATAAAATGGAATGAGTGAAACATAACGGTTTGTAATGAATTATTCCTTTAATTAGGCTTCAGAAGTACGGTGTCATGTATAGATGGCAATTATCTATATTATGATTTATTAGGAAGCCATCACATTTCAAGCGCAGTGCTCTTTTGCAAGCAACTAAAGACCATGATATAGCAACCCATCCTCAAAACAAAAAAATAGTATTACTTAAGTCAGCTTACCTTGAGAGGTTGGTTTCTTCTCATAACAGCCAGCTCAATATTTTTTCCACCAGACTGTACAACCTTAAATTGTGGAAATTCAGAAAAACAATTTCCTTATAAACGTGTTACAATTGAGGATTTTTTGCAATGAAAGAAGATGACATCCCGTTTGAACTGCATGACAAATCTAAGAGTGCTTCAATCTAATAAATTTAGAACATCCAGAAAAAATGTCTCTCTTCCAAATCAATCTTAGAACCAGGCAAAGAACTCTGGCTCTTAATTTTACTGAATGAAATTAAAGTATATTAAATTATTAGGGCACTATTTAGCTTGTTATTTATCGAAATAAGTTAGGAACAAATCAAATGTTGACACTTACTTCAAGAAGGGCTTTGATAACAAGTTTAATTGTCAGATCATCAGTTTCAATGGCTTCATCAGTATAGTTTTTCTCCAGAAATTCCCGCACGGATTTTGCTCCTCTGCCAATTGCATTAGCCTAAGATAAGAAATATACTTGGCAAAGCTTGGCAAAATGATGAAAAATGTCAATGAAATATTTACATATTTAAATATTTCATCTGAGAGCCTAAAATGCCTCCAGCTAATAACAATCAGACACTATGATCCCAATTAACATAAACAGTCCCCCAACATGCAATATTCTTAGTGAAAGATATAAATTCTTTTTTCCACAAAGCGACAAAGCCTATTGATGGCTACATTCCAGGTCCAATTAATGCATATATCACCCTGAAATTAATCTACTCCTCCATACTTTTAGGGTCTAGGGAAATCAGACAAAAGTATTTTGCAGCAAGACAGGGCCACAATATTATGATGCCTGTCCTATGTAACAGGCTCCCTTAAGACCCCATCTCCTCTGTCCTTCTCGAACAGCTGGTTTTTAGGGAGACCCACTGCAAGTGTGGCTTGTGTGGTTCAGTTTGTTATATTGTGCCTTTGCTATTGTACTACGATTCTTTTAATTATTTGGTCAGGTTGAGTTTTAAAAGTTATTATATTACTCTTCTTCATTAGTGTTGGCTACCCGGAGTTCATATGTAAGATGGGCAACCATGTGAATTTTCTATATCTAAACAAATATTTTTAACAAGAATGAGGTAATTCCAATTATTGACTGGGAAGTTCTATAGTGCTTTCAATATCAAAAAGAAGACACTCCAACAAATAAGAGAACGCAAATGACAATAGAACTTTAACCAAATAGTTGCTATAAATTATTTTGTGACATTTTGGCTGTTGTTTCCACATTGATTAGCTTTCATTTTAAAATGTATTTATTTATTTATTAAATTTATTTGCCACTTATCTTGCCTTGGGGATACTTTTCTAGTAGCCCATTAAATCCTAAGCAAAGAACTAATTTGCTTAACCATGTTTCACTTTGCAGGGTTCACATATCTTGTTAAACCAAACCAGTCACATTGTGGTTAGTATGATGCATTAACCTAGTCTAACTCTGGTTTCTCCATATAAATAAATGCAGGCAAAAATGTGGATTGTGAATAATAGGGAATGTACTATTTTGAATCACAGTACGGTTAAGCTGTTTTTAAAAAGGGAATATCTAATCCAGAATTGGAGACAAATGAATAAGAAATATAAAGTTAGGTTAAACTGTTTAATACTTTCTGATCTTCCATAGATTATGAGAGTGTGAATTAATCTGATGGAAGGATTTACTTATAGGATTTAAGTGCTCCTTCATTTTCATCTTCACAAAATCTAATGGATCAACTCACCTTCCAAGCATGGTATGTGCCAGAAGGGTCAGTCTGATATAGCCTCGGAGTTCCATCAAAGTCAAACCCTACAATAAGGGCAGAAATACCAAAAGGCCTGCGGCCATTACTCTGGGTGTATCGCTGAGGAAAAAGGGAAAGAAAAAAAAAAGGTGTTATGAAAATAGAACTACGGTAACTGTATGCCAAATGATGTAAAAATTCATGAACAAGTACTTGACAACTAAGAAATCAGATTATGTTCTGAAGAAGAGCTCAAAAGATTTTAAGCGCAAAAGTCCCTGTTTCAGACAGCAGTTCAGAGTTCAAAACAGACTGAATTTGAACCTTCGCTCCATATTAAAGAAGCAAAACTTCTGAATGATCAAACAGCACTGACATACTTCCAGCAAGTACAGAACAGATGTTTCAAACTCCGAATATAATTTTCAAATCCATGCTTTTTGAAAATTGCAAAACAGTACTCTATAGTTTTTGGAAAACAAAATTTACTTGTAATCAAAAAGATGTTGAAGAATTAATATTTTAAACATCTGTTTTTGCTCATTAATCTATTAAAAATAGCGTGGAATTTGGAATTTTTTCAAATGCATATTTAGGAACTGAAAGATATCCTTATCATACCCTTTAATTAAAAGAACATCACTAAGTTGGCAAAGACAGAAGCAAGTACAGGTAGTCCTTGATTTACGAACACAATTGAGCCCAAAATTTATGTTACTAAGTGAGACATTTGTTAAGTGCCACGGTGAGCCACGGTGGCACAGTGGTTAGAGTGCAGTACTGCAGGCTACTTCTGCTGACTGCCGGCTGCCTGCAATTTGGCAGTTCGAATCTCACCAGGCTCAAGTTTGACTCAGCCTTCTATCCTTCCGAGGTGGGTAAAATGAGGACCCAGATTGTTGGGGGAAATATGCTGACTCTGTAAACCACTTAGAGAGAGCTGTAAAGCACTGTAAAGTGGTATATAAGTCTAAGTGCTATTGCTAAGTGAGCTTTGCCTTATTTTACAATCTTTCTTGTCACAGTTGTTAAGTGAATCACTGCAGATAAGTTAGTAGCACGGTTGTTAAATGAATCTGCTTCCCCATTGACTTTGCTTGTCAGAAGATTGTAAAAGGGGATCACACGATCCCAGCACATTGCAAAGGTCATAAATAGGAGTCAGTTGCCAAGTGTCTGAATTTTGATCACATGACCATGGGGACGCTACAACAGTTATGTGTGAAAAATGGTCATGTCACTTTTTTCAGTGATGTTGTAATTTTGAACGGTCACTAAATGAACTATTACAAGTAGAGGACTACCTGTATGTAAAGCTGCAAAAAAAATAAATCAAACATAGTATCTAATAACTGGCATAGGAAACATTATTTCCTACTATCTTTCATTACCTTTGGGGGAAAAAACTAGACTTTATTTTTGGCCAATAAAAGCAGCTATATTCTATTCCATTTTTGCCCAAAGTTTGCAACAAAACCAAGCAATGAATATGGCCTTTAAAAAAAATGTACATACCTGCTTCAGGCTAGCAATATAACGTGTAATATATTCCACAGTGACTGGATCTTCCACTGTGAGTCTATGGCTTTGACATTCCACTCGGGCTCTATTTATAACTATCCGGGCATCTGCGGTAAGACCTGTAAACAATAGTTCAAAATATTAAAATTTGCCTTTAGCAAAATAGGCGGATAAAAAATATTTCTACCTAAGTAAGCTGGTTAAATGAATATTTATTTTATGCCCATGTTCATCCTATGTTCCAGGAAAAAATATTCTTTTGATGTGGATATATCTTACGTGTATTCCCAGCACACTTTCATTATGGTATCTTATGAGCTTCCCTGTGATGATTTTGAATGAAAAAGGACAGAGGAAAGATTAACTTGACATTTTGTGACTGCCATTCCTCTGCTCAGATTGTTAAGAAAAAGATTGTCTAGTTTAGAAAAAGAAATAAAACAAGGAGTGTTGTACCCCTAAATCTGATTGTTAAGTAAAAAGATGAATCAGAGCTGTAGAATTCTGCCTTTCAGGGCCGGTTAACCTGATTGGTAAAATCAGGAAAACTTAATTTCAATAATCTCCCAGTCTTCTAGAGCACATAATGTTCTGACAGCAGTTTTAATCCTATTAAATCCACCCCCACCAGGTGGGAGGAGTGGTGGGCAGAGTAAAATAGGGAATTAAACACTGCTACTGAAATATCTGACAGAAGAATGACACTGTCATATTAAAGTCAAAATAATTAAATTTCCATTAACAGAAAAATGACATTTCTGAACCATATATAATATATATTTTCCTCAACATTCAAAGTAGAATACCATTTGCCTATAAAGATTTGGATTTCAAAAACTAATTATAACAATTAATTTTAAAGTACTTTTTTTAAAAAAATAAGAGATTTAAAATTGACCTGAAGGATAAAGAAAACAGCCCTTCATTAGGATGTTTTCAGAACACTTAGAGAGAAGGAATCCCCAGATTGTTTTTCCTAGCCCCAATATTTTTAATTTGTTGAGATTCTTTGCAAATAATAATTTTAAAAAGTTCCACTGGAAGGGTAATTTCTAGCCTTTGTAGCAAGGAATGCACTGGCTAAGAATTCTCAGATTTATAGTCTCACACACATTAAAAAAAAGTGATATTGGGAAAAGGCTGTACAGTATTAAGAAAATCCATCCTCAGAGTACCTGCAAAAGCCATGCAGACATTGTCATCAAGGGCACAGATCTTTCGGACAGTTCTCTCATCTTGCAGTTTCGCCACAGATTTTTTCTCCACGCCAAGAACTACAATATCTTTTCCTCGCACTCCAACCTGTAATATGAAATAAAGGAGTAAGCACCATATCAAGCAACTTCCCCATATATTAGAGATTTTTTAAAAATGTCAATAGCAAAACAAATGCCTTTTTATAATTTCAGGCTAGAATCATTCCCTATTCTGCCAGTAACACAAATATATTCAAACAAAACCATTCCTACAACCATTGCACTATCTGCAATAAGCAACCTTATGCGTGCCCCCTGATGGTGCCCACCCTGTTATGGAGTTCAATCCTAATCAACCCCAGCCAGCACAACCAATCAAAAAGAATTGTAGCAGCCACCTACACCAACTTTATTTATTTGTTGTATATCATACTTTTCTACTCTAGTGAATATTCAAGACAACATTTTAAAATACGAAAACAGAAAAAAAAGTAAGATGAAGGCACCTCTCTTCAAAAGACAGATGCCTTTACAGTTTTTTTGGATGATGAAAAAATAGGGTCCCAAGGCATCTCTTACATTCTAATGTCTGGGAACAATGTCAAAAATGCCATGTACTATAGGCAAGAAATCTCTCACTGATAATGGAAATATTTTCAAAGATGCCTCTCCTTTCATTCTAACCTCACAGGAGAGGTTACATCATGAGAGATCTTTAGTAATTAGATACTAAACTGTTTAGGACTTCAAAGATTTACACCGAATCTTTAAATTGTGCCTGGTAAACAACAAGCATCTGGTACACAACTTTCTCTATGATCATTCCATGACTCCCGTATCGCCCATTGGTTAGCAGCTTATTTACCCCATTTTTCACCAATTGCAACTTTTAGACACCTTTCAAGGACAATCACTCATCAAACCTGTTGCAGCAGAGGAGAATAATCTAACTAAGCACAATTTGCCAAATCTGATTGATTCAGGGTTACAGCTAGTATACTACCTGTAATGGCAGACATACTCCATATTCAGATCTCCCAAGCAAATACAGTGAGATCTGAGGACAGGGCTTGTCCTACCCCAGGGGTGTCAAACTCGATTTCATTGAGGGCCGCATCAGGGTTGTGTTTTACCTCAGGGGGCCAGGGTGGGTGTGGCCAGCTCAACATCACTCATGTCAGTGGTGCCTGTGGTGGCCCAAGCGCTCTGCCAGTGAAAACAGGCTCCTGAGCTCCGTTTTCAGCTGCGACGGCCTCCTGCAACCCTCTGCAAGTGAAAACAATGTTTGGGAGGGCCGCAGGTGCCCCCCCCAAGATCCGTTTTTACTGGCAGAGGCACCGTGGGCCGGTCCTTCACTGTTTCCAGGGTGGCCCTGCGGGCCAGATCTAAGCATCCCGTAGGCCGGATCTGGCCCCCGGGCCTTGAGTTTGACACCCCTGTCCTACCCAGAGATGCTGAATGTCAATCCTAGTTTATTTTCTTACTAACGAGCAGCATCTCCTTTTTCCTGAATTTCAATTTAACCCTGTTTCCCATTCCAAAACTTAAGTGATTTTCCCCTAGCAGTTTTATTACTTGAGCTTGATATATATCTTCCAGCATTTTCCTCAAGAGAGACTGAGAAAAACAATGAGCATTCTGAAGTTCTCTTTAATTTTAAAACTGAGTCCAGTACAACTTCTCAAGTAAAGAAAGCAACTACGCAAGGAAAAATATACTGATTTAATCTAAAATGTCTTTCATTCAAAATTCCATCTTCCTATAAGTACATCCAGGCCCATCATATTACTTTGAGGCAACTTGCCTCAATTATTTTTTTAATCCTAAAAACACAGGCTACAATAAGGCAATGTAGGATTGCATATACACACTTGCTATACCTGTTTGCTCACATCCAGCAATTCAATTGCTTACTCTAGACACAAATATTTTATTTCACTCAGCCACATTTACCTTTTTATATCGCTTTAATTAAACAAGGTTAACACTCTTTAAAGCCCCTCTTTCTAAAACTAGAGATTTTAATTCTTCCAACTTTTAACCAGAACTGTTGTACATTATTCACATTCAATTCAGTGATTGATAGGATGTCTCTAATACCTTTAACTCCTTGAAAAAGCCTGCCTCCTCAATCTGAAATTCCTGTTCCTTAATTTTGTAACTGTAGTCTCTTTTCTGATCTCCTTCAGTCATGATTTTTTTTTTCTATCAATCCTTTCTATGGATTGTCTAGGCTTGTCCCACCACAAATGAACTATGTTGTGCTCATTTCTGGACCTCACATTACTTTCATTATTTCATTAAGAACCTACCCCCTTCCATCTCAGGAATGCTTATAACGAAATAAAAGTAAAATGTTATACATTAAAGCTTAAAACCAGGGTGGATAAAAATCGATGATTTTTTTTTAAATAAAAAAAATTGGATTTTTTTAATTTAAATCGGATTTTTTTTAATCAAATTTATTTTAATGCTGTTGGAGTAAAAATCTATCTAAAGATAGTTTTTTATTTAACATACATTAATAATTTAGTTTATTCAGCATGAAATGGAGCTTAGTTATGTAGCATGAGGCTGTATATTCTGCAATATTGACTCACTGTTGGTGAGTCAACAGTGGGTCAGAGGAGGAGCCACTGCGGGACAGAGATGAGAGTTGCTCTTTAAAAATTATGATTTAAATCTATTAATTTTAAATCAAGTCTTTTTACTAGTGATTTAAATCATGATCTAAATCATCATCTAAATTGACTTGATTTAAATCAAATCCACCCTGCTTAAAACATGAGCAAACAGCGTTTTTTAAACAAACGTACAGTACTGGAAAAATGAAAAATTCTTGCCAGACAGATAAGCTTCACCAAGCATCTTTGTTTCACTTTCTGTTTCCTTTAATATAAAATATCCTCAGAGGATGAACCCAAAGAAACAAAAGAGCTTCTCTCATATAGCCTCCCCCACCCCTTTTCTCTGACCCCTGCTAACATCACACCAACCCACAATGTTCTGTATCAAGAGTTTGTGAAGTCACCCCAAGCTTCCTACAACATTAAACCAAAATTCAGACAATTCATTAGATGCGCACAACAAAGCTTACAAACCAAAACTCATATTATGGCATTGTATACTGTGGGAACACATGTATACCTGTGCTATACATGTACACCTGTACCCACATATGAATAGAATAGAATAGAATAGAATAGAATAGAATAGAATAGAATAGAATAGAATAGAATAGAATAGAATAGAATAGAATAGAATAGAGTTTATACAATAGAATAGAATTCTTTATTGGCCAAGTGTGATTGGACACACAAGGAATTTGTCTTTGGTGCATATGCTCTCAATGTACATAAAAAGACAAGATATATAAGATATATCTTATGGGTTTAACACTATCAAAATCACCTTTTCCCCCCCTGCCCCCCCGCCAGATGTGTACAGCCAAAAGTCGAGGCCCTCCTTGCTGAGAATTCTGGGAAATCCAATCCCAAAGTGCCTGAAAAGGAGGCCCATCTTGCCCCAGCCCCAAAAGGGGCCTTTATTGGAAAAAGGCCCCTCTCGTTGTTACAGTTCAAGAACCGGCTCGAAGCGCGTCTTTTCACCAAAAGCTTTTGGCATTTTATTTACAAACCATATTATTATTATATTATATTATATTATATTATTATAATTATAATTATTATTATTTGCAGTCCAGGGAAATAAAAATGCTCTGCCCATTCCAAGGATCCTCTAGAATTGGGCTTAAGCAGCAATCGGACAGCCATTTCTCCGGAATGGTATAGGCCGGGTCTGTCTCCAGTTTAGAGCAGGGGGTTGGACTAGAAGACATCCAAGGTCCCTTCCAACTCGCTTGTTCTTGTATCTTGTCAGAGTCGGGCCTTCTAAATTAGCGCCTTTCCTCAGCAAATCGATGGGAAAGTTCAGGCCAGCGCTCGGATGGGACGGGCCTGGTCCACGCGGGACAAGACCGAGGCCCGGAGCTGGAGCCGGAGAACATTCTGCCAGTGGAGGGGGAGCATTGCCGGCTGGGACTGATGGGAGTTGGAGTTCAACGCGTCCCTGCCCCGCGCGACCGAGGCCCTTTCCAACACCCACCCACCCCCCAAATTCCCTCAGGCGCGCCTTTTCTTTACCGCGGTGGAGCCTTTCTTCACGGCCTCCTGGGCATATTCAACCTGAAACAGGTGCCCGTCCGGGGAGAAAACGGTGATGGCCCGGTCGTAACTCATGACAGCGGCGAGACGACAAAAAAAGCGCCGACCGGAGCCGAGAATGAAAGGAAGCAGGAGCCGCGCGAGATCTCCCCCTCAAAACAGCACCGTCACCTTCCCTCAGCGCGCATGCGCCGGAGCTTCCCGATGCCGCGCGCAGCATGCTATTCACGCAGCACTCATACGCCGGCTCCTCTGCTTTTATCCCAGGCGCTTACCCGCATACGGGGGGGGGGGAAGGAAAGACAGGGGCCTTACGTCAAGCACGTACTGACAGCCGTAAGCGGCTCCACCTATCCCCGTCGCCGACGCTCTTCGCCGGACGCAACGGTTGAACGGGATTGGCTAGCTGGCTGAGGCGTAAGCCAGCCTGTCAGCCCAATACATAAGGAAGCGTATCGGGCTTCCTGGTACTCTAATAGCTTAGGCGAGGTAACGGGTGAAGGCAGCCGCCGGGAAGCTGGCTGACGCTACGCAGATGACGTACGCGCGTGTCTTCTCCTCCCTTGGCTTTCCACCTGCCGCTCCCACGCACTCGGCGTAGCGCTGCCCTTCTTTTCCCCCTACTACGCACTTGGCGCAGCGAGATGCTCTTATTGGCAAAATCAGGGAAGAGATGCGATTCGCTCGCGACAGGAAAGCCGACAACAGGGATGCACCATGTGCAGGGCGAAGGGGAGGAGGGGAAGGTGCATTTGGAGAAAGAAGGAGGGGGGAGAGGAGGAGGAGGAGGAGGCAAAGCCGCTCAGGTGGCTCGGCCGCTCTCTCTCCCTTTGCCCGAGCTCAGTCGCTGCCTCTCCGCCTCTCCGCCTTTGCCTTGGCGTGCAGAAGCGTCCAGGTAAAAAAAAAAAAGGGGGGGGGTGCGCGGAAGGCTCTTGGTGCAATGCCGCAGGCTGGTGGCGAGGCGCAGATTGTACCATTTCCTCGGGCTCCCCTCCTCGTGCACTGCGGCGGAGGCTGCCCCCCACTTTTTTTTTTTTTTTGCACGGCAATAGCGGCCAGATCGTAACAAGATTAGGACAGCCCGGCAAACCCCTGCATGCCTGACCCGTCTGATCGGAAAAGGCAAGCGGACGCCGCCACCACCCCACCATGTCGGTTGCCTTTGCTTCTGCACGCCCGAGAGGCAAAGGAGAGGTCACCCAGCAAACTATCCAGAAGGTAACGAAAAATAAAGCCATTACAAAAAACGGGGGGGGGGGAAGAGGAAGGGAGAGGGGGGGCGGTGGAAAGAGAGAGATGTAGAGACAGAGAGATGGAGGGAAGGAGGAAGGGAGAGAGGGAGGGAGGGAGGGAGGAAGGGGGGGCGAGGGGCGTGCATTCAGCTTCCCCGAACCCGCTCAGCAGCCGGAGATGCATCGCTTCTTCTTCTTCTTCCTCCTCTTCCTCTTCCTCCTCCGAGGCTCCGGCTCCAACGGGCGTTTGCAAAGGAAGGCTGGGGCTGCTGTTGCTGCAGCTGCAGCTGCAAGGACGGGGCAAAGGCAGAGAGAACAAAGCCACAAAGCCG
>QLTV01003469.1:910316-925316 GCA_003457575.1 Thermophis baileyi
CCCCCCCCCGGGCCAAACCCCCCCCAACCCCCCCGGAACCCCCCCCCCCAGCCACCCACCCCCACCCCCCCTTTTTTTTCTGGGCAGCCCGGCTTGATTTCCCCCTTTGCCGGTCTGCGAGGTTTCGCTGGCGGGCGCATTGCAGATCCGGGGCTCGGCCCAGGCGCCGGACCCGGGGCGTCGCTTTTGACAGCGCTCCAGCCTTGCGGGTGGCGGAGGGGGGGGAGAGGAAGGGCGAGGAGGAGGGTTGAGAAGCAGCCCCCCCCTCCCTCTCTCTCTGCCCGGCGCATCTTCTTTCTTGGGGGGTGGGGAGGCTCGGGGATCAACGGTGTGTGTGTGTGTGTGTGTGGATTTCACGGGAAGAGCGGCCGGTGCGCGCCCGGTTGTCGGAATGGGGATTGGAGGGGAGGGGGCTTTATTATTGTTTGCGGGTGGAAACGCGTGCAGTGGGTGGAACCGCCGGGGGGAGTTGGCGGTATTCCCTTTCGTGTTGCCTTTTGGGGAATCGTCTTGTCTTCTCTGTAAGGCTGCCCTCTTTCTTTCTTTTTATTCATTCATTCATCATTCATTCATTCATTCATTCATTCATTCATTCATTCATTCATTCATTCATTCATTCCGGGGGAAATCCCTAAAGGCTGGGAGGGAGGGAGAATGGACTGGGATAGAGGTGTGTGCGGGCTTCTGGATGGGAATTGAATCCCCTCCTTAAGTAAGGAAAGAACGAGGCAGGTGCTTTCCCTGGGAGAGTTTGGGACAGCGCAGAGAGGTCCCTCCAGATGTTATCCGGGCCCCGTTTCCCAAGAAAGGAGCTAGTCCTTACACGAACCTACTGGCCAGCCTGGATCTGCTTGAGGCTTAAACAATACCCGGGATTTTCAATGCCCGCCCTCCAGCAGGCCTGCCGCCCACCTTCCCAGGAGCAATGAAGGTTCACTGGGCTCTCTTCGGATGTGCCGAGACTACATCTCCCAGGATCCTCAGCCATGACGACCCAAGAAGGTGTTTTTGGAATCTTGAAAGAAAAGCTTTGACGTTTTTTATCCTTGTGTTTGACCACGAGGTGGAGAAAGATGAGAAAGAGGATGGAGCATCAGGTTGGAAGGGACCTTCCAAGTCTTCTAGTCCAAACCTCGTGCCATCGTGGACAAATGCCTGTCCAATCTTTTCTTGGAAATTTTCACAGATGGAGCACAAATGGAGCACCTAGGAAGTGGGATGTTCGTTGCTGAATAGCTGGGACAGTCATGGACCAATCCATTTTCCTGTGTTGCAAAATGTTTTAACAGTTTAACAGATTAACAGAGTTGAAAGGGACCTTGTGGATCTTCTAGTCCAACCCCCCCCCCCAAGCAGGAGACCCTACACCATTTCTGACAGATGGCAGTCCAGTCTCTTCTTGAAAACCTCCAGGGATGAAGCTCCCACAACTTCCAAAGGCAACTTCTGTTCCATTGGTTGATTGCTCTCACTGTCAGAAAATTTCTCCTTATTTCCAGGTTGAATCTCTCCTTGTTCAGTTTCCATCTATTCCTTGTCTGGCCTTCGAGTGCCTTGGAAAACAGGTTGACCGCCTCCTCTCTGTGGCAGCCCCTGAGATATTGGAAGACTGCTATCATGTTTCCCCTGGTCCTTCTCTTCACTAGACTAGCCATGCCCAGTTCCTGCAACCATTCTTCATATGTTTTAGCCTCCAGTCCCCTAATCATCTTTGTTGCTCTTCTCTGCACTCTTTCTAGAGTCTCATGTACTTGTCAGACAGGGGTGGGTTCTAACTTACCTCGCTGCCGGTTCGCTTTCTCCCGCGCCACGTGGCTGCGCCGCGTGGGCACCCGTGCGCTTTGCGCGCACGCGCATGTGCAGTGCAAAAAAAAATTAAAAATTCAAAAAAAAAGCCCAAAACAAGATGGCGACGCATGCGCAGTGCCGGAAACTCGGCTTCTGCGCATGCGCAGAAGAAGAAAAAATTTTAAAAAATAAAAAAAAATATTCAAAAAATATTCAAAAAAAAGATGGTGGTGTCTACGGACTGGCACCAACCGAACCGGATCCGTGACATCATCGTGATGTCACCAGCGGGTCAGTACCGGTTCGGGCCAACCGGTCCGAACCAGGAGGAACCCACCTCTGTTGTCAGACCTACCACAGCTTGTACTCCTAAATAGAAATAATCCTTGGCTCCATTTGTTGAGAAAGGTACAGTTTTATTTATTAGAACTCAAGTGTATTGCAGTAATGCATAGCCAGAACTGAGAATCACGCACCAAAATCCCTAAGTTCAACTTTTCCCTCCCTTAATTGCCTCCCATCGCTGACACCTCCCCCCGTCCAATCAGGTTGAAGCAAGATGTTTTCAGAAGTTCATTCCAAGTGTATGCAGCTGCTTTTTTCTCCCGGGTGACCTTGAAGCAGTGTCTCAGGAAGATAGAGCAGTTAAAACTTTCGCTTTCCCACCTAAAACATTTCTCCCTCCCATGAATCCATGAAAGACTGTCAACACATGGTAACCATTACGGAAGCCCTAGCAAGCATGAGGTGGCAGCTGACAGTATTTAAAAGAAAAATCATCCCAGATATAATTCTTAGTATTATTGGCTGGAATCAGTCTTGTGCAGGATGAAGTCATCTTTACTGAAGATTACTGACTGTAATCTACTATGCTGGTCTAATCTAGTTGGGTTATAGATTTTGTTTTTAATTTCCTAGTTCACAGGAAAAGGATTGACTGGCCAAAGTCATCCATCCAGTCTCTGTGCCTCTGGTTGTATTGTTGTTGTTAGTTGCGAAGTCATGTCCGACCCATCGCGACCCCATGGACAACAGTCCTCCAGGCCTTCCTGTCCTCTACCACACTCTGGAGTCCATTTAAGATCACACCCACTGCTTCAGTGACTCCATCCAGCCACCTCATTCTCTGTCGTCCCGTTCTTCTTTTGCCCTCAATCTTTCCCAGCATTAGGCTCTTCTCCAGTGAGTCCTTCCTTCTCATTGCATTCCCATCTGCTGTGATCTTGGAGCCCAGCAAAATAAAATCTGTCACTACCTCCATTTCTTCCCCATCTATTTGCCAGGAATTGAGAGGGCCGGATGCCATGATCTTAGCTTTCTTAATGTTGAGTTTCAAGCCAACTTTTGCACTGGTTGGATTAGGAGTGTCCTAATTCACTACCTCAAATGTTACACCTCAGTAGCATTCTTATTTATAGATAGTCCTTGACTTACAACCACAAAATTTCTGTTGCTAAGTGAGACAGTTGTTAACTGAGTTTTGACCCATTTTACAATCTTTCTTGCCACAGTCATTAAGTGAATCACGACAGTTGTTAAGTTAGTAACACGATTGTTAAGTGAATCTGACTTCCCCATTGACTCTGCTTGTCAGAAGGTCTCAAAAAGTGATCCCATGACCCTGGGACACTGCAACCGTCATAAATATGAACCAGTTGCCAAGCCTCCGAATTTTGATTACATGACCGTAGGGATGCTGTAATGGTCGTAAGTGTGAGAAATGGCCATTAGTTACTTTTTTTCAGTGCTGTTGTCACTTTGAACAGTCACTAAATGAATGGTTGTAAGTCGAAAACTACATGGATATCTTTGTTCTAGTAAGCTAGCATCCTTTATTTCTTCTGTAGTGGTTAAGGCACCAGACTGGAAACTAGGGACTGTGAGTTCCAGTTTTTTGTGCCTACTTTAGGCACAAAGCTAGCTGGGTGACCTTGGGCCAGTCCCTCTCTCTCAGCCCTAGGAAGGAGGTAATTGAAAAACAATTACCAAAATCTTGCCAAAAAAGCTGCAGCTGCTTGTCCAGGCAGTCACCAGGAATCAACCCTGATTTGAAGGCACGCACACATATCAAAAGATAAGCATTTACTTCTTTGGCATCAAGTCGTTTTGCTCTGCTTCGTTGAAACAATGGTTAAACAATATTCTTCTGTGCATTGGAAAATTATGACTCGAGAAAACAAACCTCTGAAATCAATCAATCAGAATAGAGCTGGAAGGGACCTTGGAGGTCTTCTAGTCCAACCCCCTGCTCAAGCAGGAGACCTTATACCATTACAGGCAGGTGACTTTTCTTAAAAACCTCCAATGATGAAGCACCCACAACTTATGTTCTGCTAGTCTCTCACTGTTAGGAAGTTTCTCCTTAATTCCTGGTTGCTCCTCTCCTTGATTAATTTCTATCCATTGTTTCTTGTCTTCTGGTGCTTTGGAAAATAAGTTGGCTCCCTCTTCTTTGTGGCAGCCCCTCAAATACTAGAATACTGCTATCATGTCACCCTTAATCCTTCTTTTCTCTAAACTAGCCATACCCAATTCCTGCAACCGTTCTTCATATGTTTTAGTCTCCAGGGCATTAATCATCTTAGTTGCTCTTCTTTGTACTTTTTCCAAAGTCTCAACATCTTTTTTGTAATGTGGTGACCAAAAGTGGATGCAGTATTTCAGGTGTGGTATTACCTGTCACAAAATCTGCCAGTTGTGTTTAGAATGGCCCACGTTTTAAAGGAAAACGTGCAGGGACCCCAGAGTGATTTACTGAGATGAACAGGACACGACTGGGGTGTGCCACCCTTTGTTCCCCCTCCCCTCCAGAAACAATTCCTCCTCCGTGCTCTCTGCAGCTTACCCCCCCTCCCTGACCAAAAAAAAAGACATGGCTTAACTTGGGCACGAACTGCTTCAGCCAAAAAAGCTAATACAATCCTTGGTTGTATAAACAGAGGCATAGAATCAAGATCATGTGAAGTATTAGTGCCGCTTTATAAAACCTTAGTAAGAGTAACACTTGGAATACTGCATCCAGTTTTGGTCACCACATTACAAAAAAGATGTGGAGACTTTGGAAAAAGTGCAAAGAAGAGCAACTAAGAGCATGATTAAAGGCCTGGAGACTAAAACATATGAAGAATGGTTGCAGAAACTGGGTATGGCTGGTCTAGAGAAAAGAAGGACTAGGGGTGACATGATAGCAGTGTTCCAATATTTGACGGGCTGCCACAAAGAAGAGGGGGTCAACTTATTTTCCAAAAGCACCTGAAGGCAGGAGAAGAAACAATGGATGAAAACTAATCCAGGAGAGAAGCAATCTGGAATTAAGGAGACATTTCCTAACAGTGAGAACAATTAACCAGTGGAACAGCTTGTCTTCAGAAGTTGTGGTGCTTCATCACTGGAGGTTTTTAAGAAGAGGCTGGACAGGCACTTGTCTGAAATGGTACAGGGTCTCCTGCTTGAGCAGGGGACTGGACTAGAAGACCTCCATGGTCCCTTCCAGCTCTATTCTGATTGAAAGCCACACTGACATTCATCCCCAGAATTACAAAAAAGGCCCATGCTTCATTTTCTAGGTGTCCTTAGCCACATTTTGTTAGCCAAAGTGAGTAGATCCATTCAAATGGATATACTATAGGTAGTTCTCAACTTATGATGGGTCACTTAGCGACCGTTCAAAATTATGACCATTCAGACATACATGGGGGGGGGTGTTATTCCAAACCGGATTTGAAGCTCCAATGGCCACCCCCACCCTTAAATCATGATCACACCTGATGCTTGGCAACCAGGCTTCATTTACGGCTGTTTGCAGCATCCCACAGTCATGTACGGTAGCTGTGTTTTATTATGCGTTTGCAGAAAACCAGCACATATGACTACTTTTCAGCAAAACCAGCCCTGTAACCAACCATTGGTTCTCTTAACGACTGTGGCGTTTGCTTTATAACTGTCTCGGTCACTGAACGAGCACTGCAAATAAGCTGATAAAATCATGTGGGTGACCCAATTTATGTCTGTCACAACTTACAACTGTGATGGGCAGGCTCCATTCTGGTTGTAAGTCAGGAACTCTCTCTGAACAGGTAATCCTCAATTTATGGCCGCAGGGGAGCCCAGAATTTCCATTGCCAAGCAGGGCAGTTGTTAAGTGCATCGTTCCCCATTTTACAACCTTTTTTTTGACACAGTTGTTAAGCAAATCACTGCGGTTGTTAAGTGAATCACTGCGGTTGTTAAGCGAATCTGGCTTCCTCCATTGATTTTGCTTGTTGAAAGCCGGCTGGGAAGGTTACGAGTGGTGATCCTATGACCCTGGGGCGGTGTATCTGTCATAAATTTATCCCAGTGGCCAAGCCCTTGAATTTTGATCACATGACCATGGGGATGTTGTAACAGTCATAAGTGTGGAAAACCGGTCATAAGTCACTTTTTCAGTGCTGTTGTAACTTTGAACGGTCACTAAACTGATATCTGTACCCTAAGGACTATTGTTAATAAGGTCAGAATCTATCCCAGACACGGAGGATAAGTTATTCAAATCTCATTGAAGTCATCAAGGGAATGCTTTTATTTTTATTTTTTTCTGAAATAATTCCCAAATGAAGGCAAATATACATGTCCCAGGATAATGACAAAGCTATGACAAATCTAGACAGCATACTAAAAAGCAGAGACATCACCCTGCCAACAAAAGTGCGTATAGTCAAGGCTATGGTTTTCCCAGTTGCAATGTATGGCTGTGAAAGTTGGACCATAAGGAAGGCTGAGCGCCAAAGAATTGAGGCCTTTGAACTATGGTGCTGGAGAAGATTCCTGCGAGTCCCTTGGACTGCAAGGCGATCAAACCGGTCAGTCCTAGAGGAGATCAACCCTGACTGCTCTTTACAAGGCCAGATCCTGAAGATGAAACTCAAATACTGTGGCCACCTAATGAGAAGGAAGGACTCACTGGAGAAGAGCCTAATGCTGGGAACGATTGAGAGGCAAAAGAAGAAGGGGACGGCAGAGAATGAGGGGGCTGGATGGAGTCACTGAAGCAGTAGGCGTGAGCTTAAATGGACTCCAGAGGATGGTAGAGGACAGGAAGGCCTGGAGGAACGTTGTCCATGGGGTCGCGATGGGTCAGACACGACTTCGCGACTAACAACAACGAAGGATAATGTTGCAGGATTTAATCTGGGTCGGTCACCAGGACCAGAGTTTTAGTCTTCCGAGCTTTCGGACTCGTGCTGGAGCCCATCCTCATGGAACTTCTCTCTACCAGAATGTGTGCTTTGGGAAGCTCCCTGAGGATGGGCTCCAGCACAAGTCCAAAAGCTCAGAAGACTAAGCTTCTAGTCCTGGTCACTGACCCAGATTGGATCCTGTAACAAATAACTCCATGGACATCTATGGAGATTTTCCATCAACCAGGTCATAGTTTGCTCAAAAAATCAAAGGTGCTTTTTTACAAAAGGCAATTGGGCTTTGTTTTTCCTTGAAAACGTTTCGCTTCTCATCCAAGAAACTTCTTCAGTTCTGACAGTTTTGACAGAACTGAAGAAGCTTCTTGGATGAGAAGAGAAATGTCTTTAAGGAAAAACTAAAAAAAAGCATCTTTGGGACAACTCCATTGACTGCTAAAGAAAAGGAAGTGTGGCTCTTAAGGATGACATCAAAGTGGCAAATTGCCCAATTACTACCATGCCTTGTTTGGGTTTATACATAAAAAGCCATGTTTGCACACACTCTAGTCTGTTTGATTAACTCAGCTGTGATTTATGGAACTAACACATTTTTTCTTGCTCTCCGTGACCTCCACCACCGCAGCTGGAGCTTAACATGCTAACCTAAAATGTTGAAATCTTTAACTAGTTATTCAGTGTCCTGTGAATACAGCCATTTATTAAGCTAGGCTAGGATAATGGCCTTGAATTTTTACAAGAATCACGGCTGCTTTTTTCAGCATTTTTTCCCTGTATTTTATTCATATTTATCTCTCTTACGATTTATGGATGTGTTTTATATGTATTTTGCTTTGAGACTGGGTTCACACATTACGCAGAACCTTAGCTTGTTTTAATATGCTTAACACAATAGTCTGACTTCCTGTAATATATCCATCCCAAATCAAACAAAGAATATTAAGGCCACAAGTGAATCTAATGGTTGGTTTTGACTCTGGTTTAATCAGGTGTGTGAACTCATCCATTGTGAGTTGTGAACCGTGGTTTGATGCAATGCATAAATCAGGTCACCCAATCTGAGATGTCACCATGTTTTTAGCCATAGTTTCATAAATAAGTAACAGGTTGTCCTCAACTTATGACTGGTTGCTTAGCAACCATTCAAAGTTACGACGGACGTATCTGGGGGTACTTACAACCAGTGGTGAAATCCTATCCCCGGTTCGCCCCAGTTCGGGCGTACTGGTAGCGGCGGCTGCCGGTGGTTCGGAGAACCGGTAGCGGCGGCAGCACGAGACTCCGCCCACCTGCCCGGACGTCACCATTTTCTTGTTTTTAACCCTCTGTGCATGCGCAAAGCCTTCTGTGCATGCGCAGAGGGTGAAAAAGTACACGCGACGGTGGCGCTCACGCGCGTTCGCAAAGCGCATGCTTCCGAACCGGTAGGGAAGGTAAGTAGATTTTACCACTGCTTACAACCCATAGACAAAGTTCCAATGGCTGGAGCCCTTCCCCCTGCGGTCATGCGATCACATTTCATGTGCTTGCCAACAAAGCCACATCTGCAGATGTTTGCAGAGTCTCGTGGTAATATGATCGTGTTTTATGTCCATTTTGCCAAAAATTGGCACTTCCAGTTTTTAGAAAAACCGCAGCCACAGCAAACAGAATAACAGAGTTGGAAGGGACCTTGGAGGTCTTCTAGTCCAACCCACTGCTCAGGCAGGAAACCCTATATACCATTTCAGACAAGTGGTTGTCCAGTGTCTTCTTAAAAGTCTCCAGTGTTGGAGCATTCACAATTTCTGGAGGCGATTCGTTCCACTGATTAATTGTTCACTCTGTCAGGAAATTTCTCCTTAGTTCTAGGTTGCTTCTCTCCTTGATTACTTTTTGGATTTTTTTTAACAACCACAGATTCGCTTAACAACCACTGGAAAAAAAAAGTTGTGAAATTGAGTCGTTAATGTTGGTGACCTGATTTACAACGATGATGGGCAGGCTCCATTATGGTCATAACTCAAAGACTTAGCTGTACAGGACGCATCAAACCATAAACCAGGAGACAATCTACAATGGCAACATTCAAGCAAAAGCAGCAAACTATGACATGGCTGCTTTCATGGGTGAATCTATTCAATACTGTCAGCCATGTCCAAAGCAAGGGGAATCCAAAAAGTCAACATGGCAGCCGCAACCATCTGATTGAATCTCTACCTCTTCTTTATGTACATCATGATGCAAATAAAAAGAAGTGGGATTTTGATCGTATGATCTCTTTGGCACCTGCAGACATCCAAGCTGTGCATTTTGCAAACAAATTACAGGAGCCATATGGAAAGTGGAGAAGATGTATAAACATGATTTGCCTATACATTTGAATCATACATTTTAAAATGAACTCCTAGGTTTAATGTGAACAACTTCTGCTGAAAAGACCTTCATCCTGCAGGATCTGGAAAAGGTTATCACCTTACAAGACTTTATTGAGGTCTTGTAGACCTATAAGAGCCGAGGTGGCGCAGTGGTTAGAGTGCAGCACTGCAGGCTACTTCAGCTGACTGCTAGCTGCAGTTCGGCGGTTCAAATCTCACCGGCTCAAGGTTGACTCAGCCTTCCATCCTTCCGAGGTGGGTAAAATGAGGACCCAGATTGTTGGGGGCAATATGCTGACTCTGTGAACCGCTTAGAGAGGGCTGTAAAGCACTATAAAGCAGTATATAAGTCTAAGTGCTATTGCTATTGCTATTGACCAATAACAATGAGAATGCATAAAGCCAGCTGGTGTATTTGGTCCAGTTCCTCTTTCTAGCTCTTTTTTTTAAAATAATAATAATAATAATTCAAAATTTACAGGTTTTATTAGTTTATAATATAAAATACAAAAGCAAATAGTAGGAAAAATAAGAGAGGGGAAGGGGAAAGGAGAAGTGGACAAAAGAAGGGGAAAAAGAAAAAAAGGCATTGACTTCTAACGGTCTTTGGTGCAGAAGAATAAGACAATAACATCAAACCTCAACATTTTACTTTTACATAATAGTATAAACTAGCCATTTCCATGACAACAAATCTATCTAATCAGTAAAACCCAAAATCAAAGGTGTTTTTTTCCCCACCTCAAGCACAAAGTCCAGAAGTGGTTTCCAAGTAGAAACAAAAGTAATTGTGGTGGTGGTGGTGGTGGGGGTTCCTTTTATCAAAGCAGTCAATTTAACTATGTCTGCTACGGTAAATTCATCAACGTTTGCAGCCATTTGTCCATTGTGGGCACTGAAGTGTCCTTCCATTTTTTGTGTGCACAGAGTGTTCTTGCTGTTGTCAGCAGTGGTGGGTTGCTGCCGGTTCGGACCAGTTCTTTAGAACCGGTAGCTCTGACTCCAAGCCGAGAGAGGACCGGTTCTCTGTATCCGTGAAAGGGCCCGCCCGCCCGTCCCTGGGTTATACTGACCTTTATCTCTGCTTCCGAAGCCCAGCTGATCAGGGGTGGCAGCAGGGGTGGGTTCTAACTTACCTCGCCACCGGTTCGCTTCCTCCTGCGCCGCGTGGGTGCGTGTACATGCGCAGTGCCAAAAACAGCTTCTGTGCGTGTGCAGAAGCAAAAAACAAAATGGCTGTGCCTACGGCGCCGCCGAGAGAGCCGGTTCATGGGCGTGGCCTACCGGCGATCGGTCCCAGTTTGGCGAACGGGGGGGAATTCCCGCTACCGGTTCTAAAGAACCGGTCTGAACCGGAAGCAACCCACCTCTGGGAAGCATATTGAATTGCCGCTCCGCAGCTATTTTCCGTGCTCCTTGCCTAGTTTGCAACGCGGAAGTTCTATTTCCTCTGAACTGCGCACGTGCACACGCGCGCAGCGAAGCACGCACTCAGCGAACCGGTTGTAAAACCGGTAGCAACCCACCACTGGTTGTCAGCCTATATAACATCAAAGTTCCAAAAATTTTCCCCCAGGTCTTTTTTCAGTTCCTCCTTCTAGCTCAACCCATCTCACCAGGTTGTTGTGCTGGTGAAAATAGGTGGGAATGTTTGCTATATAAACTTCCTCGAGCTGCCAAAAAATACAGGCAAGATAAATCAAATTTAAAAATTGAAATTAATATAGATGATGGTAAAACATTTCATTTCCGTTAATTCAGATATTATTCCACTGCTTTTGCTTAATTGCTTGTTTAGATTTCATAGTACTTAATGCATAAAGATGTGCAAGGAGTATCAAAAGTTTTAGCAGGATCAAATGAGGTTTCTCAGCTACGTTTCAATCAATAATGGCCGGATCACTTTTGTTGTTTTTAAATCCAGATGCTGGATGAAAATCACCATCTGATACAGTGCATCATGGACTATCAGAGCAAGGGCAAAACAGCAGAATGTACTCAGTGAGTATGGATTTATAGGTTGATGCTAAAATAATACGACAAGTTTGTCATTTCCTGGCCAACTGCCAGCAGATGAAATTTATTATTGCTAACATGGAGATCATCTACAATTTCTTTGTCTTTAGCCAGCATCTTCACATTGTTCTTGATAGTGGGAGTCAAGGGGTCAAAAAAGTCAAGATGGCTGCAATCACATTTCCCATGCCCTGTTTCTTGTATATATTACTATGGCAGTTATCTTGATTTCTTTTACTCTCCTCCATAGACTCCCCTGCCTCTAATGAAGAGGTCTCCAGACTTGACAAATTGGACTTCAACTCCCAGAATTCCTCAGACAGCTGTGGGAATTCTGGGGAATTCCTGAGCTAGCCTGCTGGCTGAGGAATTCTGGGAATTGAAGTTCACAAGTCTTAAATTGGCCAGGTCTGGAGACCCCTGCTTTCTAAAACATTCGTCTCTAGAGGCGACTGTTTTCAACCATGCCTCATGTATTTTATTTGGTCTGACATTTGTTTTACACCTATGAATGAAATTCTAGCTTTATCATCAGAGTTTGGGGTCACCCAACAGCAGGGGTGGGTTCTAACTTACCTCGCTGCCGGTTCACTTCCTCCCGTGCCTTGTGGGCGCACCTCGTGGGCGCGCACGCGCATGCGCAGTACAAAAAAATAAAAAAAAAATAAAAAAAGAAAAGAAAAGCCGAAAACAAGATGGTGACGCATGCGCAGTGCCAGAAACTTGGCTTCTGTGCATGCGCAGAAGAAAAAAAAATTCAAAAAAATTTCAAAAAAAAAATTCAATTTTTTTTTTAAAAAAAATATGGTGATGCCTACGGACTGGCACCGACCGAACCGGATCCATGACGTCATCGTGACGTCACCAGTGGGTCGCTACCGGTTCGGATGAACCGGTCCGAACTGGGAGGAACCCACCTCTGCCCAACAGGTTAAAAAGCAACGGCTGGTCTCTCAACCGAAGCTGAACCCCAAATTGCCGCACCCATTTGAGCTTAGTCGTTGTGTAACTTCCACTTGGTTTCAGCAGACAACACAGCGCAGTGTAATGAAATGCACACTCAAATTGGTTCATCCCATTCTGACAGGCTGCATCTGCAAGCCTGCATCTCTCAAACTGCAGAAATTTCTGGTGCTTTTCCCTTCCCTCTTGCACCCCCTCCCATTTCAGGTGATTTCATTCCAAGGACTGGAATCATCCAGGAATATTTAGTATCCATTTTAAGCCCCCAACCCCTCTCAAAATCCAGTGTGTTTTGGAAAAGTACCTCTGCATTGGATGTATTAATGCTGTCTCTGCAAAACAACCCCTCTGTCTTTATTAACTCTGGTTAATAAAGTGATGGAGGAGAATATTAGTAGCTCGGGGTTTCCTTGCAGACGTTTCATTACCCAAACTAGGTAACCTCATCAGTGCACCAATGATACACTGATGATGTTACCTAGTTGGGTAATGAAAGGTCTGCAAGACAACAACCAAGCTCAGAGAGTAAGGAACCCTTAGTAATTGACTTTGTAGCTTTCATGTCATGTATGCAGGACAAAAATGAGTGTGTCAGGCAACAATTTCGATGCAAAAATAAAGGAGTTAGTTACAAGGATCAAAAATGCAATGCATCTAACACTATTGATTCTTGGGGTGACATTTTAGCAGTTTCAGATTAAATGCTAACTATTGCTGCTTATTAGAGCTAAGCAGGTGAAGGGTGGTTTTTTTTTTGGATTTGATAGTGACAAAAATGTTTGGGATGTTAAAGAAAAAAAGACCAAGTTCAGATGCAGGTTTAAAAGGAGAAATGTTTCCAACACAGTTTCTTTTTCTCAGATATATGCTGTTTTCTTTTGTCTATAGATACCAACAAATCTTACACAGAAATTTGGTTTATTTGGCCACCATAGCAGACTCTAATCAGAATATGCAGTCCTTGCTGCCTGCTGTAAGTATCTGCATGTACGTAAATCAAACCAGGTTTATTGCTGAATGAGCCAATTCGAAAGAAGTCACATCAGTTTGAGCAGAACCCTTTGGTTGTGCTTTATGGGAGGTGGGGGAAACAACCAGAAACACACCTGGTGTGTGGGTTGAAGTGGAATTATATTTTTTGTGTCGTGGACTAAGAGATGTGGGGTGTGATTTATACCTGTACATTGGAGCAACTGACAACACACAATTGATCCGATAAAGGAGAATATTTGTAGCTCTGGGTTGAAATGAGGGGTCCTTGGTGCTCTCTGAGCTTGGTTGTTTTCTTGCCGATGTTTCATTACTTAAACTAGGTAACATCATCAAGCGCACCAATGACACACTGATGATGTGACCTTGTTAGGTAATGAAATGTTTGCAAGACAACAACCAAGCTCAGGGAGCTCCAGGAACCCACACTTCACAACATGGCCATGTAACACTTCTGTGAGCCACCCTGCCTACCAGGAAAGTGCAGTTCAGAGTGCTGGTAATCACCTATAAAGCCCTGCATAGCCCAGAACCAGGTTATTTGCAGGGCCATCTGTCTCCATCCCTACTTGCCATGTCCTCTGGCTTCCATCTATTAGACAGTGCCATCTAGTGGCACCAAGGAGTTATGTCTCCTCTGTTGTTGCCCCTGAAACAGCATCCCTTATTGGCCTTCCGTAAAGCATTAAACCTAGATGTGATTACACTTTTTTTTTCTTTTGACCCCAACCTAAAAAATAGATGATGATGATGATGATGATAGCAATAGCACTTAGACTTATATACCACTTCACAAGTGCTTTACAGCCCTCTCTAAGCGGTTTACAGAGTCAGCATAATTGCCCCCAACAATCTGGGTCCTCATTTTACCCACCTCGGAAGGATGGAAGGCTGAGTCAACCTTGAGCCTGGTGAGATTCGAACTGCCAAATTGCAGGCAGCTGGCAGTCAGCAGAAGTAGCCTGCAGTACTGCACTCTGACCACTGCGCCACCTCTCATGATGATGATGATTTGTCTATTGTTTTCATTGTCTTTCATTCTTTTGGTTTTAAGTTTTTTGGTGAGCTATCTAGAGCACGCGACGTCACATTGTCATCACGTGATGTTTTCGCGACATTTTTCCCATTCACGGAACTGGGGTGGGCGTGGCCTGCGCGTGACACATCCGGCCCATGGGCCGCCAGTTTGACACCCCTGATCTAGAGTCATGATGGTGAGATGGGCACCTAACTACAGGTAGTCCTCGACTTACAACAGTTCATTTAGTGACCCTTCAAAGTTACAACGACACTGAAAAAAGTGACTTATGACCGTTTTTTCAGAGTTACGACCTTTGCAACATCCCTACGCGATCCCTGTGATCAAAAATTAGATGCTTGGCAACTGGCATGTATTTTATGACGATTGCAGTGTCCCGAGGTCATGTGATCCCCTTTTGCGACCCTTTTGACAAGGAAAGTCAACGGGGAAGCCAGATTCACTTAACAACCGGGTTACTAGCTTATCAACTGCAATGATTCACTTAACAACTGAGGCAAGAGAGGTCATAAAATGCGGCAAAACTAACAAATGTCTCACTTAACAACATAAATTGTGGGCTCAATTGTGGTTGTAAGTCAAGGACTACCTGTATATCAGTTGTATCAGTCCATCCAGAAAGAAAAGAAAGAAAGAAAGAAAGAAAGAAAGAAAGAAAGAAAGAAAGAAA